>CM075978.1:1447732-1722213 GCA_038087875.1 Malacoraja senta
GATTGTCAGGTCGGAGCGCCTCGTCTCGCCCCGCCTCAACCGTCCCGACGTAGTGCAGCCCATGGAGTGCAGCAGCAGCGCCTCGCCCATGGCCCCGTCGGCTGGACTTTGTGTGTAGTCCAGCACCCAGGCCAACTCATCATTCACCCAGCCACAGCCGAATCGGTCAACAAATTGCCGTCGGGTGTTTGTCCCGCATTTTGATCTTTTGTCCCTTATTTGGGAGTGAGAAAGTTGGTAACCCTACTTGCAACAGAGATGAGGCCATGGTCGTATTAAATGGCGAGGCAGGCTTTGATGGCCAAGAGAAGGAGAAAGTAACTTTTTTTGTTGAGGTAAAGTGACATAATCTAACCTATCCCTGGTCAATTCATCCCTTCCCACCCCTTCTCCTGGCACTTTTCCTTGCAACCGCAAGAAATGCTACACTTGTCGCTTTACCTCCCCCCTTGACTCCATTCAAGAACCCAAGCAGTCTTTCCAGGTGCGGCAGAGGTTCACCTGCACCTCCTCCAACCTCATCTATTGCATCCGCTGCTCTGGATGTCAGCTGCTCTACATCAGTGAGACCAAGCGTAGGCTTGGCGATCGCTTCGCCGAACACTTCCGCTCGGTTCGCAATATCCAACCTGATCTCCCGGTGGCTCAGCAATTCAACTCCTCCCTTTCCGAATCCGACCTTTCTGTCCTGGGCTTCCTCCATGGCCAGAGTGAGGGCCACCGTAAATTGGAGGAGCAGCACCTCATATTTCGCTTGGGCAGTTTGCACCCCAGCGGTATGAACATTGACCTCTCTAATTTCAGATAGTCCTTACTGTCTCCTCCCCTTCCCAGCTCTCCCTCATCCCTCTGGCTCCACCGCTTCCTTTCTTCTTCCCCCCCCCCCCCCCCCCCCCAGTCTGAGGAAGGGTTTTGGCCCGAAACTTTGCCTATTTCCTTCGCTCCATAGATGCTGCCTCACCCGCTGTTTCTCCTGCATTTTGGTCTATAATCTAACCTAATATCAGCAATTCCTAACTGTGTCAATTAGCTCGTGTTGAAATTTAATTCAATTGTCTTTAAAATAATTTTCTAGTAGACACTGTTTGTACTACACATAAACACACCCAACATTCAGTCAACATGTATTTTTGTGCTGTTTGTTCTCATGAATACCCACACTAGTTCTATAGACCTGCTGCCTCCTTTTGATCATCCCTCTAATCACTCATGTTGACGTTCTTTTGTGTCTGAACCACCAATCCTGGAAGGGAAGTCCCATCTCACTGCCATGTACAGCAGTTTCTTCTCTCTGATAGAAACATAGGTGCAGGAGTAGGCCATTCGGCCCTTCGAGCCAAAACTGCCATTCACGATGATCATGGCTGATTATCTAAAATCAGTACCCCGTCCCTGCTTTTTCCCCATAATCCCTTGATTCCTTTAGTCCTAAGAGCTAGATCTAACTCTCTTGAAAACATCCAGTGAATTGGCCTCCACTGTCTTCTGTGACAGAGAATTCCACAGATTCATAACTCCCTGGGTGAAGAAGTTTTTCCTCATCTCAGTTCTGAAGGGCCTACCCCTTATTCGTAAACTGTGAACCCTGGTTCTGGACTTCTCCAACATCGGGAACATTTTTCCTGCATCTAGCCTGTCCAATCCTTTAAGAATTTTATATTTTTATATTTTTCGATAAGAATTTCATCTTCTGCACTCCATCTTTTATCTATGACTCCTTGCATTTTTCAATCCCCAATTACTTTAGACTTGATATACTGAGTCCGCACCAACCAGCAATCACCTGTAAATTAACGCTATCTTACACAAAGGGCAATTTCCAATGTTTACCGAAGCCAATTAACCTACAAACCTGAGCGCCTTTCGATTATGGGAGGAAACCGGAATGCTCGGAGAAAACACACGCGGTCAAAGAGAATGTACAAACTCCGTACATACAGCACCCGTAGTCAAGATCGAACCTGGGACTCTGGCGCTGTAAGGCAGCAACTCTACTGCTGCGCCACTGTGCCGCCCTTGAACTGGTCGTCTTCTATCCATCCTTTCCAATCCATTCATAATTTGAAATACTTATATCATAATGCTTCATAACACATTGATCTACTGGTAAAAGATCTAGTTCTTTTTGTCATCTAAGTGCCCAATCTCCTTCCTACAGTTGGATCCCAAAATTCCACTTGGCATGTTAACCAAAGTCTAACCAAGATTTTATTTTGGCCTGTCATTGCCTTTAGGCTACTTAATGTTTTACCTGCTTGAAATAAAATGGGGAATATCATTAACAATCTGATAACCTTTGAAGTTGACCAAGTTTGCAGCAGGTAACATCATTTTATTGTGTGAATCTCCAAAGGGTGGAACCACTTTGAGACCAAGGAGCTCATTGTAGACTTCAGGAAGTCTAGGGGCGGCATGCACACCCCCATCCACATTAACGTGACGGAGGTGGAACTTGTTTCCAGCTTCAGGTTCCTGGGGGTCAACATCTCCGATGACCTCTCTTGGACCCACAATACCTCAACTCTGGTCAAGAAGGCTCACCAGCGTCTCTTCTTCCTGAGGAGACTAAAGAAGGTCCATCTGTCTCCTCAGATTCTGGTGAACTTCTACCGCTGCACCATCGAGAGCATCCTTACCAACTGTATCACAGTATGGTATGGCAACTGCTCTGTCTCCGACCAGAAAGCACTGCAGAGGGTGGTGAAAATTGCCCAACGCATCACCGGTTCCTCACTCCCCTCCATTGAGTCTGTCCAAAGCAAGCGTTGTCTGCGAAGGGCGCTCAGCATCGCCAAGGACTGCTCTCATCCCAACCACAGACTGTTTACCCTCCTCCCATCCGGGAGGCGGTACAGGTCTCTCCGTTGCCGGACCAGCAGGTCCAGGAACAGCTTCTTCCCTGCGGCTGTTACACTACTCAACACTGTACCTCGGTGACTGCCAATCACCGCCCCCGGACACTCCTCCCACCAGGAAAAAATACTATGACTGTAAATAGATTTATTTATTGCTCATATTTATGTCGCTCTTCTAGGGAGATGCTAACTGCATTTCTTTGTCTCTGTACTGTACACTGCACAATGGCAATAAAGTTGAATCTGAATCGGACTTGCTTTTCTGGTTATTCAATATTCAGATCTTAAAATGTCATTCTATAAATATGAATAATGAATGTTCCAAAAAAGAAAAAATGCTTTGAAGTTTATGGTGCTCATTATGCTCATTAAATGTTGTTTCTCCAGCTTCAGGGCATCCACATTCGTTTTACTGCCACCTTGAGCTGGGGTCTGATCGGGAAGTGCCTGCTAGTTTTGTCCACTATGTGGACGTAGAGTTTGACATGCCTAGTAGTTCGGCATCGAAGGCAGCAATTAGGTCGATCTCAGTGGCCAACAAGATGAATGTGAGAAAGTGGGTTGTTTACAAAGCTCACTACAATTATCAGGTAAACTCACAAATTATAATCACCATCTGGCACATTACTATCTCATTCATTTTTCCTTGAACAGTCAGTACTTTGTGCAGAAGCACTGATATGTTTTGAAAGTTTCAGCTTTCACCTTCACACATGCAACTCTATTCCCTGTGTTTTGTCTTTCTTTATAAATTTTGAGCACCATTCCAGCTATCAGATCAAACTACTAAGAAAATACAAAGGAATGAGTGTGACTCATCTCTCAAAAAGTCGCAGCTTTTTTTATCTCTTCTCAGAATGTGACTGTGATATTTATTGCACAGTCCTTGTTGTCATGTTTAATATAAATGAATGTCTCATTGGCTTCTTCAGAGACATTTTAAAGGGAAATCATTTTGGAAAATGTCAAATTGCCGCCTTACACATTTTAACACTAATTTTGCATCTTTTGAAAGCAGTGGCAAAATAATAGGACTATTTATTGATTCACAAATGCACCAGATATTTGAGGATAAAGTTGCAGCTTGTGTGTTGGTTTGATAATTGCAAATGCTAAAAAAAAAAAAATTGTGTAATGTGATATTATTCTGGATAACTTTTAAAAGTTGTGTTTGCAGTGATGTTTTTTTTTAATTTTACACAGGTGGAAATGGAACAGAAAAGGGCTCGAGCTCCAAGTGGGGATAGCATGGAAACTGATCACCCGGACGAGTGTGCTCAGCAGTGAAGCCAGACACAGTAAAGAACTGGGCTATTCTAATGTCACTTCAGCGTGCCTATGTGGCAAATAGCACCTTGCTGCCATTGTGCTCATTTTGACATTTCAATTCCTGAAGCGACCAAAAGACAAGGAGTTTTAGAAAAGGACAATTCAATTCACGAATAGAATTGGCTGTAAAAGAATAGACAATGACTTAGAGGACCCTGACTACTGATTGAAAGGTGGATTTAATCCATTGTATGGAATAGATGTAAAGTGCTGAATATTCTCATCAAACACCACATAATCAATCTCTGTTTCTCTCTTGGATGCACTGAGGACTTGAACAAGGAGTGAACATGGGAGGGTCTAGGTCCCACTGTTAGGTAACTCTTTGGCTTGTTGTTGCTTTTTACTTTTCCCCGTCTATAAACACAGAAAGAAACCACCTCTTTGCTCTAAGCAGCAGATCTCCCTCTCCCGCCTTTCCTTTTGCGCTTGTGAATCCGAAGTTGCCATTTTCTAATACTAGTCATTTTCTCAACAGGTCTAGAATGAAAAAAGTAAATGTAAAGATACCTTGTTTCATGTTTTTCAATCTGCTGACATTGTGGTTTTGAACTTACAGATCACAGAAATGTTTTTTATAAAAATATTGTATTTGGATGAATGAAATGTGCATCAAACTTTGAAAAAGAAATTAATTCTAGTGACAAGCACAGTTAATAGGATGTTACCTTTTTTATTGCTCATTCACTCCTTGGTCTCTTTAACTCTTTGACTACTTAATGGATAGAGCTGTTATCTGAAGTTCTGAGCCTTGCAGGCGTGTGGTAATGAATATTGATCTTGCCAAGAAAGGAAGTTGGGAAAATTTCAAGCCCGAGGTTAGTGCTGAATTTATAAATGAGGAGCTGCAGATGCTGGTTTACAAAAAAAGACACAGTGCTGGAGTAACTCGGGGTCAGGCAGCATCTCTGGAGAAAATAGATAGGTGACATTTCGGCTCAGGACACTTGTGAAAGAATGGTCCAGACCCAAAACGTCACCTATCCATGCTGCCTGACCTGCTTAGTTACTCCAGCATTGTGTGTCCTGAGTATTGAATTTGCTGTTATTACCCAAGGTAGTAAACCAAAACCTATCAAAGGATTCAGCACAATTGTACCAGTGTCTTTAATATAATTGTCCTTAGAACAAAGAACAGTGCAGCACAGGAATTAGTCCCCTTGTCCCACAATATCCATGCCAAACATGACTGCCCTAATACAGAAAACGGATCTCCTCTACTTGCATGTGATCCATATCTCTCTATTCACTGTACATCCATATGCCTATCCAAAAGCCCCTAAATGCCACTATCGTATCTGCCTCCACCACCACCCATGACATCGCATTCCAGGAATCTACCACTCTTTGTGTAAAAATAAAACCCTCACCCTCACATCACCTTCTTAGTGCATTGGGGTTAATGAAAATGAAAAAACTCTACAGCAAAGAGAGATGCAACAAAGAAACAGCGTCTTTGGCCCCAGAACCCGGACTGACTGTCATATGCAATGTTAGCGCAAATCCTACATGAACCCATCTTATTCTCCCCACATTCCCGTTAACTTTCCCTCAGATTCTATCATTTATACAGACTAGGCAATGTTACAGTGGCCAATTATCCCACTGACGCATGTTTTTTTTTATGTGGAGGGTTTGCGGACATCTTGAGGAAACCCATGCAGACTTGGGGGGAATAAGTAAGCTCCACACAGACAGCACAAGAAGTCAGAATGGAACCCAGGTGGGGAGAACTGTGAAGCAGCAGCTCCACTAGCTGCGCCACTGTGTTGTCCCATTGGGGTGAAAATTCGTGAAATAATTTAATATTGTATTATGACACTAAATACATCCATAAGACCTGCCATCTACTTTTGATTACAGTACGTTTGAAAACAATCATTAGTGCTGGGGAAAAAGCAGGAGAAAGAAATTACATTAAGGAAATGTTTAAATATGCTCCAATTCCAACCACACCTCTTTAAGCTCAAATAAAAAAATATTTTTCTCGCTGAAAATAATGTCAGACCATTATTTTGAGATGTTGTACATTGAACATGAATGGAGCACTGAAGAGATGAAAAAAGTGGCAAATTGTCCGTATGTCAAATGTCCTAGACTTGTGTGGAAAGAAAAACAGGGAAAAAAATTGAGGAAAGATTTCATTGCAGAGGCAGGAAATTATAATTGCATTTTGCAGACACATTTTTGTATTTCATCAATTTTCCAAAGCTTCAAATTGAATATTGACTGCCCTAACACAGAAATGCCAGCATCATCCATGACAGAAAATGTAAACGTTTTTGTAATATTCAGAATACGATTCTAATTTTTAATATCTTACAATATAAGTTTAGTGAATACTGGCAGATTCTCTGGTATTCCATATCTTTTCAGAGCCTGGAAACCATTTCAGGAATTTATGCATGCATGGAATGGACAGGTGGTATTTCAGGTTGGGACCCTTCTCCAGGACGACCAGCATCTGCAGTTCCTTGTGATTCCATCTAACTGCTGCAACTTCTTCACTAGATCCTCTTTGTCACTCCATCAAACCAAGATTGGCACCATTGTATTGTATTGTATATCTTTATTGTCATTTATTGTCATCCTAATATTTCCTAATGTGACTTGCTGCCAATTTTTTAAATTCTGTTAAGGCATCCGTGAAGCATCTCGGGACATTTGACTGCTTTAAAGTTCCATATGATTTTTATTTTAGAAGTATAATGAATTAGCTTGACTAACCTTAACATTCTACAGAAGAGAAAAATCAAAGCTAGGCTACCTACAAAATATATCCATCAATACTCTTTGCACTTCTATCTGTTTAAGGTGTATCATAATGAAATGTCCACATATAACTGGTGATTATTTGTATTTTTAAATAAATGTTTGGGGTGTCTAGCATTTCTGGCTGTAGAATGCATTCTTCACTTGAGAGTAAGATTTTTTTTTGTGTTTGTTTTAATTTCACCATGTTTGTTAAAAGGACACGAACAAATTGAAGGTTCTGTTGTACTCTGAAGACAAAACATCCTTCAACTTTGCTTTGCGCTGCATTCACAGTGATTAAAATACGTATGGGGTTAAACCTTTCCACAGGCCCTCATTAAATAACGAAAGTCATTTCTTGATCTTTTGGAATGTAGTTAAAAGTAATTTTCTGATGCTTTTAGAAATATTTCTGACTGATGTTACTGCATAAATTTAGCTAACTGAAATTGGTCCATCATTTGTAGTTGTAACCCCATTGCCGTATTCTGGCATGGTGATTTTGTTAATATCCTAACAATCCAGAGATCGGGATGGACGTGGATAGATCAAATACTAAAATGGAAATTGGGAAATGAAGTTGAATAAATTTAGTTAGGACTATAAAACTTTATTAATGTTGAATGAGTTGATAAGAGAAGTCCATGCTGCTTCAATGGCACTTTGTCACTTGTACCAAAGTACAGTGGAATTTTTTTTACATACAGTTCAGTAAAAATCTTACCACAATTATACTTAAATACAAGAATAAAGAGGAAGAAGTTTGGACTTATTTGCCTTCCATCACAGTGAGGAATGTGGGGAATCCGCTGTGGTGGATGTCTCTGTTAACCTTTTTGTATTTGTGTGTCTTGTTGCTTTTTTTTTGTTTGGCTGTATGGTAATTCGCATATCACTGTACCTTAATTGGTACATGTGACAATAAAAGACCTTAGAAATTTTTGAAGAATGTAGGACTGGTAAATTACCCGAGACAGGACACAATAGTTGCCACATTTCTGGCGCCATTTTGTGCGATTCAAGTTCAAATTTCTTTAAATAAAATGTTGTACCTTGACTTGGCCATAACGGGCCATTGTCCTGGTGGCAGCACTGGATCAGAGTTGCAGGGACGGTCTGGCCTGGCTTGACCAGATGATGATGATGATGTCCTCCACCACTGCTCTGCCACTCTGAGCCGCCACAGACTGCATCCGATCTGCCCGCTCGGTTACTTGGGACGGAGTCCAATCCAATCGGGCACTAAGCAGCTGCAGTGCTTCCAGTGGCCCACTCTACCGACGTCTAGATCCGGTTGTGTCGTTTCATGCAAGGTCCTTTGAAAGCAACATTTAACATGATGCAAGTCCTAAAGCATTCGTGATAAAATAGCTGCTTTGTGTGCACGAAGTTAGTTGGACACTGGATCACGTTGAGGGGGGGACAGTGGTTGAAGGAATGAGATCAGGCTGACATGAAATTGTGGTAGGGCTTTATAGTTGAGCAAATTGGCAAATGAGGGCCCTGAAATAATGCTCAACAAAACGGGCCAAAGTGCAGAGGTAATGAGAGCAATCACTGATGAAGGGTCTCGATCCGAAATGTTTCCTTTTCTCCAGAGATACTTGCTGCCTGACCCGCTGAGTTCCTCCAGCATTTTGTGTCTATTCTGAAGGAACACCTACCTGGCAGATAACCATACCATAATTCCCAGGAATGAACCAGGTAAGGTTGTATCCCCCTTTGACTGAGGCCACAGCAAATTCTCAATTCTTCAGTCAGGACATGCTTTGTGCAAGACCCATACTAATTGCTGGCCTTGAATGCAGAAGAAATGTTCACGGCTGTTTGTCCCACAGGACTGGTAAATTAAGGTCAGGAAGAAAGTTCGGAGAGACTGGGAGAGTTTTCTTTGGGATAGAGAAGGCGTATTGGATGCGCTCATGAGCAGTTTCATGAGCTAAGTGTCGTAAATAGGAATAATCTATTATCTTAGACACTCAAACATTGAAATGTCTACATGAGCACTTGAGTTGGCAAGGCATAGAAGGTTACGGACCTAGTGCTGGTAGGGTTTAGATTAGTGTAGATTGGTAGCCACGACCCTCTGAGTGAAAATAGTTGCCGTTCGGGTTCCTATTAAATCTTGACCCTCTTACCTTAAACCTGTGTCCTCTAATTCTTGATTCCCCTACCTTGGGTAATGAGGTGATGGCTTTAAGCTGTTTGAAATTCCAAGCAAAGCTGCCGATTTATTCAAATAGTGCAAAGCATTGTTCTACCTGTTTTCTCAAGTGGCTGGAGGGCATCTCTGGAAAGTACAGGGCAAGGAATGAAATAACATTCTCACTCTTAACCCTTATATTTTGCCAGAATGCATGATCATAATTAGCAACTGTAATTAAACTAGTAATTCCCCTTAAATTCACGTAATCCCTGAACACAAAGATTTACGTTTCGATAGAGGGACAAGGAACTGCAGATACTGGTTTACAAAAAAAGACACAAATTGCTGGAGTAACTCGATAGGTCAGGCAGCATATCTGAAGAACATGGATCGGTGACATATCGGTTCGAGAAAAGGATCCCGACCCAAAATGTCATATATCCACGTCCTCCAGAGATGATGCTTGACCCGTTGAGTTACTCCAGCACTTTGTGCCTTTTTAAAATTTCAATTGGTCTGTTAATGACAGCAACATTTTCCAATGCAACTTACAGCCTTTTGAGTGTTGTAAGGTAGACAAAAATGCGGGAGAAACTCAGCGGGTGCAGCAGCATCTATGGAGCGAAGGCGATAGGCAACGTTTCGGGCCGAAACCCTTCTTCAGACTGATCTAGTGTTGTAATGTAGTTCAAAAGAAATGTGCAGGGAAAGGGGTTTTTTTTGCACAGAGGGTGGTGGGTGCCTGGAATGCGCTGCCAGGAATGGTGATGGAGGCAGATACAATAGTAGCATTTAAGAGGCTTCTGGATAGGCACATGGATATGAAGTGAGTGGAGAGATATGGACCATGTGCAGGCAGAGGAGATTAGTTTAACTTGGCATCGTGTTCAGTTATGGACACTGGGCTGTCAGGTCTGTTCGTGTGTTGTATTCAAAGTTCTTTGTGAGTGGGAGAGGGTGCACAACGAAACACAATAAATAGTACTGTCTAAAGAAGTGTCTCGACCCGAAATGTCACCTATTTCCTTTGCTCCATAGATGCTGCCTCACCCGCTGAGTTTCTCCAGCATTTTTGTCTACCTTCGATTTTCCAGCATCTGCAGTTCCTTCTTAAACAATAAATATTAAGGTGATCATGAATGTGCAGTGTGGGAGTCTGGCATGCAGTGAAAAAGATGAAGCAAAAAAAAAGGAATGAAGGAGAAAGCTGATGGATTTGGGTGCAAAAGATCACGAGAAGGTCACCACCAATTTACACCATTTTATTGAAGTTTCTGAAGAAGGGTTCCTACTCAAAATGTCACCTATCCACATTCTGCAGATAGCCACAAAAGGCTGGAGTAACTCAACGGGACAGGCAGCATCTCTGGAGAGAAGGAATGGGTGATGTTTTGGGTCAAGACCCTTCTTCAGACTGGTTAGGGAAAAAGGAAAAGAGATATAGATGGTGATGTGGAGAGATAAAGAACAATGAATGAAAGATATGCAAAAAAGTAACGATGATAAAGGAAACAGGCCATTGTTAGCTGTTTGTAGGGTGAAAATGAGAAGCTAGTGCGACTTGGGTGGGGGAGGGATAGCGAGAGAGACAGGGAATGCCGGGGCTACCTGAAGTGAGAGAAATCAAGGAGCTGGTCCTTACACTTAATAACTTTTCATTTGACTCCTCCCATTTCCTCCAAATACAAGGCGTAGCTATGGGCACACACATGGGCCCCAGCTACACCTGCCTCTTTGTCGGGTACGTAGAACAATCCTTGTTCAATGCGTACCAGGGCCCCATCCCCGACCTCTACCTCCGCTACATCGATGATTGTTTTGGTGCCACATCCTGCACCCACACACAACTGACTGACTTCATCCGCTTCACCACCAACTTCCATCCGGCACTCAAATACACCTGGACCATTTCCGACACTTCCCTACCATTCCTTGACCTCACTATCTCCATCGAAGGTGATAGACTCCTTACCGACATCCACTACAAACCCACCGACTCCCATGGCTATCTGGACTACACTTCTTCCCACCCTGCTTCCTGTAAGGACTCCATCCCCCACTCCCAATTCCTCCGTCTACGCCGCATCTGCTCCCAGGATGAGGCGTTCCACACCAGGGCATCTGAAATGTCCTCATTCTTCAGGGAACGGGGGTTCCCCTCCTCCACCATAGATGAGGCTCGCACCAGGGTCTCTGCCATACCTCACAACACTGCTCTCTCTCCCCATCCCCCCACTCACAACAAGGGCAGAGTCCCCCTAGTCCTCACCTTTCACCCCACCAGCCGTCACATACAACAAGTGATCCTCCGTCAGTTTCGCAACCTCCAACGTGACCCCACCACTCGCCACATCTTCCCATCTCCCCCCATGTCTGCCTTCCGCAAAGACCGCTCCCTCCGTAACTCCCTTGTCAATTCTTTCCTTCCCTCCCATACCACCCCCTCCCCTGGTACTTTCCCTTGCAACCGCAAGAGATGCAACACTTGTCCCTTCACCTCCCCCCTCGACTCCATTCAAGGACCCAAGCAGTCGTTCCAGGTGCGACAGAGGTTCACCTGCATCTCCTCCAACCTCATCTATTGCATCCGCTGCTCTAGATGCCAGCTGATCTACATCGGTGAGACCAAGCAGAGGCTTGGCGATCGTTTCGCCGAACACCTCCGGTCGGTCCGCAATAACCAACCTGAGCTCCCGGTGGCTCAGCACTTCAACTCCCCCTCCCATTCCGTATCTGACCTCTCTGTCCTGGGTCTCCTCCATGGCCACAGCGAGCAACACCGTAAATTGGAGGAAATGCACCTCATATTCCGCTTGGGCAGTCTACATCCTGGGGGCTTGAACATTGAATTCTCCCAATTCTGCTAGCCCTTGCTGTCCCCTCCCCTTCATCAGCCCTCTGGTTGTCTCCTCCCCTCCCCCAGCCCTCGGGCTCCTCCTCCGCCTTTTTCCTTTTTTCCTTTCTTCTCCCCACCCCCTATCAGTCTGAAGAAGGGTTTCGGCCCGAAACGTTGCCTATTTCCTTCGCTCCATAGATGCTGTTGCACCCGCTGAGTTTCTCCAGCATTTTTGTGTAAAATCAATATTCATACTGGGCTGTAAGCTGCCCAAGCGAAATATGAGATGCTGTTCCTCCAATTTGCGTTTAGCCTCACTCTGACAATGGAGGAGACCTAGAACAGAAAGGTCAGTGGAGGAATTGGAAGGAGAATTAAAGTGTCCATCAACCGGGAGATCAGGTAGGTTCAGGTGTGCTGAGCGAAGGTGTTCCGCGAAACCATCGCCCAGTCAGCGTTTGGTCTCGACGATGTATAAGAATCCACATCTTGAACAATGGATACAGTAGATGAGGTTGGTGCAAGTGAACCCCTGCCTAATCTGAATGGACTGTCGGGGTTCCTTGACAGAGTCTGAGTCACTCCAGCTTTTTGTGTCTACGGTTTAAACCAGCATCTGCAGTTCCTTCTTACACATTTCGTCTTCTCCAGAGATGCTGCCTGACCTGCTGAGATATTTTAGCACTACGTCTTCTTTAGTAAACCAGCAGTTCATTGTATGTCCCTAATATATCCATGCTTTTCAAAATGTTTGTAAATCCTCCTAACCCTAAGAATCCTCTCCAATAATTTCCCTACCACTGATGTAAAGCTCAGTGGCTACAATTTGCTGGATCATCCCTATTGCCCTCTAAATAAAGAAACAGTATTGATCAGTCTGAAGAAGGGTTTCGGCCCGAAACGTTGCCTATTTCCTTCGCTCCATAGATGCTGCTGCACCCATTGAGTTTCTCCAGCACTTTTGTCTACCTTCGATTTTCCAGCATCTGCAATTCCTTCTTGAACAGTATTGACTACTTTCCAGTCCTCCAGGGCCTCATCTGTAACTAAAGAAGGTACAAATGTCAAGGCCTCAGGAATCTCCTCCCTTGCTTCCCTCAATAACCTGGGATAGATCCCATCAGGCCCTCTCATCTTAATCACTTTAATGCTCTTCAGAAAACCCAACATCACTTCCTTCTTGATATCAGCATTCTCGAGAATATCAGCGTACTCCACCCTGATCTCTCAATCCTCCAAGGTAGAGAAAAAAGCTGGAGAAACTCAGCGGGTGACGCAGCATCTATGGAGCGAAGGAATAGGTGATGTTTCGGGTCGAGACCCTTCTTCCTTTGGAGAGTGGAGGAGAACTTCTTCAAGGTAGGCATACCTTGAGGAGATTTCGCAGTGGAGTAGACAAAATGTTTAAGAAAGAACTGCAGATGCTGGAAAAATCGAAGGTAGACAAAAAGGCTGGAGAAACTCAGCGGGCGAGGCAGCATGAGTGGAGCGAAGGAATAGGTGACGTTTCGGGTCGAAGGGAAGAAGGGTCTCGACCCGAAACGTCACCTATTCCTTCGCTCCATAGATGCTGCCTCACCCGCTGAGTTTCTCCAGCATTTTTGTCTATCTTTCATTTTTCCAGCATCAGCAGTTCTTTCCCAATCCTCCATGTCCTTCTGAAGGAATATGGGAAGAAAGCAGGAACGGGGGGGGAACTGATTTTGGATGATACGCCATGATCATTTTGAATGGCGCTGCTGGCTCGAAGGGCCAAATGGCCTGCTCCTGCACCTATTTTTTTTTAATGTTTCTCCTTGAAGTATTCATTTTGTACCTCACCCAATTCCTCCAGCCATGAATTTCCTCTCTTCTTAGTGGACTTATCCTTTCCCTTGATACCTTGTTTATAATGTATGTATAATATGCATTTGAATTTTCCTTAATCCTACTCACCAAGGATTTTTCATGGCCCTGTTTAAATGTCACGGTTCCCTATTTCAAGTTATTTTATGCTGCCTTAATTTTCCTCTGGGGTCCTGTCCGATTTTAGCTTTCTAAATCTTACACGCTTTTCCTTTGACGAAATTTGCATCCTTTGTCATCCCAGGTTCCTAAATCTTGCTGTCCTTGTCTTTATTTTCCTCGAGGGCCCTGTACGATTTCTGCTTTCTAAATCTTACACAGACACGCTTTCCTTTTTCTTTGACTAAATTGGCATCCCTCGCCATCCTAGGTTCCCGAACCTTGCCATTCTTGTCTCTCCTCCGCACAAGAACTAGCTGGTCCTCCACTCTGATCAGCTGGCCTTCAAGTGACCATGTGTCACTGCTTTTTTTTCCCATAACAATGGGCTTTTATTCAATTAATCACAAATCCAGAGTAATTTAAAAAAAAGTCTGCCATTTGCCAAACAACAGTTATCAGATTAAACATGCAGGAATGAATGTTATTTTGGGTCGAGACCTTTCAGACAACCTGAAGAAGGGTCTCGACCTGAAATGTCGCCCAGTCCTTCTATGCGGAGATGCTGCATGTCCCGCATTACACGAGGACTTGGGTAGGTGGTGTTTTGGAAGGGTCCGATCTGAAAGGTTGCCTATCCATGTTCTCCAGAGATGCTGCCTGATCCACTGAGTTACCCCAACATTTTATGTCTATCTTCAGTGTAAAGGGCCTGTCCCACTTTGGCGACCTAATACATGAGTTCTGGCGAGTTTGCCCTCGACTCATACTTGCAGCGTGGTTGACATGAGGTCGTAGGAGGTCTCCGTAACTCTCCTTCATGCTCGAGAGTGGTCTCCGCGTACTTGAGGCCTCGGCTAGGTCGCGGCGTTTTTTTCAATATGTTAAAAAATACCCGTGAGTAAAAAAAGGTCGCCATGGAAAAAATCAATACTTTTTTTACTCGTAGGTTTAGTCGTAGTAGATCGGCATGTTAGTCCTAGATAATCGAGGGTAGTCTAAGGTAGTCGTAGATAGTCTTCATCATAGTCGAAGGGAGATCGAAGGAGGTCGTCTTCACTCTCCACTATTCGGTGTCCAATTTTCCCGAAGTTAGTCGTCGTTAGTTGTAGCTAGTCTTCAACATAGAAACATAGAAAATAGGTGCAGGAGTAGGCCATTCGGCCCTTCGAGCCTGCATCGCCATTCAATATGATCATGGCTGATCATCCAACTCAGTATCCTGTACCTGCTTTCTCTCCATACCCCCTGATCCCTTTAGCCACAAGGGCCACATCTAACTCCCTCTTAAATATAGCCAATGAACTGGCCTCAACTACCTTCCGTGGCAGAGAATTCCAGAGATTCACCACTCTCTGTGTAAAAAATGTTTTTCTCATCTCAGTCCTAAAAGATTTCCCCTTTATCCTTAAACTGTGACCCCTTGTACTGGACTTCCCCAACATCGGGAACAATCTTCCTGCATCTAGCCTGTCCAACCCCTTAAGAATTTTGTAAGTTTCTATAAGATCCCTCCTCAATCTTCTAAATTCTAGCGAGTACACTGGAAGGAGGTCTTCTACATAGTCGAAGGAGGTCTTCAACATGTCATTTTTTTAAACTCTTCTAAACTCGCCAATTAGGTGGCCCAAGTGGGACAGCCCCTTAACTGCAGCATCTGCAGTTCCTTCCTACACAATTATCAGATTAAAATGTTGTCAACTTTATCTGCAATACACTCGACCCCACCCCCCCCCCCCCCCCCCCCCGCGGCAACTAGCATTCACGGAAGGCCTCAACGGACACGCGGGCACAGACTTAGGCACACCATGTGTCTCTCTGGGCTGCAGCGCCTGTTTCTGTGCTGTTGACTTGTTGACAAATTCCACGCATTGTTTAAAAAATCTGATTAATTTGCAGGCTGCACGTAATTGAATAAACTAGAAATTTCAGACTTGCTCGTCTATTCAGTTTATTATTAAAACATGGAAAGCGGCCAGGTTTAACCTAAAAATAGACACAAAGTACTGGAGTAACTCAGCGGGTCCGGCAGCATCTCTGGAGAGCATGGTTAGGGAACATTTCAGGTGGGGACCCTTCCAAAACATCACCTACCCATGTCCTCCAGAGATGCTGCCTGATCTGCTGAGTTACACCAACATTTTATGTATTTTGTATTCGTAAACCAGCGTCCGCAGTTCCTCATTTCCACAGGTCTAACCTAGTTAAGGAAGTGTCGTGCTGGTTTATATCGAAGATAGGCACAAATTGCTGGAGTAACTCAGCAGGTCAGGCAACATCTCTGGGGAAAATAAATAGTTGACGTATCGAGTCAGAACAATTCTTCAGACTGGAGGCCCAGTTCTGACCCAATACATCATCTTTTCCTTTTCCCGAGCGATGCTGCCTGACCCGCTGAGTTACTCCACTATTTTGTGTCTATCTTTGGGTCCTCTTTCATGCTATATGAGTGTATAACTGTTGCGATACAACGCTGGGAACTATATTCTGCACTCTATATCTTCCCTAATGCTCTACCTATTGTACTTGAGTTTGGCTTGTTTGGTTTAGTTATGGTATATCTGATCTAGGAAAGGTTTAGAGGGAAATGGGCCAAACACAGGTGGGACTAGTAGAGTTATGGAGTCCGTGTCTTACAGCGTGGGAACAGGCCCTTCAGCCCACCTTGCCCACACCGGTCAACATGTCTCAACTACACTCGTCCCACCTGCCTGCGTTTGGGCCGTATCCCTCCCAACCTGTCCTATCCATGTACTTGTGTAAATGTTTCTTAAACTTTGCGACGGTATCAGTAGGTGGGGCATCTTGGGTCAGTATGGCCAGGTTGGGTCAAAGGGCTTGTTCCCGTGCCCTTTAAGCCTGAACTCACGTCAGCATCTCGGATTACACAAAGTGGAATCTGCACCCCCCATGGCAAGGCTTCCAAGTCCCGGCGGCTGTTCTTGCCAATGGTGTGTGTCATTTTGGGAGCAGCTCCTATTTCTCAGCTCCATGGTAGTTTACCAACACACTCTCCCACACACACTAATTGCCATCTGCTTGTTGACTGTTGATGAATGACTCATAGCAGTTACTGACTGAGGATGGCAGCTGTGCGTCATTTTCAAGAGAGCGCTGTGACCAAACGATGAACATCTCTTGCCTGCTTAATTTTTAATTTAGTTTAGTTTAGAGATACAGCGTGGCAACAGGCCCTTCGGCCCACCCGCATATTAACACTATCCTACACCCACTAGGGACAATTTTTTTAAACATTTACCAAACCAATTAACCTACAAACCTGAGGTAGACAAAAATGCTGGAGAAACTCAGCGGGTGAGGCAGCATCTATGGAGCCAAGGAAATAGCAACGTTTCGGCCCGAAACGTTGCCTATTTCCTTCGCTCCATAGATGCTGCCTCACCCGCTGAGTTTCTCCAGCATTTTCGTCTACCTTTGATTTTCCAACATCTGCAGTTCCTTCTTAAACAACCTACAAACCTGTATGTCTTTGGAGTTTGGGAGGAAACCGAAGATCTCGGAGAAAACCCACGCAGGTCACGGGGAGAACGTACAAACTCCGTACAGACAGCACCTGTAGTCAGGATGGAACCCGGGTCTCCGGCGCTGCATTTGCTGTAAGGCAGCAACTCTACCGCTGCGCCACCGTGACTGCCCGACCTTAATCTCCGCTGTTGGATTGTTACATCCTAAACTTTGTCGAGAAACCATTAGTCGGTTTAATTTTATGATTGTCGCATGTACCGAGGTACAGTGAAAATCTTTGTTTTCCATGCCACCCAAACAGATCAGATATGCCAGACGTAGACACAATGTTCAAATTCAAGTACGGTCGAGCAAAGGGCGAAGATGCAGAGTGGGTGGCGCAGTAATAATAATAATAATAATAGATTTTATTTATATAGCGCTTTTCAGCAGCAGAGACCATGGTTCGAAGTTAGAAGATTGAGGGGGGATCTTATAGAAACTTACAAAATTCTTAAGGGGTTGGACAGGCTAGATGCAGGAAGATTGTTCCCGATGTTGGGGAAGTCCAGAACAAGGGGTCACAGTTTAAGGATAAGGGGGAAGTCTTTTAGGACCGAGATGAGAAAAAAAAATTCACACAGAGAGTGGTGAATCTGTGGAATTCTCTGCCACAGAAAGTAGTTGAGGCCAGTTCATTGGCTATATTTAAGAGGGAGTTAGATGTGGCCCTTGTGGCTAAAGGGATCAGGGGGTATGGAGAGAAAGCAGGTACAGGATACTGAGTTGGATGATCAACCATGATCATATTGAATGGCGGTGCAGGCTCGAAGGGCCGAATGGCCTTCTCCTGCACCTATTTTCTATGTGTCTATGATCCTGACCTCAGGTTCTGTATGTGTGAAGTTTTCACGTTCTCCCTGCGAACACGTGGGCTTCCTCCAGATATTCTGGTTTCCACCCACACTCCATAGGTGTGCATATTTGTAGGTTAATTGGCCCTCTGCAAATTACCCCTACTGCTTTGGGATAAGAAAGTGGGATAACATGGAACTAGTGTGAACGGTTGATCAACGGTTGGCATGGATTCAGTGAGCCGAAGGGCTGTTTTTCATGCTGTCCCTCTAAAAAAATATACAGTTCTCTGCATTTTAGCGCATCAGTTTCTTAGACTAAAGATAGACACAAAATGCTGGAGTAACTCAACGGGTCAGGCAGCATCTCTGGAGAGAAGGAATGGGAGACGTTTCAGGTCGAGACCCTTCTTCAGACTCTGGTCTCAACCCGAAATGTCACCCATTCCGTTTCTCCAGAGATGCTGCCTGTCCCACTGAGTTACTCCAGCATTTTGTGTCTATCTTTGGTCTAAACCAGCATCTGCAATTCCTTCCTACACAGTTTCTTAGACTAAGTCCATTGTCTGCGATGGGGTAGAGGTGAATCGGACAGTATCCTCATTTGTGGAAAGACTGTCCGAAAGCCTGATAACAGAGGGGAAGAAGCTGTTCCTGAGTCTGGTGGTGCGCGCTTTCAAGCTTCTGTACCTTCTGCCGGATGGGAGCGGGGAGAAAAAAGGAATGACTGGGGTGGGACAAGTCTTTGATTATGTCGGCTGCTTTTCCAAGGCAGCATGAAGTGTACATGGAGTCGGTGGAGGGGAGTCTGGTCTATAGACTTTCTACTACAGACTTTACACTGCTGTGGTTGCTTTAGATACTTTATAGCCCTGTCCCACGGTACGAGTTCATTCCAAGAGCTCTCCCGAGTTTGCCCTGATTTGAACTCGGAGATTTACGGTAATGGCCACTCGTCGGTACTCGGGGCTCTCGTGGACATTTTTCAACCTGTTGAAAAATCTTCACGAGTCTTCCCGTGCTTACCTGCCGTTAGCGAGTCTCCCCGAGTACCTGCCGTTAGCGTTACGAGCCGCTAAGAGATGTCCCCGAGCTCCGACGTACCCGCTACGTTCATTCTCCGTGCTTACCACGAGTTTGATTTTTTTTTAACTCGGGAGAGCTCTGGAATAAACACGTACCGTGGGACAGGGGCTTTAAGTTTTAAATGTGAAGATAGAACACAATACAGCAAAGGAACAGGCCCTATGAACCAAACATGATACCAAGTGAACTAATTTAATCTGCCTGCACTGTTGTGGTCTAGTTTGCTTAGAACAACTGTTGAGTTATTGTATATTTATTTTTATTTTTGTATTTAATGTGCCTGAAGCTGCAGCAACTAAATATTTGATTGCTCCAGTTTATATCCGGTCGGTCCCTGTGATAAATAAAAGGCTCTTAACTTGACTATTAAGCCAGGAGAAGTCGGGAAGTGAGCCTTGCGAGCGTGTCAATTCCTGATTAAAACTATATTTAGTTGCAGCCTGGGCAAACGTTTATATATTTATTTTATTTCCAAAAATAAACTTTATTCAGAATAAAAAATACATACAAAACAAGATGGGCCAGCAGTGGTAGACTTACTGCCTCACGGTGCCAGAGACCCAGGTTTGAACCTGACTACGGGTGCTGTCTGTATGGAGTTTGCACGTTCTCCCTGTGATACTGTGGGTTTTCGCCGGGTGCTCCAGTTTCTTCCCACATTCCAAAGACGTACAGGTTTGTAGGTTAGTTGGCTTCAGTAAAATTGTAAATTGTCCCTAGTGTGTAGGATAGTGATAGTGTACGGGGTGATCACTGGTCGGCGCCAACTCGATGAGCCGAAGGGCCTGTTTCCGCGCTATATCTCTAAAGTCACAAGAACAGAGCAAAAACTCTTCTGACATTCTCAGTGTCGATACTATAATTCGTGATGTTTTCAGCACACTATCCTTAAACCAAGCACCTTTGCCCTTCACTTTATGTCTAGACTTAAAACCTATTTCTACGCACAAGCGTTTCTTGAGGTCTTGGTTCTTGGTTTCTTGGTCCTCCAAAATATTCCAAATGGAATTTAAACTGGAGGTGGTGGAGGGAGGACTTAAGTCAGAAAGGGTTTTTGGGAAGAAAGAGCTACCTTAAATGTAGTTGCATCTGGTTGGGTAACTATGGTAGGGTGGAGATTATTCCATGCTTTAATTGTGCGGTGGAAGAACGAATTGCTGTACACATCTGTCTTGGTAGCTGGAATCACAAATTGGATCGAATGCCCTCGTCTGCTCCTAGTTGGTTTGGGTTTAGTGTAGGTCTTGTAATCCATGTCGAGCTGACCATTTAACAATTTGTAAAAACAGGTCAAACGGTGAGCTTCACGTCTGTCTTGGAGAGGGTTCACCCCAGAGAATTCAGAAGTTTGGTAACACTCGCTTCTCTCTCTCATAGGTGTTAGTAACAAATCGAGCTGCCTGTCTTTGGACACGTTCGATGGAAGAAATGTTTTTATTTGTGTATGGGCCCCATGCTGCAACTGCGTGGTCCAAATGAGGTCTAACGAGGGTGAAGTATAGCTTCTCCTTGACAGAAGTTGAACAAATGATGAAAGTTGCACCTCTGAGGGTACAGTGCACCTCTATGTATTGATGTATGTATTGTTAGATCTATGTGCCATTGTATGTAGTACATTAATACCTGCACTGATGTAAAGCACTTTGGTCAACGAAGGGTTTCGGCCCGAAACGTTGCCTATTTCCTTCGCTCCATAGATGCTGCTGCACCCGCTCAGTTTCTCCAGCATTTTTGTCTACCTTTGGTCAACAAGAGTTGTTTTTTAATGTGCTATAGAAATAAAATTGACTTGACTTGTTCGATGGGCATCCCCACTGGACCGTGCCTCTCGATGTCCCGCAGCAGGAAGGACCCAGATTATCTGTGGGTCAGTGGGTAGCTCATCGCTCTCACTCCACCCCCAAACTTTGGGTGAGGGAGGTCATGAGTTCAAATCCCATCCTTGGAACAGCACCAACAAACCCAGGCTGATGGTGACATGCAGAAGTGAAGAGTGCCCCCCTGAGGGTACAGTGCTGCACTGCACCAGGTCTGAGCCAAGAGTGTTTTATTGTCTTCTAGACCAAGTGCAGTTCTCCCAACGCTAGATTCCCCAACGCAAGCCGCTCCTCCTCTTCACACTCCCCCTTCAATCTCTAGGGAGGGAGGGTGGTAGAGAGGGAGGGGAGGGGGTAGAGAGGGAGAGGGAGGAGAGGGAGGGGGCAGGGAGGGAGATAGAGGGGGTGGGGAGGGAGGGTGAGGGGATAGAGAGGAGGGGAGGGTAGGGGGAGGGGGGTGGAGTGGGGCTGAGAGGGAGGGGTGTGGAGAGGGTGGGGGTAAAGGTGAGGGGGTGGAGAGGTGCAGAGTGGGTGGGGGTTAGAGAGAGAGCGGGAGGGGGGTAGAGGGAGGGGGTAGAGTGGGCTGTGGGTAGAGAGGGTGGGAGTGAGGTTAGATTAGGGAGGGGGCATCTCCCTCCACCTTCCCCATCTTCTCCCCCCCCCCCCCCCCATTGCCCTCTACCACCTCACTCCCGACCCCATCTCCCTCCTCCTCCTCCCCTCACTCCATTCCCTGCCCCAGGACCTTCCCAGGTCATAAAGGAGCGTCAGGGCCTGGAACTCGGCCTGGTTGTCGTACTCGGCCCGGCCATGCCTGTAGAGTGCCCCTCCCTCCAGGAGTGTCCCGTCCTGCCTTGTGAGTGCATTGTGACGTCACAGGTTGTTTTTTTCCGAAATGGGTGAGTTTTCGTGCTGTTTTTTAAACTTTAAACGATTATTAAGTTTGGAAATATAGGTGGGAATGCGACGGGAGATGTTTATCGCCCCAACGGGAAAAATGTGTGTCGGATATGTGAAAATGGGAAGGCTGTGGCCTAGCGATGGGAAGAAGATGGGGAAGTAGATTGACACATCGTCAGCACAAACACAAACAATAGGAAGAGTTTTAGTATTATCGAGATGTCCCAGATAGAACAATTTAATTCTTACTAGCGGCTGCACAACAGAATATGTAAAAGCGTTTAATTATCACAAAGTGCTGGAATAAACGTGTCGTCACAAGGAACTGCAGATGCTGATTTACAAAAAAAAATGATGCAAAGTGCTGGAGTAACTCGTGGACACAAGAAATTGCACATGCTGATTTACGATATAAAGATGCAAATTGCTGGAGTAATTCAGCAGGTCATGACCTGAAATGTCACCTATCCATGTTTCTCCATAGATGCTGCCTGACTTGCTGAGTGACTCAAGCATTTTGTGTTTTCTTTTGTGCACCAGTGTCTACAGTTCATCTGACTGCATTTACTTGTCATTTGTACCAGGAATGGAACAAATACATTCTTCCTTAGTTTACTTTAGTTTATTGTCACATGTACCGAGATACAGTGAAAAGCTTTGTTTAGTTTAGAGATACAGCATGGAAACAGGCCCTTTAGTTCACAGAGTCCACGCTGACCATCGATCACCTGTTCACACTAGTTAATAGACAATAGACAATGGACAATAGGTGCAGGAAAGGCCATTCGGCCCCTTCGAGCCAGCACCGCCATTCAATGTGATCATGGCTGATCATCCCCAATCAGTACCCCGTTCCTGCCTTCTCCCCATATCCCCTGACTCTGCTATCTTTAAGAGCCCTGTCTAGCTCTCTCTTGAAAAATATCCAGAGAACCTGCCTCCACCGCCCTCTGAGGCAGAGAATTCCACAGACTCACAACTCTCTCTGTGAGAAAAAGTGTTTCCTCATCTCCGTTATAAATGGCTTACCCCTTATTCTTAAACTGTGGCCCAGGTTCTGGACTCCCCCAACATCGGGAACATGTTTCCTGCCTCTAGCGTGTCCAAACCCTTAATAATCTTATATGTTTCAATAAGATCCCCTCTCATCCTTCTAAATTCCAGAGTATACAAATCCAGCCGCTCTATTCTCTCAGCATATTACAGTCCCGCCATCCCGGAATTAACCTTGTAAACCTTCGCCCAATACTTCGCACTCCTCAATAGCAAGAATGTCCTTCCTCAAATTAGGGGACCAGAACTGCACACAATACTCCAGGTGTGGTCTCACCAGGGCCCTATACAATTGCAGAAGGACTTCTTCACTCCGACACTCAACTCTTCTTGTTATGAAGGCCAACATGCCATTCGCTATGTTATCCCACGTTCTCATCCAGTCCCTGCACACTAGGGGGAAATTTACAGAAGCCAATTCACCTACAAACCTGCACGCCTTTGGGATGTGGGAGGACATGGAAAACCTGGAGGTAACCCACATGGCCACAGGGAGAACGTGCAAACTCCGCACACAGACAGAACCCGAGGTCAGGATCGACCGGGGTCTCTGGTGCTTTGAGGCGGCAGCTCCACCAGTTGTGCCAATGTGCTGTTGTTTAACAGTCCTCTTCACTCAAGAGACAGCAAATATTCCGTGAGCTTATCTTGAAGGACAAAGAAGTTCTCTCCAGTATCGTGGTCAACATTCCACCCTTCCAGAAGTTGTCGTTTGTGGCAGCTTATTGTACTGTATCTTAAGATGGACCTTCAACATATTTCTGGATACTTTCATGAGAGAGCTGGATAGGTCTCTTAAAGATAGCGGAGTCAGGGGATATGGGGAGAAGGCAGGAACAGGGTACTGATTGGGGATGATCAGCCATGGTCACATTGAATGGCGGTGCTGGCCCGAAGGGTCGAATGGCCAAACATAGAATACTGCAGGAAGGTCTATTTAAGAAAACAATGCTGGGCCCCAAGCCATCCAGCAAAGCATTACGGGGTGATCGATGATCGGCGCGGCCTCGGTGGGCTGAAGGACCTGTATCCATGCTGTACCTTTAAAGTCTAGTGCAGCACAATGGTGCAGCAGTAGAGTTGCTGCCTTAAAGTGCCAGGGACCCAGGTTCAATCCTCACTACAGATACTGTCTACGAAGTTTTTTACATTCTCCCTGTGAATACGTGTGTTTTCCTACCGGTGCTCCGGTTTCTTCCCACACTCCAAAGACGTGTAGGTTTGTAGGTTAATTGGCTTCAGTAAAATTGGAAATTGTCCCTAATGTGTAGGATAGTGCTAGTGTTGGTCGGCATGGACTCGGTGGGCCAAAGTGCCTGTTTCTGCATTGTATCTGAAGCATGCAAGAGGCCTTGCACTCAGCATCAGCAAGAGAAATGTGCTCCACCAACATCGCCCCCTGACAATGAAGGTCCACATGAGACCCTGACGCTGACTGTTCACCATGGTCTTCCAAACAGTTCCTCTTCCATCCTTCCCATTTCAAACTGCAGTCTCTACACCTCCCACCTCCTCACAAGGGTGTCAGGGGTTATGGGGAGAGGGCAGGAGAATGGGGTAGAGAGGGAAAGATAAATAAGCCGTGATTAAATAGTGGGGTAGACTTTTTAGTTTAGGTTAGAGACACAGGCCCTTCGGCCCACCGAGCCCGCACCGACCTGTGATCCCCGCACATCAACACTACCCTACACACACACTAGGGACAATTTTACAATTATACCAAGCCAATTAACCTACAAACCTGTACGTCTTTGGTGTGCGGGAGGAAACCGAAGATCTGGGAGAGAAATCCCACGCAGGTCACAGGGAAAACGTACAAACTCCATACAGACAGCGCCCATGGACAGGATTGAACCCAGGTATCTGGCGCTGTGAGGTAATAGCTCTACTGCTACGCCACCGTGCCGCCCGCTTGATGGGCCTGTCCCACTTGGCCGTCATTTACCCGACAGGCCGGTAGTGACTGACGTGCGACGGTCGCGCGCGTCATCATGCATCCGCACAGCCATCTGGAGCGCGTGGCGTCATTTGAAGATAGACACAAAATGCCTGAGTAACTCAGCGGGACCGGCAGCATCTCTGGAGAGAAGGAATGGGTGACGTTTCGGGGTCGAGACTCTTCTTCAGTTTGTGTCCATCTCCAATCGTCTTGGCCCCGCTCTGGCAGTAGGAGTGGGGGGCGGATCCGGATCCGCAACGGCCGTGAGCCCCAGGCCGAGCTCGGCGATCGTTTGCCTGCTTCTGCTGCTGTTGGAGGTGAGACGTTGCGCCGCGCCAGGGTCTTGGGCTTGTCCCACTTTGGCCGTCAGTTACACGACAGGCCGGTGGCGCGCGAAGATTTCGTGCAGGACGAAGCCCACACTCCTCCACGCCACTCCACACCACTCCATGCGCCCATCCCGAGCTACCCACACACGTGCAGGTCGCGTAAATGGCGCGCGAATGACGGCCAAGTGGGACAGGCCCTTAATACTGCTCCTGGAACTTATGAACCTCCCCTACCCAGCTTTTCATCCTGTGGTTACAGTTTCCATGCTCTAATGCTCGATGTGGAAGTGACTGTCTCCTGATATCCCTTTATTGTGACCATGGCAGGAGAATGAGTTCTAATTTTAGGTCACTTCAGAAAGAACCCAGAGCTGAAGTTAGACATTGGAGTCTAGATATAGTTTACATCCCCGGAGCCTTTGATCAGAGAAGTCAACACTTCACAGACTCAGAAGCTTCAGCTGTGATTAATTATATATAAATACTTCCTGCATTAGATATTGGAACGTGGGTATAGTGACTGCAAAATATTTTGGTTTGGATTCCCCTGAGTGTAGGTGGAGCTGATCACACTTTATGATGATCTCTTACTTATTTTTTCTTCAGTCATATATTGGGTTCAGTTGAATGCACTGGGCTGATACTTCAGGGGGAATAGAAACATACCCACAGGTGCAAGAGTGTGCTATTCGAGCCAGCAATGCCATTCAATATGATCGTGGCTGGTCATCCAAAATCAGTACCCCGTTCCTATTTTCTCCCCATATCCCTTGATTCCGTTAGCCCTAAGAGCTATATCTAACTCCCTCTTGAATACATCCAGTAAATTGGCCTCCACTGCCTTCTGTGGCAGAGAGTTCCACAGATTCACAACTCTCTGGGTGAAAATGGTTTTCCTCATCCCAGTCCTGAATGGCCTGCCTCTTATTCTTGCACTGTGACCCCTGGTTCTGGACTTCCCCGACACGGGGAACATTTTTTCTCCATCTAACCTGTCCAATTCCTTAATATGGAAGTGCAGCTGGCAGTCTCGCCAAAGCAAGCAGACTCCGGAGGATAGACAAGGTGGAGGCTCGGAGACTGCTCCTCTTCTAGGGCTTATTGGAAATGGGGCTACAGCCACAGGATCTATGAGTCTGTCATTTTGGTCTGAGAGTCATAGAGCCTTACAACACAGAAACAGGCCCTTCGGCCCAACTTGTCCATGCTGACCCATGCTAAGCTAGTCCCATTTCCCTGCATTTGGCCCATGTCCATCTAAACCTTTCCTATCCAAATAGCAAGTACGGATGTCATGGGGTTATGGGGAGAAGGCAGGAGAATCGGGTGAGGAGGGAGAGATAGATCCGCCATGATTGAATGGCGGGATAGACTTGATGGGCCGAATGGCCTAATTCTACTCCTATTCCTTATTACCTGTGCAAGTGTCTTTTCAATGTTATGACAGTACCTGCCTCAACTACCACCTCTGGCAGCTCATTCCATATACCCACCACTCTCTGAGTGAAAAAGTTGTCCCTCAGGTTCCTTTTAAATCTATCACTTTAAACTTATGTCCGCTGATTCTTGATGCTTCTACTCTGGGGAAAATGCACTCTGTGCATTTTCCCCAGAGTGGAAGCATCAAGAATCAGCAGACATAAAATCTGCTACTTCAACACTCCAAAGACTGGACAGTAAAACATATGGATTCTCCCCATGGATTCTCCCTATGGATTCTCCCCATTCACCCCTATGGATTTTCCTCATGATTTTATACACCTCGATGTGTTCCTGTGTTCCAAGGAATAAAGTCCTAGACTGCCCTATAGCTCAGGCCCTCAAGTCCTGGTGACATCCTTGTAAAACGTGAGGTTGATAGATATTTCGATATTCCAGGATGTGGGATTAAGACGCAAATTGTAGATAATGTGTAGGATTGAACTTGGGTTAAAGGTGCAGACGAGGGTTCAGTTGAATGCACTGGGCTAGTACGTCAGGGGGAATATAGAAGTGGGCGGCACGGTGGCGCAGCGGTAGAGTTGCTGCCTTGTAGCGCCAGGGATCCGGGTTCGATCCTGACTCCGGGCGCTGTCTGTACAGATTTTGTACGTTATCCCCGTGACCTCGTGGGTTTTCTCTGAGATCTTCGGCTTCTTCCCACAGTACAAAGACGCTCAGGTTGGGAGGTAAATAGGCTTGGTAAAAGTATAAATTGTGCCTAGTGTGCGTGTAGGATAGTGACCTGCGTGGGTTTCCTCCGGGATCTTTGGTTTCATCCCGCACTTCAAAGACGTGCAGGTTTTTAGGTTAATTGGCTTGGTAAAATTGTAAATTGTCCCCATTGTTTGTCGGGTAGTGTTAGTGTGCGGGGATCGCTGGTCAGCGCGGACTCGGTGGGCCGAAGGTCCTGTTTCCGCGCTGTATCGCTAAACCAAACCAAACTAAACTAGGGATGCAGGAGGCTCATTACTTATTCATGGTTCGATTTATAAGAGAGCTGGGAAATTATATTTCTTATGTGTAGGAAGGAACTGCAGACGCTGGTTTACACTGAAGATCGACACAAAATGCTGGAGTAACTCAGCGGGACAGGCAGCATCTCTGGATAGAAGGAATGGGAGGAATGACTTAGATTGCTTTTAAAATAGTTTCAGTTTAGTTTATTGCCACCTGTACCTGTACACAGCAAAAAGCATTTTATTGTGGGCAAACCAGTAAGTGGAAAGACTATACATGATTACAATTGAGTTGTCCACAGTGTACAGATACATGATCATAATCTTATCAGCCACATACTGTAAAAATGCTGGAGCTCCTGTTTTACTCGAAAGTACTGTCCGATTCACCTCTACCCCATTGCGGGCAGTAGACTTTGTCTATGGAACTGGTACCCTACAATGGTGAGAACCATAACCTGCACTCTGTATCTTCCCCTTTGCTCTACCTATTGTACTTCCGTTTGACCTCATTGTATTTATGTGTGGTATGCCTCATTTGTTTGGTTTGTTTCCTGCCCATGTACCTGTCCAAATGTCTTTTATGGGGCCTGCCCCACTTGGCGATTTTTTTCGGCGACTGCCTGCGTCATATCAGTGTCGCCAAAATATTTTGAACATTTCAAAATCCAGCGGCGACAAAAAAAATGTTGCGACACCTGAAAAAGCACCGCGCATCAATACGTCATCACGCCGCGTCTCGCCGCATCACACCGCAAATTTTTCGATGACCTGATACATCAGTCAATTATACCGGCAGTCACCGGAAAAATTGCCAAGTGGGACGGGCCCTTAAATGCTCCCTGCCTCAACTACCTCCTCTCGCAGCTCGTTCCACAGACCCACCATCCTCTGAGTGAAAATGTTGCCCCTTAGCATCATCATCATCATTGAAAACATCAACAGGCACGGTGCCTTATAATGCTATGTACAGGGCCTGTCCCACTTGGGCGTCGTTTGCTCGTCATTTACGTGACATCCTATAAATTGGTTGACGCGTGGTGAGGTGTGGTGGCGTATGCAGTAACGCGCGGTGCCCGAGGATTTTAGGATGCTCAAAATCCTCGCACGCCACCTGCGTGACGTATCCCTTGCGCACGCTGACGTATTGATGGCGTACGCTGACGTACTGATGGCATACGTGTAGCGTGTGGTGACGAATGGTTACGTATGGTGATGCACGAACATTGCCTATGCTAATTTATTCTGCGTCAATGTCCGGAACCATGCGCCGCTCGTACGCTGTCGGCGCGCCATTTGCACGGCGCACCACGTGACCACACGTATAAAGCACACGTAGTTTTGCAAAATTTTAACAAGGAAAATCCTTGCCACGGAGATCAGACTAAGTACAAACGACATCGCAAATGGCTCCCAAAAGACGCAGGGCCCTCAAGAGCACTTGGTGCGCGACTGTCGTACTGCTAGACGATTTTCATGCGACTATCGCGCGTCAGTCACTACTGGCCTGTCGCGTAAATGACGCGCAAATAACGCCCAAGTCGGACAGACCCTTACAACAGTGATCTCAACCTCTACTGAAGTGTGGATGGCCGTTGGCTCGCTAGGAGCTCATCCACCCTTTGACAGGTCTTGTTTTTGGTCCTGCTGGGGGTCCACAGCCCCTCTTCACCTGGAAAAGCAGGTGGGGGAGACGGTTTAGTCGCCGACTATCCGGCCATGGAGCAAGTAGCACGGGATTACATGGTACCCGTGGCGTTGGGAACTCCCCCCAACCTGACCTTGCCCCTCAGGTTCCTATTAAATCTTGCCCCTCTCACCTTAATATGTACCTTAATGTCTCAGCACCTTAATATATAGCATCAATTTGTAGACAATAGTGTACCTTTCACATTGGCATCCCTTTAAGGATTGCTTCATGTTGTAAATAGCTCATTGTAAGCTTCCCCCCAGTCTAGTTTCAGTCAAAAATCACTGAGTCAAGCACTTGCGCATCTGAACTTTATTTTGACAAAACACAATTAACAGTTCAACTACTGTACCTAACCACCGCGGGTTCGATCCTCGTATCTGCCAGATCAAGCCCTCTTGGCCTCGCTCAAACAGAGACACTCCAGCAGGTCACGCAGTCCCAAGCGCTCTCCCAGAAGATCGACCCTGGACCTCGTGGCAGCGGACTTTTATAGGTTCCCGAACCTTGAGGGGCCGAACCACATGGGGGTGGTCTCTTTACAATCCAATTACAGATATTGATTAACCCCATACATGACAGACATTTCTCTAACCCAATAATACAGTGGCTAATACATTATATTCAAACAGTGTTTCTCAGAGGAAACGAACATCGCAACATTTGCCCTGATATGCAAGAAAACCAGACAAGGCTCAATACTTAATCCAATCAACATTCAGCAAAGTAAAGCTTTGCAACATTATTTACAATGTGTATGTCTGGTTTGCATTCATCCAATCCATTCTATGCATTTTGCACCTAATTGTCAGGGTCTGCAGATGTTCCCATTCTCTTCCTGCAGCTCTGATCTAGGCCCTAGACAAACTGGCACCATCCTGCAGCTTGTCCCATTTCTACAGAAAGCATTTTTAAATTGACCAAATGACCTAGCAGCCCCAAAGCCTTTACTCAGTTTTAGGGTCCTAGCCTCTCCAATTTGGACAGGATTAACATTCCTTCCTTTTTATCATATATGATAACCCATCATTTATGATAACTAAATAGTCAGATAATCAGATAACCAGATATACATATATGTGTCCATTACATTTTCCATCTATCAACAACACAAGATGATGATGTTTCATCCCAGAATCTTGTCGAGCTTCCCGAGATTTTGTGGGCGTAGCTTCACAATTTCCGTCTGATGAGTCTTCACCTCCCGGGTTTTTGTGGGCGCGAATTCCCTCCATGGGTGTTGTTGCCCATTTTTCCATCCCTTTCCATAGTCGAACCTATAACCTATAATTCCTGAAAAACTTGGGACAAAGCAAGTTACCATTCATGTACCAATGCTTCCCCATACATTCACTGTAATTCTGCAATACTATCCCTTTTCCATTTCACTATTGCTATCCTATTATATTCTGCTCTATCACTGTATTTCTATAATATACTCTTTACTATCCTAGGATCAACACTAATCAGCTCACTCCATACTCACACGATGTTATAATATGTATATCTGATGACGGGTCCTCATATAAATTTCAGCTGGGTTCAGTCCAGATTTCCCTACAGGCATGGCTCAAATTTAAAGCAAACCATGAAAAATGTTTCAATTCAACCAAATTCAGTCTCAGCCTTCAATTTATTATTTAAATTTCAGTGTCCATCTTATCCTTCTCATTCCACAGCATTGTGGCCGATAAAACAAATTTCATTCCAATTCCTGTGGAATTCCCAGCTGTTTAAATTTAAGCAATCAATTTCTATGTGTTGTCAATTTTATCATAAATCAAATTAAGAATGCCAATTCCAGGAGCAATTTCTTTCCACCTTGATAATAGAAGCCGCTTTACCATTAAGGGTTAACAATTTAGATTCATCGGTTAAATACGTCGACTCTGATACCTCCACCCATTCAAGTTTCTCTTTCGAATTCACTAGATTTCTCCTCCAGTACTTCTTCCTTAGTATGTTGGCTCAGCTCTCAGTCTAGGGCTTCTCGCTTATACTAGCTTCTTAACCACTGAGTCATTTCCTAGTCTGGTCTCTTAAAGGGAAGTCCTGCTGTTCACAGTTCCTCTTTTGACCATTTCCAATTCCACCTCTCATTTTCCCTAAATAATTTCCATACCAGATCCTCCCAAGTTCCATCCTTCCTGATGTTCTCTGAATAACCCATCTTTGGCTGCCTGTCTGGGGATGAGACAATAACATTATCAATTAATAATCAAACTCCAAATATTCCTACGCCAAATCTCACAAGCCAGTTCCAAATCTCAAAATTGTAAAGTCCCTCCAATTAATTACCATACAATTTCGAGACCAAATCCAAAATTTTATTAATTTATTTCTCTTAATCATAATTTAGACGCAAAATAGGTGTTTTACCCCAAACCACAGAGGAATGACTTTTTATTCAAATTCAGTTCTTTGAAGTGGAGCTTGTCCAAATAGTCGTCATAGGTTGCCGGTGTTGTTTCTTTAGGTTAGATAGTGTCCTTTATTTTCCTTCCTTTTCTGGCTTCAAAAGCTAGATGATATTAAAGTTGGGCACTAGGGTAGGTCGTCGTCGTTGTCTTCTCCTTCTCCTCCTTCTCCTTCTCCTCCTCCTTCTCCCTCTTCCTCTTCCTCTTCCTCTTCCTCTTCCTCTTCCTCTTCCTCTTCCTCTTCCTCTTCCTCTTCCTCCTCTTCCTCCTGAGGAGCAGTTTCAAGGGAGTAGGGATACTGAGGAGCAGCTTTCTCTGTCTGTTGGCCTTCCCAGATTTGTCTTAAAGGGGCAGGACAGTATCATTTCCTCCTGCTTGTTGATTCCTGTCTCTGGGGAGCTACATTACCTTTGCTGACTTCTGCCCGTTCTCAAGGATGCTGTATATTCTTTACCTCACTCCCCAGATAGTATGTTGTCGATCATACTGTCCTGCAGGCACAAACTCAGTAACAAGTTAGTATAATAGCTCGTTTCCCCACTCCCATACCTCTGAAGAAGGGTTTCGGCCCGAAACGTTGCCTATTTCCTTCGCTCCATAGATGCTGCTGCACCCGCTGAGTTTCTCCAGCATTTTTGTCTACCTCCTGTACAATAAGTTTGTTTCTTCTCTCCCTAGTGCCATTTCCTCTCCTTAGTTCCCATGCTTTCTCACACCAGCTACTATGTTTCCCTTTCGTAGTCCTTATTCTTTCAGTGAGGGTTCTCGATAATTGGATTCTTTGTGTCTCCTCCTAGGATTTGGAAGGGGGTGATGTTCTTTTCTGGTTTTTATTGCTGTTTCGGGACGTGTGAGGGCGCCTTTAGATTTAATAGATGGTATTTAACTGGCAGGTTAGGGCTAAAGAAATGGGTTGGATGGCCAAAATGTCCCTGCCCCCTGATCTCCTTGCCAATGTCCTCGTCCTCTACCCTCGGGGTCCCAAGTGTCCTTGGAGGTCTTCTTCCTCCTTGTCTTCCTCTGTAGTTATTTCCCTTTTTTGAATCTTTAATACAGGTCCCTGAGCTGCCGTCGGACCAGGCTGCATTAAAGTGTGAACATCTGTGTCCACGGGGACATTTACACCTAATGCGGGACTTAATACCAAAGGTGTAGACAGCGTTCTATAAACGAACGGCCGACAGGGAATCCATTCTATACCCCCCCCCCCCCCCCCACATGATCCAGGGCGGAAATCCGGGGGGGGAGTCCCCCCCTGTTTTGGGAGGTGGGGGACGATCCCACCCATTTTTTGTAATCCGGATTTTAAAACCCGGTGAAATCTCCGCTTTCCGCGAGACAGTGGGGGTGGGACTGATAATCGAGGGCGCCGATTGGACGAGAGAGATGTCGGTCAGCAGGCAACGGGGGGGGGGGGGGGGGTGCCATGATGATTCAGCGCGGTGATTGGAGGAGGGAGACGTCCGTGGAGCAAAGATCATGGAGCGGAGCTTGAATTGTATGCCCAGGTCATAGGGTCACAAGCGAAAAACACTCTCGGCTGCCCTGGACACAGACCTGCGTCTCATCCGCAGCCAGGATCGATCCCGGGTCTCCGGCACCGCAATCGCTGCTGAACCATCCTCGCTGGACCATCCCCGACCCCACCCGAGTGTTCAACCTCAATGAGACACACCTTCAGCACTTTGTGTTCGGCTCAAGATCCCATCATCTGCAGTTTCTTGTGTCTCCATTGATTTTGGTATTGGTTTTGTAGAAACAAGGAACTGCAGTTGCTGGATTGCAAAATAAAAGACACAAAGTGCTGGAGTAACTCGGCGGGTCAGGCAACACCCCTGGAGAACATGGATAGGTTCTGTTTTTTGAAGGGGGGGAGGTCCAAAAGCATTCGACTAGCCCCGATGTTCGACTAGCCCCAACCCGGGGTAGATCGCCCAGCGCGGGGGTGCTGAGATTCCTCCCCGATGCAGGAGCTTGATCGCCCCGATGAGGAAGGCCAGCTGCTGGCTGCGGGAGTAAGATCGTCCCGTCAACGGAAGGTGAGAGCCCCCGACCGCTGGAGGACAAAGAAGGGAAGAGATTGAACTTTCTTTCGCCTTCCATCACAGTGAGGAATGTGGAGGAGTCACTGTGGTGGATGTTCAAGTTAAAATGTATTTTGTGTGTGTACTGTTGCTTTTTATTGGTATGATTGTATGGCAAATGAAATTTCTTGTATGTTGCAAAACATACTTGGCTAATAAAATATAATTATGATTATGAGGTGACGTTTTGGCTTGGGATCCTTTTTCAGACTGATTGTCAAGAGGGGAGAAGTAAGTTGAGAGAGAGGAGGGGCAAGGCAAAGTGTAGCAGGTAATACAGGTGAATATACTGTAGGTGAGGGGGTGTTTTGGATGTGACAGGTGTTTTGGATGGGACAGAAAAACAGGTGTGAGACTAAAGCATTGGAGTTAAGAATTGTGAAGCTAGAGGAAGGAATGTAGGTGGGAAGGGATGGGGAGGGAAAGCGAAGGTACATGTCCAGGTGGAGTACAGGGGTAGGGGGGGAGTTATTAGAGGCGATCTAAAATTGGAGAATTTAATGTTCATAAAGTTGGGTTGTAAGCTACCCAAGTGGAATATGGAGGTGCTGTTCTCCCAGTTTGCATGTGGCCACACTCTGACAATGGAGGAGACCCAGATATCGGTTTTGATATTGTCAACTGTACCGTGATACAGTGACAATGTTTTTTTTTGCATGCTGTACTGACAGATCATACCACACATGAGTACATCAGGCACTGTCCCTGTGAGGCGGCGCAGTTGCTCAGCGGTTGGTTGAGTTGCTGCCTTACAGCTCCAGAGACACGTGTTCAATCCTGACTATGGTGGGTGCTGTCTGTATGGAGTTTGCACGTTCTCCCTGTGACCGCCTGTTGTTTTTTTCCAGGAGCCCTGGTTTACTCCCACAGTCCAAAGACATGCAGGTTTGTCGGTTAATAGGGCTTCTGTAAATTGTCCCTAGTGTGTAGTATAGAACAAGCATATTGTGATCGTTGGTTGGTGCGGACTCGGTGGTTCGAAGGGCCTGTTTCCACCCTGTATCTCTAACCTAAACTAAGCTAAAATAAACAGGCAGTGCAAACAGTTAAAAGAAATAGAATACAGAATATAGTGTTGCAGCTACAAAGAAAGAGCAGATTAAAAAGTGTCTGATAACAGTGGGGAAGCTATTCTTGCATCTGGGCAATCTGAGGAGGAATTGTGGTGGACAGATTTAGACACCATATCTGAGGAATGATGTGCTGGCTCTGGAGAGGGTCCAGACGAGGTTTACAAGAATGATCCCTGGAATGAGTGGGTTAACATATGATGAGCATTTGACGGCACTGGGCCTGTACTCGCTGGAGTTTAGAAGAATGAGGGGGGACCTCATTGAAACGTAACGAATAGTGAAAGGCCCGGATAGAGTGAATGCAGAGGATGTTTCCACTAGTGTGAAAGTCCAGGACTAGAGGCCATAGCCTCAGAATTGGAGAAGATGAGATGAAGATGAGAAGAAGGAGATGAGAAGAAATTTATTTAGTCAGAGGGTGGTGAATCTGTGGAATTCTTTGCTACAGGAGGCTGTGGAGGCCAAGTTAGTGGATAGTTTTAAAGCAGAGATAGATAGATTCTTGATTAGTACGGGTGTCAGGGGTTATGGGGAGAAGACAGGAGAGTGGGGTTAGGAGGGCGAGATAGGTCAGCCATGATTGAATATACATGTATATAAAATATGATAGTATGCTATTTAGCACTACATGCTACGAATCCCAGTCGTGGAGACACTGATATTGTTGGCTCGTTGTAGGACATTGATCATTCTTTTTAGTCTGGATTTTCATTCATGTATTGTGGTTTTTTTTAAATATATAATTTATGATGCTATTATGTGATATACTAAGATTTTATATGTACTTTATGATGTTTTTAATATGCAATGTATTTTTATGTAATGTCCCTTGTCTGGACCTTGAGTCCGAAATAAAGTTTATTATTATTATTATTATTATTATTATTATTATTATATGTACAACATACATGTACAGTGTGTGTGTGTATATATATCATATATATTTGAAGAAAGGTCTCGACCCGAAACATCGCCCATTCCTTCTCTCCAGAAATGCTGCCTCACCCGCTGAATTACTCCAGGAGTTTGTGTCTACCTTCGATTTGTACCAGCATCTGCAGTTCTCTCCTACACATCTATCTATCTATCTATCTCTATCTATCTCTATCTATCTCTATCTATCTCTATCTATCTCTATCTATCTCTATCTATCCTCTCATCTTGACCACTTCCGGTCTGCGTTGTAATTAACTTTGCGCAAAAGTGCTACACTATATCACTAGGATTTTTTCGCCACCTTACTCACCGTTCTCCTCTGCTCCAAGACACCAAGTTTTGTTCCGATCGGAGAAATATGAGAAAAGTTATGAAGGTTAAAAAAATCATGAGATCAGCAGATTGGTCTTCTTGCCTGTCAGTCACCATGAAGATAATGCCCCTTCCGGCACCCGTTGGAGAATAAATCCCCAGAGGCGGGGCTGAGTAAACAAGCCGTGCTAATTGAGTCCGCAAGAGTGGAGTCGGGAAAGCCGCTGTGTGGAATCGGGAGGTGCTGTGTGGTGCCGCGGCCGGTGGCCGCTGAGTGGAGCCTCTCCCCCACACATACACACCTCCCCCACACATACACACCTCCCCCACACCCCTTTTCACCCCTCCCCCCACCCCCTTTTCACCCTCCCCCCGTCCTCCCCACACGCCCCCCCTCCTCCCTTCCCCCTCCTCTCCACACCCCCCCCCATCCCCCTACACACCCACACCCCCTTTACCCTTCCCCTGTTCCTCCGCCCCACACCACCGCCCCACCCCTCCCCCCCCACATATACACACACAGTACATACACACACTGTCCATACACACACAGTGCATACACATAGTACATATACACACACACAGTACATATACACACACATAGTACATATACACACACACAGTACATACACACACAGTACATACACACATAGTACATACACACACAGTGCATACACATAGTACATACACACACAGTACATATACACACACATAGTACATAAATACAAGTCAAGTGAGTTTGTATTTACACATAGTACATAAATACATACAGCAAACAAAAGACTACAACTCCCAGCGTGCCCCGCGATGGCGTCCGCAGCACGTCCCGTCGCTCCTCCTTCGCTTTTCTCGCGAGAGTGGAGTGGAGTGGAGTGGAAGGAGGGAGGGAGGGAGGGGTCCGCTGACGCACCGCCCTCATTTGCGCCACCCTCCCTCTAGCGGCAATTGAAGCGGCATTCGGCAGTATATAAGCGGCGGCTGGAAGAGGACGGACGGCTTTCCCAAGCCCGCGCCGCGCACTCGCCCCACCGCGCTCGCTTTTCATTATTATTTACCCCCCCTCCCCTTAAAACCTCCCAAAAAAAACAAAAAACGCCCCACCTCACCTGGATATACCATTTAAATTCTCCTCCGTATCCACATGGCGAGTTCGGCCAACTCAAACCCGGTGGTAAGATGTTTTTTTCGTGTGTGAGTGTTGGTTGTTTTTTTATTATCCTCCGAAATAAAAGCGACTTTAAGATGGGAACCATTTTATATCTTATATGGGGAAGAGAAAGAGGGCGAAAATAATCAGATTTACTCCTGTTTCTCCTCCCCAACAGGGGTGTTTTTGCTTTTATTTTTTGGGTTTTAAAAGAAGAAGAGAAAAAAAGACAAGAATTGCATTTATTTTTATTGGAGAAAATGTGTTGTTTGGTTGCAGTCAATGGAAAATCACCACCCCATGGAAATCTCTCCTCCCCCCCCCCTTCAAAAAACAGACCTGAAAATCTAGCAATTTCAACAACAAAAAATAATAATCTGAATTTATTTAACCCCCTCCAAACAAAGTAGACTTGAGCACCCCCCTCCCCCAAAAAGATGGGCTGCAGTAAAGAAAAAAAATGTGCATGAGGGGTTTGTGTAACTGCAAACTGAATTGCTCAGAATTCAGAGCAAAAGCTGGAGGAAAAGCAAATAATTTCCTCAATATGTGTGTGTGTTTGTACTTTTTATTTCTGGGTTGGGAGATAATTAAAAATCAACTTCTGGTGATTTCTAAAGTGATGCAGAAGGAAAGCTCTCTTCAACCACTTGCTTCTCAACCATTTACCAATTTTATGATTATTTAAAAAAAAAAAGGATGCAAAAGATTTAAACAATGCAAAAGTTGAGAGGAATGGTCGAAATACATTATTTTCTTTCGGTTGCTTAACAAGGAAATTGCTTTTTTTTTTTGTTTTAAGGTGAGATGGAGGGGGGGGGGGGGCAGAATGTTGATGGGGAATAAACCAAGAAAATCTTGGATTTAGTGTGTTTTAGAGAGTTAAGCTTTGTGGATGTGCACATTTTAATTATTTTGGAAAGTATGTGTGATTATAATAAACCAAACACCAACACACTCTCTTACACACACACACACACCATTGCATGGACACTGAGGCAGGGTGAGCCATTTTGTTTTGTGGCTGGCTTGGGAGGAAGCGGGTTTTTAAAAAAAAATGCCGAGGGGTTGCCCTCCTCTCCTGCCCGCCTGCTGCTCCAAGAGGGCGGCGGAGGCCTGGCTCCTCTCCCGCCCGCAGCAGCCTCTATTATATCGGCGGCCGCCCGCCTGGGCTGTGCCTCCCGCCCTACGTCATGGGGAGAGGCCCGCTTATAAAGGCAGCAGGCACACAGGCCGAGCCCTTAGCATGTCACCAGCCTGCCCCCGCATTACTTGTGTGTGTTAACACCAGGGATCTCCTTTCACGTTTAGACGGTGCAGAGATGCTGTCTGACCCTGGCACATTATTTTTCTGTAAACCAGCAATTTCTTGTTACTACACTTCTCCTTTTATTTGTGGTCTTTTTTTTCATTCCTCTTCCCTTCCCCTCTATTTCGGTATATCAGTGCACCCCCCCCCCCCCAGTCAGTTCCATTTTCTATTCCCTTTCCCTCCTCTCCCCTCCATTTCCTCTCCCCCCCCCCCCCATTTCCTCTCCCCCCAATATATTCCCCCCCATTTCCTCTCCACTCCCCTCCATTTCCTCTCCCCTCCATTTCCTCTCCCCTCCATTTCCTCTCTCCCCCATTTCCTCCCCCCCCCATTTCCTCTCCCCCCAATATATACCCCCCATTTCCTCTCCTCTCCATTTCCTCTCCCCTCCATTTCCCCATCCCTCCATTTCCTCTCCCCTCCCCTCCATTTCCCCCCCCCTCCATTTCCTCTCCCCTCCCCTCCATTTCCTCTCCCCCAACGATCCCTTCCCCTACTCTCCATTCTCCTCCCCTCTATTCCCATGTGTCATCGTACTCTCCTGGAATAGCCACACTAGTGTTCAGGGTGTGAAAATACACCACAGAACTGCAGCCATTTTTAACATTAAATATTCAGCTTTAATAACATTAAATGATCAGCCATGATCACATTGAATGGCTCAAAGGGCAGAATGGCCTACTCCTGCACCTATTGTCTATTGTTATCTAATTTGGTAGGTTGGTGGTTATTTCAAGTTAATCCTCGCGCGATGACTAGTAAGCATGCTAATAAAGTTGATAAATCAAGGGGGAATTTGCCACCAGTGTAACGGGCAGGAGAGATATGACTGGCCCTTTCAAAGAGCTGGCTTCTGAATGGGCCAAATGGCTACATCTTTACATTGATCTACATGGTACTTGAAGTTATGGAATTCTGTTGTCAAGCTCCACTTGGTGGTGAGAATCGGGATCTTTGCACCAATGTCTGTGTGACATTGAAATCTAGTCATTGCGTGTGTTTTCAATTTCATTAACACCTCTCCAGCTGGTTATTGATGTCACTTGGCCCCAATGGTTAAACTTGTGCTGTCACTTGCTCATATTATGAAACATCATCTTCGTGTTGCTCCAGATTCTTGGCGCATTGGGAACATAAATTTGTTTTGCAATTAAAACAGAAAATTCTAGGAACACTGAACAGGCAGCATGTATAGTGTTTGCATCCGAGTACGTCAAAACTGGAAGAAACAAGTACGTCATTCAGTTCCTTGAAGGATTGTTCAACAAAATGCAAAGCATTGGAAGGAGCTCAGTGGGTCAGACTGCATCTCCAGCCTGAAACATCATTTGTCCACTGCTTCCATAGATGCTGCCTGACCTGCTGAGTTCCTCCAGCGTTGTACTTTGCTCAGGATTCTAGCATCTACAGATTTTTTTTGGTCTCTTTTCCAGTTCCTTGGTTTCCACCATTTTATGAGATCATTATACTTTATCCTTTCTCTCCACTTCTATACCATTTCCCTGTATGTCCTTAGTTAAAAAAATTCTGTGGGCATTTAAATTGATCCAACATTCACCACCTTTGGGAAGTTCTCAGATTTCTTACGTAAAATGTGCTTCCTTAATTTGTACAAATTACGAATGAACCATAAATGCCACAATAAGCCCAGTGCACTCATTTTATTTTGATTCCGCTTTAAATTATTCAGAATTTTTTGAATAAGAAAACCAGATACAGACATACAAGATGGGAATAAAATGCATGATTGGAAATGTGTTGTGAAATATCTTTCCTATATCCCCTCCAGTCATTTCTCAGTTACTTTACAAACTTAATTTAGCCCACTGCCCGACAGTCTAAATTTTCGGCAAGAGAGAGACGCAAGGAATTGCAGATGCTGGAATCTTGAGCAAAAGACAGAGTGCTGGAGTGACTCAGCTGGTCAGGCAGCATCTCTATAGGATGTGGATAGGCGGTTTCAGGTCAGAACCCATCTTCGTACTCGAGGTCTGTTTCTGCATTTATTTAGGCAAGTTTGTGCAATGTATTCTTGGAATTTAACCCGACAATCTAGTGTATTGTTCCTTTTAAAGGAAGTGTACATTTCTTGGAGTTCAGTCATTGCAATTGAGTGTTGTCCTGCATGAGGGATCAGACCATAACAGCATAATTTCTTCACCCCTAAATTCCATCGCCAGTGAGATAACTTGTGAAGTGTGTGTGTGTCTGTGTGGTTGGCCAAATCACTGTACCTCCACAATTACAAGTTTGTCACCATTAAATATTCCAGTTCTTGCGTGCAAAGCAGATGAGAACCGTGCACTTTTCCACATCAGACATCTGCTTACTTCTCATGTCGAAGTGCCCATTCTAGCAGGTGCTGACTGGCGTGTCCAAACCCTTAATAATCTTATATGTTTCAAGAAGATCCACTCTCATCCTTCTAAATTCCCGAGTATACAAGCCCCAGTCGCTCCATTCTTTCAACATATGACAGTCCCGCCATCCCGCGAATTAACCTTGTGAACCTACGCTGCACTCCCTCAATAGCAAGAATGTCCTTCCTCAAATTTGGAGGCCAAATTAAAGGTTTGGACACGCTAGAGGCAGGGAACATGTTCCCGATGTTGGGGTAGTCCAGAACCAGGGGCCATAGTTTAAGAATAACGGGTAAGCCATTTAGAACGGAGATGAGGAAACACTTTTTCACACAGAGTTGTGAGTCTGTGGAATTCTTTGCCTCAGAAGGTGGTAGAGGCCGGTTCTCTGGATGCTTTCAAGAGAGAATTAGATAGAGCTCTTAAAGATATGGGGATATGGGGGGAAAAGGCAGGAACGGGGTACTGATTGTGGATGATCAGCTATGATTACATTGAATGGCCTACACCTATGCCTGCACCTATTGTCTATTGTCCAACCCATCTGGTTCTCTAATCCCTTCAGAGATGGAAATCTGCCAGCCCCCCAAAATCTTTGTAGTTTAGTGGCAACTAGGGATGGGAAATATGTATTGACATAGTCATGCCCATATAGAATGAATATATTCAATGAGCTTGCAGGGTGCAGAAGAGGTTAACAACATTGGATTAAAGCTACAAGGAGAGGTTGGACAAACTTGGATTGTTTTCTCTTGAGCTCGGCGGCTGAGGGGACACCTGATAGAAGTATATTAGAGGGATGGATAATATCCATGAATAATCAGAACCTTTTTCCAGAGTGGAAATGTCAAAGGCTCGGATCAAAGGGAATAAGTTTAAGGGAGACGTGTGGGGCAAGTGTTTTACATAGAGTGATGGGTGCCTGGAATGGTTTGCCAGGGTGGTGGTGGTGGTGGAAATAGATACGATTGTAGCGTTTAAGAGACTTTTAGATAGGCACGTTTTAATGCAGGGAATAGAGGGATATGGTTCTCATGCAGGCAGAGGAGATTAGTTTAGAGTAGCATCATGTTCAGCACTGTTCCTGTGCTGTACTGTTCCAGTTTAGTTTAGAGACAGCGCAGAAACAGGCCCTTTGGGCTACCGAATCAACGCCGACCAGTGATTTTCTCCCGTCCGTCCGTCCCCCCCCCCCCCCCCCCCCCCCGTACACTAGCCCTATCCGACACACTAGGACCATTTTACAATTTTTACCAAAGCCATTTAACTTACAAACTGTGTTCTATATTTTAAAAAAGTTGCATTTGTGAGTTCAGGAAGGAACATGACACTGCAGCTGCTGACGTCTGTCACTACCCTCGGGTCTTCATCCGCATTGTAACATCCAGCACGGCAAGAATGAATCATCGGGCAGCCCTGGTGCTGATGCTGCCCATTCCCCTCAGATTCCAGATTCCATCAGATGTGCCACTTGATAGACACAAAATGTTGGAGAAACTCAGCAGGACAGGCAGCATCTCTGGAGAGAACGGATGGGTGACGTTTCAGGTCGAGACCCTTCTTTAGACACTTGTAATCTGTGCCTGTAAATATTAGGATAAATTGGGTAGACAATAGGTGCAGGAGTAGGCCATTTGGCCCTTCGAGCCAGCACCACCATTCAATGTGATTATGGCTGATCATCCCCAATCAGTACCCCAAGGTAGGAAGGAACTGCAGATGCTGGTTTAAACCAAAGATAGTCATGAAAAGCTGGAGTAACTCAGCGAGACGGGCAGCATCTCTGGAGAGAAGTTTCGGGTCTGTAGAAAGGTCTCGACACAAAACGTCACCCATTCCTTCTATCCACAGGATAAATTGAGGTCCTGCTTGCTGTCATCGGAGCTGCTCTCTCCAGCTGGTCAGGAAACCTGGAAATGTAGTAAATGCTCTCGGGGAAATATTAGTCACGACGAATGTTGGTTGCCTCGCTGCTTGTTCCTGACATGGCGGAACGTTTAAATTCAACCCAGCATTTTTGGGTAATGGAATTTCATCAGAACTAGTGAATCCTTGAGATGTAGCAAGTTGTAAGTTGGCTGCTTTGGTCAATGTGTACCAGGTACCGGGAAATACATTTTTTGCATACAGATCCACAAGACTATCCCTGTACATAAGCCCCATCGCCCCAGTTAGCCTAAACCAAGGGTTCCCAACCTGGGGTAAATTTATCCCCAGGGGGTAAATTTCGCCTACCCAGGGGGGTAAATTTGTTGATTCTGGATTTGTACATATTTTTTCTCATTGACTGACTGTGTTTGGTTCTGTTGTACCGGTATCTGTTCATCATTAGTTGTTCATAAATAAGTGAAATAACATTGTTATGTGCTATTAAAGTTGCCAGGGGTAAACGGGGCGAAAAATGTTGGGAAACCCCTGGACTAAACCTAACCATAATGAATGATTGCACAGTGGAGGATAATGCCAGGGAATTACTATACAAGAGGGGATACTCAGATTCAAGTGTTTGTAACTTGGGACTAGAGGGCTAACTAGGGGGTGTAAAAAGTGTTTGGAGGGGGGGGGGGGGAAATAGAGCAATTAAAAAGTGTTGGGGGGGGGGGCTTGAATGACCAGAGTTTTCTACAGCTGCGTCCGCTGGACTGGAGGGCGGCAGCTTCGGCCACCCCGGGCCGCGGAGTTTGAACCGGCCCGCCGCGGGACTGACTTACCATCACCCGGCGGGGTCACAACGTCAGAAGCCTGGATCGCCTCAGCGCAGAGGGAGAACAAAGAGGGAAGAGACAGAGACAGAGACTTTAAGACTTTTGCCTCCATCACAGTGAGGAGGTGCCTGGTGAACTCACTGTGGTGGATGTTAATTTGTGTTTATTGTGTGATTTGTTATTTATTATATGTATGACTGCAGGCAACGAAATTTTGTTCAGACCGAGTCTAGGTCTAAGAGGAGAGTTAAGGTATCTTGGAGAGGAGGAGAGATGGGGAAAATGCCGGGGGAAATATTGCTGAGAGAGTTTGAGAAATGAATTGAACTTGAGTACTCTTGTTTGCTCCATTGGCTACAGGTTTTCATTTCTGCTCGGGACTGCTGGGGCAACTGTGTTTGTCATTTGAGTTCTTCTTGCCCCCCTCTCCTGACGCAGGAAAGGAATGTGTCTTCAGCTTTCCCTGTGCTCTGATTACCTCTTTTATCAGAGTCATAGATTCAAGATGCCCCATCTACACTAGTCCTACTTGCCAGGCTTTGGACCACACCCTCTAAACCTTTCCTATCCACGTACTTGTCCAAATATCTTTAAATGTTGTTATGGTAACGCTCTCAACTACCTCATCTGGCAGCTCATTCCATGCACCCACCGCCCTCTGAGTGAAAAAGTAGCCCTTCGGGTTCCTATTAAATCTTTCCCCTCTCGCCTTAAACTGATATCATCTGGTTCGTAATTCCCCTTCTCTGGGGAAAAGACTGTGCATTTACCCGATCTATTCCCCTCATGATCTTATACACCTCATCCTCCTGCGCACCAAGAAATAAAGTCCCAACTTGCTCAACCTCTCCCTAAAGCTCAAGCCATTAAGTTTGGGGAACATCCTTGTAAATATTCTCTGTAGTAAGGAATTGGATGAGAGTTTTTAAGTTGTAATCTGCCCGCCCTTGTTTTTGCCTTTCTAACTCGTGTCAAGTCTTTGTCTGGGCTTTATTAAATTGAAACTTGATCATTACCCAATCTCCTTGCTGAAACATCATCTTGTGCAATACGAGTTTCAAAGGCTATGTGCTTTGGTTACATTTTAACCAGTACTTTAGCTTTGCATTATACTGAGAGCTTTCGTTGCTGCGGTTCATTATTTTTTATTAATATGAGTACAGAAGTACAATGAAATTCAGTAAAATACAATGGAGAGAGCAGGATTGTAATGGTGGAACACGTCATGCTTATTTAAACAAGGCGCAAGGAACTGCAGCTCGCAACTGGAAACTTGAGCAAAAACTAGTGCTGGAGGAATCAGTAGGTCAGCCAGTTTCTGGGAATTTTTGAATATCTCTTACATCAATTAAATTAGTAATTATATGAAGGAATGCATTTAAATTTGAATTTCAAATGCTGTGGTCACCAAGTCACAATTTTCCTGCCTCGTTAAAGTGAATGGTGGGTAATACAAGCTAGTTTGCATATAAGGAGAAATATCCAGCTGGATATATTGCATTGTTTATAATATGATTTGTTTAATGGGTCAGCTAGTTTGTTGCCTTTCTTGCATGTTTATGCCTTGTTTATCATTAATTGGATCGGAAAATGTTGGGCAGCTGTATTTAGTTGTTGCCACGCTCTAAGCAATTTTGATTGACCATTCTGTAGCCAGAAACGTTCTGAATCAGGATTAACGGTGGTTGATCACAGTCACCTCATTTTGCTCCCTATTTTACTGTGGGAAGCTGTAAGAGTACTGAGGTTTTTTGTTTTGCAACAGACATTGAAGTTATATGATGTACTGTGATTTGTTTACACTTTAAGTTTGTAGCAATTAGTTAATCAAACAAATTGTTGATGTGAATATCTATTCGGAATGCGCGGAAATACTCAGTATTATTAGTGTCCGTATTCCAATCATGGGCATATGGTACTGTATTCTGTTTTTGTTTGTGCACCAATTTGTTTTGATTTCTTGGAATCTGATATCTCTGACAATAAATGACGTACAGAGGGAATCTAGGGTTGCAAGTCCATGGCTTCCTGAAAGTGACAGCACAAGATGATAACGAAGTTGTAAGGCATACTGATCTCCATTGGTTGGTGATAAGACCATAAGATCATAAAACATGGGTGCAGAATTGGGCCATTCGGCCCATCAAGTATACTACGGCATTCATTCATGGCGTATCTATTTTTCACTCTCAACCTCGTTCTCCTGTCTTCTCCCTGTAACCTTTGTCGCCCTAACTAGTAGTAGTAGGCCCCCCTCGGTCATGACTGACCATGGGTGATGCATCCAGGTCGGATGCAAGCCTGGGCGATGTCATATGGAGGACAGGCTGTTGCCCATGCAGCACGTCCCCCCCTCTCCACGTCGCTGATCGATCCAAAGGAACAGCAGGGCCGTTACAGTTTGGCACCAGTGCCGTCGCAGGAGCTGCCAGAGCGAGGTTATGGACAACGACGAACTGCCTTAGGGGCTCCGACTCCGGATTTTCTTGAGGTTTACTCCTGAAGCCTTTTCCATGACTGGATATGGCCACAAGGTGGTGGAGGTTTTAACTCCGAGTTTTCCCTCTCCTAGATGGACTGCCTTCCCAGGCTGATGAGGCCCATCTGCCCCAGACTCATGGGGACGGGAGCGTCTACCTTCCCGTGCAGGTCTATAGCACCTGCCCACTACCTTAACTAATCAAGAGCCTATTAATCTCCACTTTAAAAATGCCCAATGTCTTGGTCGCAGCCATCTGTGGCAATGAATTCCACCCTCTGGCTAAATTACCCCTCATCTCCATTCTAGATATCAAATATTTGGACATAAAATTCGGGAAGTCATGTTTGATTGAACGATATAGCATAGAAACAAGCTCTTTGGCCCATCGCCGACAGTCGATCACTAGTTCTGTGTTATCCCACTTTCTCATCCACTCCCTACACACTAGAAGCAATTTACATAAAGCCAATTAAACCACAAACTGGCATGTCTTTGAGTTTGGGAGGAACCCGGAGCACCTGGAGGAAATTCTTATCGTCACATGGAAAACGTGAAAACTCAACATAGTCATCACCGGAACCCAGGTCTCTGGCGCTGTAAGGCAGCAGCTGAACCACTGTACTGTCTAGCTGTATAAAATTTTGGTCAGGCAACATTGTACTGTAACGCAACAATCAATTATTCTGATTGCTGCATTACAGGAAGGTTGCAGAGGGTTGAGAGAGGAGGTAGAAGAGGCAACAAGTACATTGCCTGTATTAGAGAGTATTAACAATAAAGGGGGTTCAAACAAATTTGGATTGTTTTCTCTGGAGCATCGGAAGACTGAGGGGTGACTTCATTGAAGTACGTAAAATTAGGAGACACATAGACAGGGTAGATAATCAGTCTTTTTTTCCAGATGGCAATGTCAGATAGCTTTAAGGTATTAAGGGAAAAACCTAAAGTTGATTTACATGGCAAGTTATCTGGTGCCTGGAACGCTCTGCCAGGGAGGTGGTGGAAGCAGAAACAATAGCCAGATTTAAGAGGCATTTGGCCAGGGACATGAACAGACAGGGAATTGAGTGATATAGACGATGTTTAGGTAGATGGTTCGGCATGATCGTTGTGGACCGAAGGGCCTGTTCCTGTGCTGTATTTTTAATAAGAAGCTTGATCAGGGTTGTACGACTAAATGCCATCACGGGAGCTGGGGAATTTAAATGTAACTACATTAAATTTAGGGTGCAAAGCTAGTATAGGTCATCCCCAGCTTAAGAAAGACCAACTTATGGACTCCCTACATACAATCAGGCTCTCCTAATGTTAAATTCAAAAGTCTGATGTATGCAAATACATATGTTCTTACAAATGGCAGAACTAGTTTTCTCTCTTCCATTCCACTTTTGATAATTGTTCTTTCTTATCAGTCTTTTGTGCCTTTGATAGACAATAGGTGCAGGAGTAGGCCATTCGGCCCTTCAAGCCAACACCACCATTCAATGTGATCAGTACCCCGTTCCTGCCTTCTCCCCATATCCCCTGACTCTGCTATCTTCAAGAGCCCTATCTAGCTCTCTCTTGAAAGTATCCAGTGAACCGGCCTCCACCGCCCTCTGAGGCATAGAATTCCAGACTCACAACTCTCTGTGTGGAAAAAAGTATTTCCTCATCTCTGTTCCAAATGGCTTAGCCCTGGTTCTGGACTCCCCCAACATCGGGAACATGTTTCCTGCCTCTAGTGTGTCCTAACCCTTAATAATCTTATATGTTTCAATAGGATACCCTCTCATCCTTCTAAATTCCAGAGTGTACAAACCCAGCTGCTCCATTCTATCATCATATGACAGCCCCGCCATCCCGGGAATTGACCTTGTGAACCTACGCTGCACTTCCTTAATAGCAAGAATGTCCTTCCTCAAATTTGGAGACCAAAACTGCACACAATACTCCAGGTGTGGTCTCACTCGGGCCCTGTACAACTGCAGAAGGACCTCTTTGTTCCTATACTCCACTCCTCAAAGGCACAATTATCAAAATTGGGCTGATCACCAACGGTGATGAAACAAAATACAGAGCGGAGGTGCAGAACCTGGCAGACTGGTGCGCTCATAACAACTTGTCACTAAACACCTCCAAGACCAAGGAGCTGATTATTGACTTCAGGAGGTCCCATAATGGAGAATACGCCCCAATCTCCATTTACGGGGAAAGTGTGGAGAGAGTGTCCAGCTTTAAGTTTCTGGGCACTCACATTTCAGAGGACCTCACGTGGTCCACCAACACCGCTGCGCTGGTCAAGAAGGCACAGCAACGACTGTTCTTCCTGAGGACATTAAAAAAGACTGGTCTGCCCGAACAGCTGCTGACAACATTCTACCGCTGCACCACAGAGAGCATATTAACGTATGGCATCTCTGTGTGGTATCTCAGCTGCACGGAGGCGGAGAGGAGAGCTCTTCAGCGCGTCGTTGACAGAGCGCAGAGGATCATTGGGACAGAGCTACCAGCCTTGGCGGGCATCTACCACACACGGTGCCTCAGGAAGGCCGTCAGCATCCATAAGGACTCATCACACCCTTGTAACGGACTGCTTGAACTACTTCCCTCCGGCAGACGTTACAAGGCCTTCTACGCCCGAACCTCCAGACTCAGAAACAGCTTTATTCCAAGAGCTATTGCGGCTCTGATCCGGCTCTGCTGAGTGCCCCCCCCCTGGACAGTCTCCCTCGGATGGTCACGTCACTCAACTTGCTTGCTTATTTATTTATTTTACTTTTCCTGTACATCGGTGGAGCTGCATACTAAATCTCGTTGCACTGACGTGCAATGACAATAAAATATATTATTATTATTATTATTATGAAGGCCAACATGCCATTCGCTTTCTTCACTGCCTGCTGCACCTGCATGCTTACTTTGATTGACTGATGAACAAGGACCCCCAGATCCCGTTGTACTTCCCCTTTTCCCAACTTGACACCATTTAGATAATAATCTTCCTTCCTGTTTTTGCTACCAAAGTGGATAACCTCACATTTATCCACATTAAACTGCATCTGTCATGCATCTGCCCACTCACCCAACCTGTCCATGTCACCCTGCATTCTCATAGCATCCACATCACAGTTCATCCTCCTCACAGTTCCTCACTGCCACCCAGCTTTGTGTCATCTGCAAATTTGCTAATGTTACTTTGAATCCTTTCATCTAAATCATTGATGTATATTGTAAATAGCTGCGGACCCAGCACCGAGCCTTGTGGTATCCCACTAGTCACTGCCTGCCATTCTAAAAGGGACCCATTAATTGTCATTCATTACAATATAGTAGAGGTATGGTTACAACATGGAATATTTTCTGACTTAATAACAAAATCGTCTTATGAACTCTTGTAAAAACCTGGCGTCCTAAAATGGTCTCGACATTCTGCAATTAACTTATAACTACCCTCTGACTAGAATATTTGGTTCACAGTTGGAGATGAGTAATAACATTGACAAGCTGGCCAAGTGATCTCATGCCCCTGGAATAATAATATTAAAAACATTGAGTTTTGGTGATGGAAACCTTGTCAAATATGAATGGAACAAATTACTAAGAAAGTTGAAAGCAAAGAATTTTGAATTTGGATGAATGCTGATTTCACCTCTTTGAGGAATTTGGTGCAAACTTAATGCCTGCTTTTCTGAATTTAGTACAGTAAGTGTGGCTTTCTGCAGTCAAACTATAAAATGCATTGCAGGGAAACAGGTCCTTTGGCCCACCTTGCCCATGGGCTAGTCACATAGTCCACATCTATAGCTTTCACTGGCAGCTCATTCCAGCTACATACGATAAGAAAGTTGCCCCTGAGGTACCTTTTAAATCTCTCCCTTCTCACCTTAATTCTATGTCCTCTAAAAATCCTGGGGGAAAGACTGCTAGTGTTCACTTTAGTTGGCCTCTTGTGGATGATACCAACATGTTCTTATAATTTTTAAAAATGGGTTAAAAAAAATCACTTAAAAGGATTAGCTTTATTGTCACGTGTACCAAGGTGCAGTGAAATGCTTTGCTTTGCATGCTATCCAAACAGATCAGGTATATTATAGTTAAATTGAATCAAGTCGAACTAGAGTACAATAGAACAAAGGGGACGATACAATGTGCAGAATATAGTTCTCAGCATTGTAGCGCATCAGTTCCATAGACAAAGGCCAATGTCCGCGATGGGGTAGAGGTGAATCAGACAGTACCCAAGCAAGATGGCGTTGGAGCGTGGTGACATGGAGGACATTGATTGTGTCTTTGTGTCAGCTATGGTTCACTGATGCGTTAACTAAGTGGATTTGAAGCACACTGCCATTTTCTAGCTGTAAAACTTTCACAAGCAGGGATGAGATTACTATCTAGGAATGTACTTGCAAAGTGATGACTGAGGCATAACTGTTGGCCGATCTGCTGGGAGAGCTTCCTACTTTTAGTGCTCTTTTATGCTTATCTACAGTTCAACATTTCATTGGAAAGAATCTCAACATAAGTTGAGAGCAGAAGAGGAAAGAAGACAGGAAAGAGCGTATATGAGAATAGAATGTCAGTTAACTCAAAGGGGAAGTCAAATGGTCTGCTGGCATTTAAATAATATGTAGATAATTAGAGGCATGGTGTATCTTAGCAAAAATAAAGAAGATGAAGATAGATACAAAATGATGGAGTAACTCAGCAGGACAGGCAGCATCTCTAGAGAGAAGGAATGGGTGATGTTTCGGGTCGAGACCCTTCTATCTCCTCTCCCATAAATATGGTGATCTGTTTTTAAAGTTGCTGGGCAAGGCTGGTATTTTGTATCAATGTTTAAAGAAGAAAACACTGACAATATATCAGTAGAAATGGAGATGGTAGAAATAATTGATAAGCAAGATTGCAGGGCTTGCGAGGAGACCTGGTAGAAGTATATGAAATCATGAGCAACATAGATAGGTTAGACAAAATGTTTAAGAAGGAACTGCAGATGCTGGAAAATCGGAGGTAGACAAAAATGCTGGAGATGCAGTGAGGCAGCATCTATGGAGCGAAGGAAAAAGGCAACGTTTTGGGTCTGATGAAGGGTCTCGACCCGAAACGTTGCTCCAGTTTCTCCAGCATTTTTGTCTACCTTAGATAGGGTAGACAGTCAGTACCTTTTTCCCAGAGGGTGGTGAGTGCCTGGAATACACTGCCAGGGGTGGTGGTTGAGAACCTTTAAGAGACTTGTAGATATGCATATGGATATGCAGGGAATGGATACATGTAGATTAGAGATATACAGCATGGAAACAGGTCCTTCGGCCCAACTTGTCTATGCCGATCATAATGCCCCATCTACAATGGGGATCCCCAATCCAATCTGTCGAGGTTTAGCCCATATCCTTCTAAACCGTTACTATCGATATAGCTTTGCAAATGTTTTTTAAATGTTGTTATAGCAGCCCACACCACCACAGTATATAGTACCATGTAATTGATGGACCAAATGGCCAAATTCTATTCTTACAATTTATATACCGCTACAGTTTGGAATGGATGTGTAACTCTTTGAGAGGGTACAGTGGGGATTTAGCACTATGAATCTGGGATATGGAAATTCAGCTAAGTTGGGGTTATTCTTCTTGGAGCAAAGGCTGTGGAGGATAACCATAATGGAAGTGTATAAAAGTACGATGTGCAGATGAAGTATACAAAGAAAGGATGTTGCCATTACTTAATGGTACAGGGGACATCAACTTGATGTTTTAGACAAGGGATACAAGGAAAATATGAGGAAGAGCATTTATTGAAAAATTCCCAATGAATTTCAGTGTCTAACAGGAATTCATTGCCACAGAAAGATGTGGAGGCCAGGTCAATGGATATTTTTAAGGCAGAGATAGATAGATTCCTGATTAGTACGGGTGTATGGACAGAAGGCAGGAGAAGTAGGAATGTTACAACATTTTGTGATTTTAAAAGTCAAGCCTGTAATTTATCCCATCAGATAAAGCATAAAAAGAACTTTAATTTGAAACCTAATTCACTTTCATATCTTCAGTATTAAAAAAGTTATGGTCATTTTCATGCTCGGAAATTAGCATCCTGTTCCTTATTGCTTTTCCATTGACAAAAGCTGTGATCGAGGACAGTCAAAAGCCCATAACTTTCTTAAAAATTAAGAGAACTGAATGAAATTTTCAGTTCTTATAGTTTGAAGCATTCTGAAACAAATATGAAACATCTTACTTGGATGACCTGAAATTAAAGCATTTAATTAGTTAGTTACCTAATTGTAGCTAATTACAAAATTGACCGTTATGACGGAAATAGTAATAAACACCCAGACTGCCTAGAAAATTCAAAAATTCGATATTCTCAAGATCAGAACTTTAATATCACTGTATTATATGCTGTAAGTCAATAGACAATAGTCAATAGACAATATGTGCAGGAGTAGGCCATTTGGCCCTTCGAGCCAACACGGCTGATCATCCCCAATCAGTACCCCGTTCCTGCCTTCTCCCCATATCCCCTGACTCCGCTATTTATAAGAGCCCTATCTAGCTCTCTCTTGAAAGCATCCAGAGAACTTGCCTCCACCGCCCTCTGAGGCAGAGAATTCCACAGACTCACCACTCTCTGTGAGAAAAAGTGTTTCCTCGTCTCCGTTCTAAATGGCTTACTCCTTATTCTTAAACTGTGGCCCCTGGTTCTGGATGCCCCCAACATCGGGAACATGTTTCCTGCCTCTAGTGTGTCCAAGCCCTTAACAATCTTATATGTTTCAATGAGATACCCTCTCATCCTTCTAAACTCCAGAGTGTACAAGCCCAGCTGCTCCATTCTCTCAGCATATGACAGTCCCGCCATCCCGGGAATTAACCTTGTAAAGTCCGTAACAGATAGGTGAAGAAATTACAATTTCTAGCAAAAGACCTAGTCTTTATGGAGAAGATCAGTTGCTAGCTGCTACATTAGCATATCATAATCAGTAGCATCATCATACTCCTCAGATTGTAACCAATAAGCAACTCTGTATACCTTGTTTTTCCTCAACTTTTCAATTTTGGCATTGTAAACTACAAGTTTTTGGTCTTCAAACCACACATGACATGCCTTTCTGCCCACTACTTTCCCATTAAGAATGTCCTGTAGATCATCACATTTGGAGTAGTCCAAATTCGGATAATCTCTGCGAATGCTGTCTAAATCAGTCTCTTTTGCTGGGCATTTGGATTGACAATTTTGCATTTCTTCTTCGGAGACGTCTGTTTAAAATGTAAAGAAAGAAAAAAAAACCACTGTACAGCGTTAACAGAAACAAGTTATTATTTGCAGTTTTAGAAAAAAAGGTAGAAATGATCAAGTTTAACGCTAAAACAAATAGTAAATACCCAACATAAAATTCATGTTCATCAGTTTCATCAAATCAATTAAATTCATCTAAATTCAATTACTAGATCTAAACATCTATCCATTTCTTAAGAAAAGCATCCAAATAACAAATACCGAACTGATCCCATTCACACAAGAATTCACAATATAACATGATTTTTAAATCTCACTTTGTCATGAATTTATATGCCAAATGGAAGGAATTTAATGTTTAATTCCCATAAATTAATCCAGAAACATCCACTCGCAAGATAATCAAAATCATTATTTTTTTGCACAGTACATCTGATTAAAACTGTACTGTAGATATTTAGTATGAAAATATTGATCATGGATGGACAATAACACAAAATATAGATGATTTATTCTTATGACATGATTGCAAAAAAATAATGAATTTGATTATCTTGAGTGTGGAATGTGATCGATTGGAATGTTGCCGTTGCCATAAATTTAAGCCCCTATCGGCAGGCAAGACACGGCCGATTCATATGTGGGTCTAAATAACATTTTTTGCATCATAAGATTAAAATAAAGCCACGGCAAAAAGCAAAATAATATGTTAAATACACGACATATCTTTTGTTTTCTCCTGATATTGCGATCGTGATGTTGAAGGCGTTTTTAGTCGCGTTTAAATTCAATCCAGCGACGCAATGGTCCAGCAATTTTTTTTTTAACCGGGAAGGGAACCGCGTATGATTTTTCTTCATCAGCTAGCATCCCGAGGAAATCCCTCTCCGACAACCAATATAAACCTGCATTTTAATCTCGCCCCCCTCCCCCAAAGCCTCCGGAATCGCATGCAGTGGCAGATCTACAGCACCGCTGATGATAGGTTTTGTAACAACGCTAGGAGAAGGAAGTTAAGGGGGTAAGATAGATCAGCCATGATTGAATAGCAGAGTAGACTTGATGGGCCGAATGGCCTCATTCTGCTCCTATCACTTATGAACTTTGAGTAGCTAGTATAATATTTGTAACCAAAAATATGACCAGTTTCACCCGTTAATCACCTCTTATTTTGCTTCATTTTTTTCAGCCTAAACTCTACAGATCAGTGATTGAAGACGTGATTAATGATGTGCGGGAACAGTTCCTTGATGAAGGAGTGGATGAGCAAGTCCTTATAGAATTAAAAACGGTAGGTCTTTTAGTTAAAACCCAATGCCCGTTTTCAGGGTAAAACTACTTATAAAAATGAATGAACAATGTAAGTTTAATTTAGTTTACATTTTGGCGATGATCAGTTCCGAAGGAGCCTATTTCCATGCTCTAAAGTCGAAGGTAAAGTCTAAAGTCAATTAAAAATATTCACGATTTAAGGAGTCATAAAATTAGGTTTCTTTTCCTGGTCTCTTCCATATTCACTGTTTTACTGGCATTGCTTAAATCCTTGGATGAATTTTTGCATCCAAACTGAGTTGTAACATGATTTAAGAAAATGATTGCAATTTTTGGTATTTTCTCATCTATGTAGAACCTTTGGGTACTTTCCCACAGGTGTTTTACCAATCATGGCAAACGGCGAATAGCTATCAAAGCGGACACGTAAGGACTGTTCTCTCTGGTACCCCCTTCTTTCACCGCCAACGCTCGTTCCCCTCTTATTGTCACGTTCCTGTGCATGACAGGGACTACAACTTTAACTTCTCACTTCTCACCATCTGGGGACCTACTGTACCCTGGGGAAACAGCAATTTACTTGTACCACTTTCTGTTTGGTATATTTCATTATAGTTTAGCCTCTGTTGCTTTTGAGAGACCAAAGACAATTAGACAAGTGCTTGGGTAGGAAAGGTTTAGAGGGATATGGACCAAATGTGGGCAAATGGAACTAGCTTAGATGGGGCATCTTGGTCGACATGGACGAGTGGCCTGTTTTCGATGATGCATGACTCTAAATGCAGATTGACACCCCCCCCCCCCCCCCCCAAACCTTCAAGTCACATCACTTTAGTTCTGTGCTCCATTCTGACCTCTCTGTCCTTGCCTCTTGTGCTGTACCAGTAAAACTCAATAGAAAGTCAAGGAAGTGCACACCACCTTTCAACCAGGCATATTACAGTCTAGTGAACTTGGCACTGAATTCAACAACTTTAGATGATGTTTCTGCTTGCATCCACTTGCACCTTTTGTTAGGTTGACCTTTTATTTCTCTTCCGCATGCCATCCCTTTAGCATTTAATCCTTCCTGCATTCCACTTCTTTCCTTTTGTTCTCTCCTCCCCTCTGTCCTTTTTATGTTTCTTCAACCATTCTGATAAGAATGTTAACTGTGTTCCTTTCTCCAGAGATGCTCCCTGATCTGTTAATCGTTTCAACCTTTTGTTTTTATTTCAGATTTCCAGAACATGCTGCATTTTGCTTTGATTTGACAGTCTGAACCTGTCCTTTTTAAAATGTTTCTCTCTTAACTCAGTTAGATTTTTGTTGTTGTAGTTGCTGCTGTTCTTACACCAGAAGATGTGGTGGTTTTACTGAAAGTGTGCCCTTTCCGTTGACATTTTAATCGTGTTTTAGGATTATTGATGTGGTTTTCGAAAGGTAGTTTTGTTGTCTTATCTACCTTGAATTATGGTCACCGGTATTTCTAATCTTGTTGTGGTCAATCTCAGCAGCAGCATTTAAATGTTAATGATTTCTTTTTGCCAAGGTTAGAGATTGCCTGTTTTCAGTTGCAGGGACACAACTATGGCATAGATAATGCAAATTAAATGTTCTATTTTCTGTAAATTATGTGCCACTGTTTCCACCTTAAGTGTACCCCACAACATCATTCCAATTGGGCAGACTTTAAAAAGCCTGTCAATCTAATTTGTTACAGTATATCATGTAGTCAGTTTCGTAATTGTTTTTTTTTGTTAGTTTTATTTATTGTCATGTGTGCTGAGGTACAGTGAAAAGCTTTTGTCGAGTGCTAGCCAGTCAGTGGAGGAAAGATAATACATGATTACAATCGAGCCATCCACAGTGTGCAGATACATGATAAACGGAATAACATGAATAACGTTTAGTGCAAGTAAAACCTTTAAAGTCCGATCAAAAATAGTCTGACGGTCGCCAATTAAGTAGGTAGTAGCTCGGGACTGCTCTCGTTATTGGTAGTTTTGTTTAGTTTAGAGATACAATACAGGCCCTTCGGCCCACTGATTGCAGGTCGACCAGAGATCCCCGCACATTAACACTATCCACACACACACACACACACACACACACACACACACACTAGGGACAATTTAAATTTTATCAAGCCAATTAGACTTCAAACCTGTACATCTTTGGAGTGTGGGAGGAAACTGGAGCACTCAGAGAAAACCAACATGGTCACAGGGAGAATCTACAAACTCCATACCGACAGCACCCGTAGTCAGGATCGAAGCCGTGTCTCTGGCGCTGTAAGGCAGCAACTCTACCGCTGCGCCACCATTCCCGCACGGTAGGATGGTTCAGTTGCCTGCTAACAGCTGGGAAGAAACCTGTAGCAAAAATCTGCTGCTTGTTGGATTTTCACTGCTTTTTGAAATTGTTTCAGCTATGGGAGAACAAACTAATGCAGTCAAAGGCTGTAGATGGCTTCCACTCCGAGGAGCAGCAGATTTTAATTCAGGCTCAACAGCAGCAGCAACAGCAACAGCAGCAGCAACACCACCACCAGCAGCAGCAGCAACAACAGCAGCATCAACATCAGGCCCAGCAGCATCAACAGACATCGCAAGTGCGCACCATCCCTGCTAATTCAGGTACGTTACCCCACCGGACCTTACAAACAATATTAGTCGGGGACGTTTGCAATCTGAGATTTGGGCATATTTCACAGTGCGTAAATAAGGAGGGTGCATCATATGAGTATTATGAAGGTCTGAAGAATGGTCTCGACCCCGTAACGTCACCCATTCCTTCTCTCTAGAGATGCTGCCTGTCCCACTGAGTTACTCCAGCTTTTTGTGTATCCCCTGAAGCGTTTAGTTTAGAGATACAACGTGGACACAGGCTCTTCGGCCCACCGAGTCCGCGCCGACCAGCGATCCTCGCATCTTAACACTATCCTAAGCACACTAGGGACAATGTACACTTATACCAAGTTAATTAACCTACAAACCTGTAGGTCTTTGGAATGTGGGAGTAAACGAAAGATATCGGAGAAAATCCACTTGGTCACAGGAAGAACGTACAAACTCCGCACAGACAGCAACCGTAGTCGGATGTGAACCCCTCCCCCCCCCCTTCCCGAGTCTCTGGCGCTGCAAGCGCTGTAAGGCAGCAACTCTACCCCTGTGCCACCGCACTGCCATTTTAGAAATGGGTTTAATTAAAGTACATGGATAGGAAAGGTTTAGAGGGATATGGGCCAATTTTTCGAGGTTTAGAGGGGTCTGGGCATTTGGGACTAGCTTAGATGGGGCATATTGGTTGGCATAGATTAATTGGGCCGAAGGGCCTGTTTCCGTGCTGTATGATTCTATGACTCCAGAAGGCAGGGTCTTGTCATTTGCTCCTTTCAATTTTTGGGCCACTCCTGTGTCATCTGTGACTCAGCTGGTATTTCCCCAAATTTAGTTTAGTTTTGAGACACAGCATGGAAACGAGCCCTTCAACCCACCGAGTTCAACCAGCGATCATCCGTACACTAGTTCTAACCTACACACTAGTGACAAATTACAGAAGCCAATTAACCTACAAACCTGCACGTCTTTGGAATGTGGGAGGAAACCCCACGCGATTCGCTGTGACCCGGGGAAAACCCACGCGTTCACAGGGAGAATGTGCAAACTCCGTACAGACTGCACCCGTAGCCGGGATCGAACCTGGGTCCCAGGCAACTCCACTGCTGCCCCACTGTGCCATCATCTTGGTCTGAAGATTGATGGTGAAGGTTCCATACCAGGGACCTGAGCAGCTAATCGAGATTCATACCTTCAGCGCTCTATTGAAGATCTGCACTATTGGATGAAACATTAAAATAAGGTCCTGTCTGTCTTTTCACAGAGTCACGCAGCACAGAAACAAGTCATTTGTCCCAATTTGCCCATGCTGACCAAAATGCCCCACCTACCCTAATCCCACTTGCACATGTTTAGCCCATATCCCTCTAAATCAGGGGTTGGCAACCTTGTTCTGCATAGGGGCCGGGACGCATGTCTGTGAGCGGATGGCCGGGCCACATGTATCACGTGTACACATGGATCCCTCCCCGGATGGCAGGCATCAAATCACGTGTTCACAGAAGGTAGACAAAATGCTGGAGAAACTCAGCGGGTGAGGCAGCCTCATGCAATCCTTGCATGTCTCACCCGCTGAGTTTCTCCAGCATTTTTGTCTTTCTTCGATTTTTCCAGCATCTGCAGTTCTTTCTTAAACGTGTTCACAGGAGGTGCCCGGCCACTGCTCGGGGTGCTCGGCCGCTGCTCGGGGGGCTCAGCGGGCCGGATGATTACGGTTGAAAAATCCGTCTGCGGTCCGGATGATTTCGGGTTACCGGCCGCCTGCTCTAAATGTTTCCCATCCATTCAGTTGGTTTTAAAGATTCAATGCCACTATTTAAAACAGGTTCTTCATGGTAATATAGCTGGCATTCTAGGCACCCACCGCTGTGTAAAAAAAACTTGTACCCTCCCATCTCTTTTAAACTTTCCTCCTCTAACCTCAAAGTTATGCCCTCTAATAGAAACATAGAAACATAGAAATTAGGTGCAGGAGTAGGCCATTCGGCCCTTCGAGCCTGCACCGCCATTCTCAGTATCCCGTACCTGCCTTCTCTCCATACCCTCTGATCCCTTTAGCCACAAGGGCCACATCTAGCTCCCTCTTAAATATAGCCAATGAACTGGCCTCGACTACCCTCTGTGGCAGAGAGTTCCAGAGATTCACCACTCTCTGTGTGAAAAAAGTTCTTCTCATCTCAGTTTTAAAGGATTTCCCCCTTATCATGAACACTTCCACACTGGGAAGAAGGGCAGAAGAAAAGTAACCGTTCGTTGGTCTGAGAATGTTAATGTATACAGATTAGTTTATTGTGAAGCTAACTTCTTGGTAGCTCTCAATTCTTTCATAATTATTTCATAAAGTGTTCTTGGAAAAGACCATGACTTCATTGTCTCTGTTTTTTTGTGGGAGTTCCTTCGATGTTTCTGCTGGTGTGATATGTGTGACTTTTCAAAAAAATAAGGATCACCTGTATCAGCTAGGGAGACGATGAATCATATTTGCAAGTGCTAATTGCATTAATTCACTTTATCCCGTAGTTTTCTCATCTTCCCATAAATCAGGACCGCAAGTTATTATGCAAGATGGAAAACTAATACAGCATTTGAATCCAACTGGCATGGTAAGGATGTTCTTTTGCTGATTCTGTGTCAGTTTTATTGACCATTTTCTTTGCTAATCCGGAAGGGATTTGGTTGTTGGTGAGATACAAACTGCACAAGCTGTCATTATTCATCGAGGTGGGAGGGAGGGGGGGGGGGGGGGGGTTGATGGCAGGCTGTTTTGCAACCATTCTAATCCTTGTTCATTACTTAAACGTTTCTCGTAGCTTCTATCTTTGTGGGAATTGATTTTGTGTTGCTGCAGCCTTTGTGCAATTCCGTGAAAGTATAAAGCTGCCAATCAAGTGCACCCTTTTCATTGATTTTTGCATTCTGATAGCTGTCAGCTTCATAATCCGGACACTGATCAGTTCTGCATGCTCTTCCGGTTACTGCCACAAAAGGGCGCACGTCCCCAGTTGTCTGCCCTTAAAGTTGTATTAGCTTTGGATTAGAAAATGCGGAACAGCCAACATTTCTAATTTGTTTATGGAAATAGTGAATGCTGATCTGCCACAGATGCCAGCTGCTCCAATTTCAACTTTATTTAAAAGTGGGTGTACGAAGGAACTGCAAATGCTGGTTTTCACTGAAGATGGACACATAGATACATAGAAAATAGGTGCAGGAGTAGGCCATTCGGCCCTTCGAGGCCATTCAATATGATCATGGCTGATCATCCAACTCAGTATCCCGTACCTGCCTTCTCTCCATACCCCCTGATCCCTTTAGCCACAAGGGCCACATCTGACTCCCTCTTAAATATAGCCAATGAACTGGCCTCAACTACCCTCTGTGGCAGAGAGTTCCAGAGATTCACCACTCTCTGTGTGAAAAAGTTTTTCCTCATCTCGGTCTTAAAGGATTTCCCCCTTATCCTTAAGCTGTGGCCCCTTGTCCTGGACTTCCCCAACATCGGGAACAATCTTCCTGCATCTAGCCTGTCCAACCCCATAAGAATTTTGTACGTTTCTATAAGATCCCCTCTCAATCTCCTAAATTCTAGCAAGTATAAGCCAAGTCTATCCAGTCTTTCTTCATATGAAAGTCCTGACATCCCAGGAATCAGTCTGGTGAACCTTCTCTGCACTCCCTCTATGGCTATAATGTCCTTCCTCAGATTTGGAGACCAAAACTGTACGCAATACTCCAGGTGTGGTCTCACCAAGACCCTGTACAACTGCAGTAGAACCTCCCTGCTCCTATACTCAAATCCTCTTGCTATGAAAGCCAACATAACATTCGCTTTCTTCACTGCCTGCTGCACCTGCATGCCTACTTTCAATGACTGGTGTACCATGACACCCAGGTCTCGCTGCATCTCCCCATTTCCTAATCGGCCACCATTTAGATAATAGTCTGCCTTCCCGTTTTTGCCACCAAAGTGGATAACCTCACATTTATCCACATTATACTGCATCTGCCAAACATTTGCCCACTCACCCAGCCTATCCAAGTCACCTTGCAGTCTCCTAGCATCCTCCTCACAGCCAACACTGCCCCCCAGCTTAGTGTCATCCGCAAACTTGGAGATGTTGCTTTCAATTCCCTCATCCAGATCATTAATAGAAATTGTAAATAGCTGGGGTCCCAGCACTGAGCCTTGTGGTACCCCACTAGTCACTGCCTGCCATTGTGAAAAGGACACGTTTACTCCTACTCTTTGCTTCCTGTTTGCCAGCCAGTTCTCTATCCACATCAATACTGAACCCCCAATACCGTGTGATTTAAGTTTGTATACTAATCTCTTATGTGGTACCTTATCGAAAGCCTTCTGAAAGTCCAGATACAACACATCCACTGGTTCTCTCCTATCCACTCTACTAGTTACATCCTCGAAAAATTCTATAAGATTCGTCAGACACGATTTACCGTTCGTAAATCCATGCTGACTTTGTCCAATGATTTCACCACTTTCCAAATGTGCTGCTATCCCATCTTTAATAACTGACTCTAGCAGTTTCCCCACTACCGATGTTAGACTAACTGGTCTGTAATTCCCTGTTTTCTCTCTCCCTCCCTTCTTAAAAAGTGGGGTTACGTTTGCTACCCTCCAATCCTCAGGAACTACTCCAGAATCTAAAGAGTTTTGAAAAATTATCACTAATGCATCCACTATTTCTGGAGCTACTTCCTTAAGTACTCTGGGATGCAGCCTATCTGGCCCTGGTGATTTATCGGCCTTTAATCCATTCAATTTACCCAACACCACTTCCCGACTAACCTGGATTTCACTCAGTTCCTCCATCTCCTTTGACCCGCGGCCCCCTGCTATTTCCGGCAGATTATTTATGTCTTCCTTAGTGAACACGGAACCAAAGTAGTAATTCAATTGGTCCGCCATATCCTTGTTTCCCCATGATCAATTCACCTGTTTCTGACTGCAAGGGACCTACATTTGTTTTAACTAATCTCTTTCTCTTCACAATGCTAGAGTAACTCAGCGGGACAGGCAGCACCTCTGGAGAGAAGGAATGGGTGACGTTTCGGTTCAAGACCCTTCTTCAGATTCTTCAGACCAGTTCTGAAGAAAGGTCTCCACCGAAAACGTCACCTATTCCTTCTCTCCAGAGTTACTCCAGCAGTTTGTGTCTGTCTTTATTTAAAAGCTGCTGTCTACAGCTCCAGAGGGTAATCTGGTGGATTGCTCCACAGCTGTCAAAGGTTACGGGGAGAAGGCAGGAGAATGGGGGGAATGAGCGGGAAAAATACATCAGCAATGAACAGATGGGCCAAATGACCTATTTCTGCTCCATAGAAGCTGCCACACCCGCTGAGTTTCTCCAGCATTTTTGTCTACCTGCGATTTTCCAGCATCTGCAGTTCCTTCTCGAACTATTTCTGCTCCCATGTCTAATGATCTTTAGAAGGTGTTTATTCTCTTTTATATGTGTCTTTTTACAATATAGCCCACAAAAATGTGACAATTGGTGTCAAATTTCAAATTCCTTCAAAAAAGTTGACAAGCACTTTATTGGGTTCATGACTAACATAGTATCAACAACAAATATAAGAAAAGATAGCATATTGATGGCAAGTTTCCAAAAATGGCATCAGAATACACAAATGCATTTTGTGCAACGGAGGTCGCGTGGTGTCCACCAGTGACCTGGTTGGCACGGTAAGTGCATGTATTTCTTATTCCTTTCTATGTTTATGAATACCACATGGAACAGTAAAATTGCAAACACCGTTTCCACTTCATTCACCTGATCATGTAGTAGAATACTGCATCCGTCTGAGTGGACACCGCAACTCACGTTACACATCATACACACAAATGTACACTGCGGTGGACACCAAGAGGTTTGGTATCCCAGATAACGAACGTTACATTATTAGCGAAAACCATGCATCTGCACAAATGTGATCTCAACGGTACATTACCGTATGTGTTTGAGCTATCGATGGCCGATGATTCGTCAGATCGTTTGATTTGGGCTGATTTTTTTGTAAGTAAAATGTCTCCGTAACGGTCGTTGCGGAGTTTCCTGAAGTTGACATGAAGGAATGAAGTTCGCGACTTGGCCTGTACGACAGGTAAACAAGAGACAGTGTGTTGCCAAATTGAAGATTGGCTCAGTTTCTTAGTTTTGATGACTGATTAATGTCCCCAAATTTTTTTTAATTGATTTAAAAAAGTCGGAAAATATATCATAAACGGTCGTTGCGTTTTTGACACCACGATGTTTTCGATATATTAAATTGGAAAATAAGAAAAAATAATTGACTCCATCGCTACTACCATAGGATACCTCGTTAGGTGTTTGAAAAGCATTAAAGGTTTGGAGCCTCAGTGATTTAACTTACGGACGTAACGACCCCGATAACAGTTGTTCTGACAATGAACACCAAGCACCGTTACAGGATCTTTACTGTACTGTATTATCTTCATGTTACTGTATTTTTCTCCTGGTATTGATGAAGATATTTCCTTGGATCATTATCAAAACGTATATGTATGAGGGGCCATATGAAGTTTATTTATGAATTAAATATTCATGACTAAATGTGGCAGAGTTTTTAATGTCACACTTTTGGTGTCCAAAATGGTGGGAAAACTATGAAAATTTGTCTGTTATGAAAAAAGTTGTTGACTTTCAGTCTTGAAGTTATCTAAGTTATATCTGTTATTTATAAGGTTTCACATGTTGGGTAGATTTTTGTTAAGCACAGTGTATTGGTGTAAAAAAGTGAATACAAATCTTGTTCGTCAAAAACTCCAGTATTGTAAAAAGACACACATAAGGAATGTGGATTTGAAACCTCCCTTTTGTTTGATAGCTTAGGGGAAACTTCACTTTTCAATGTTGATATCTTAACTCTACAGATAACCCTTGTTATAACGGACCATGGAGGGGGGTGGGGGGGGATGGTATCCACTTTTGCCGATTGGCTGCTATAACCTCTAAGGCGGTTTAATATGTACAGTATTGGAAAAACAGCCAGTAAACATAAACTAAACATGACACGGCGGCACAATGTATAAAAATACCTTTAATAGAATCTGACAATGTGCACTTTAACCACAAATCTCAAATTGTGGAGTACAGAGGCAAATAAATAAATGATGGGTCTTTGTCCCAAACATTATGGAGGTCTCTGTGGATAGATTCTTGATTAGTACGGATGTCAGGGGTGATGGGGAGAAGGCAGGAGAATGGGGTTAGGAGGGAGAAATAGATCAGAGAGGTAAAATGGCATAATTCTGCTCCTATGGCCTAAACTAAGAAATATTACAAGATAAAATCAGCGTGAGAATAAAAATATCCTTCAGGCATGCCTCTTGCACACATTAGTGTTAATCTTATCAAAAAAATATTGCTTAGCACTACAAAAGTGAAAATCCTTCTTTCGCCACATAAACGTGTACGTCATCACAACCAACGTGAAAAATGACCTGTGTTTTCTAAAGGACCAAAGACCACTAAAGGGACTACTTTTTGTGATTGCTTTGTTTGATCAGTTGAAATTCTGAGTTGTGAATCTGTGGAATTCTCTGCCACAGAAAGCAGGGGAGACCAATTCACTGGATGTTTTCAAGAAAGAGTTAGATATAGCTCTCAGGGCTAAAGGAATCTAGGGATATGGGGGGGAAGCAGGAACGGGGTACTGATTTTGGATGATCAGCCAAGATCACATTGAATGGCGGTGCTGGCTCGAAGGGCCGAATGGCCTACTCTTGCACCTATTGTCTATGTTTCTATGTCTATGTTTCCATTCTTGTTATTTCTTTTGCAGAGCGCAGCTGCCACCGCGGCGACTCTGGCATTACCAGCTGGCGTCCCAGCTCCCTACCAGCTTTCTAATGGACCAATACTAACAAACACAGGTAAAAGCACGTCCTAGCACAAGGCTTTTGTTTCCTGGTTACAACAGAGAAAGAGGCCATTCAGCGTACCAAGGCCATGCAACTCCCAGCATGTTGTCGGGGCAGTGTGGAGACAGCCATGAATACCAATTATCTGACCGCAGAAACGTCACCAATGTCTGTTGCCATAATTACCTTTTACCCACCGGTAAAATGAGTGAAAATATTCTCAGTGCTGCAGTATTGCACGTACTTTGATTCTACTAATACCATGGGATTCCGTTAATAGACATATGTGTAGGAAGGAACTGCACATGCTGGGCTACACCGAAGATAGACACAAAATGCTGGAGTAACTCACCGGGTCAGACAGCATCTCTGGAGAAGAGGATTGGTGACATTTCGGGTCAAGACCCCTCTCTAAGACTGAAAAATGGGCTTGATCCGAAACGTCATCTATTCCTTTTCTCCAGAGTTGCTGCCTGACCGCTGAGTTCCTCCAGTGTTTATCTTTTATGGACATATGTTGCTGTTATCGGACTGGTCGGCATGAACGTGTTGTGCTGAATGGCCTGTTTGCATGCTGCATGGCTCTGTGACTCTATACATTCATGTTTTTTTTGGTTTGCTTGGATATCATTGGAACTTGAAGACACATTAGAAGGCGGGATTCTTTACATTGGAGAAGGCGCCAATTGTATTCTTGCCTTTGCAGAGACAGTGACACAAAGAAAACCCATGCAGCCCATAGCTCCATGCTGGCTTTCATTAGGAATTATAAGACATACGTGCAGAATTAGGCCATCTGGCCCATAGAGTCAGCTGCACCATTCGTTCGTGGCTAGACCTCCCGGTTGCTAAACACTTTAATTCATCCCATTCCCACATTGACCTTTCTGTCCTAGGTCTCCTCCATTGTCAGAGTGAGGCTAAAGGCAAAGTGGAGGAACAGCATCTCATATTTAGCTTGGGCAGCTTGCAGCCCAGTGGTATGATATTGAATTCTCTAACTTCAAGTAACCCCGGCATTTCCTCTCTCTCCATCCCTCCCCCAGCCAAGTCACACCAGCTTCTCGTTTTCACCCAACAAACAGTTAACAATGGCCTGTTTCCTTTATCATTGTTACTTTTTTGCAAATCTTTCATTCATTGTTCTTTATCTCTCTATATCATCGTCTATATCTCTCGTTTCCCTTTCCCCTGACTAGTCTGAAGTAGGGTCTCGACCCCGAAAGGTCACCCATTACTTCTCTCCAGAGATGCTGCCTGTCCTGCTGAGTTACTCCAGTTTTTTGTGTCTATCTTCGGTTTAAACCGGCAGCTGCAGTTCCTTTCTACACATTCGATCGTGGCTGATCTACAGTGCCCTCCATAATGTTTGGGACAAAGACCCGTCATTTATTTGCCTATGTACTCCACAATTTGAGATTTGTAATAGAAAAAATCACACGTGGTTAAAGTGCACAATGTCAGATTTTATTAAAGGCCATTTTTATACATTTTGGTTTCACCTTGTAGAAATTACAGCTGTGTTTATACATAGTCCCCCCATTTCAGGGGAACATTAATGTTTGGGACAAATGGCTTCACAGGTGTTTGTAATTGCTCAGGTGTAATTGCCTCCTTAATGCAGGTATAAGAGAGCTCTCAGCACCTGATCAGTCTTTCCATCACCTTTGGAAACTTTTATTGCTGTTTATCAACATGAGGACCAAAGTTGTGCCAATGAAAGTCAAAGAAGCCATTATGAGACTGAGAAACAAGAATAAAACTGTTAGAGACATCAGCCGAACCTTAGGCTTAGCAAAATCAACTGTTTGGAACATCATTAAGACAAAAAGAGAGCACTGGTGAGCTTACTAAACGCAAAGGGACTGGCAGGCCAAGGAAGATCTCCACAGCTGATGACAGAAAAATTCTCTCTATAATAAAGAAAAATCCCCGAACACCTGTCCGACAGATCAGAAACACTCTTCAGGAGTCAGGTGTGGATTTGTCAATGACCACTGCCCGCATAAGACTTCATGAACAGAAATACAGAGGCTACACTGCAAGATGCAAACCACTGGTTAGCTGCAAAAATAGGATGGCCAGGTTACAGTTTGCCAAGAAGTACTTAAAAGAGCAACCACAGTTCTGGAGAAAGGTCTTGTGGACAGATGAGACTAAGATTAACATATCAGAGTGATGGCAACAGCAAAGTATGGAGGTGAGAAGGAACTGCCCAAGATCCAAAGCATACCACCTCATCTATGTATAAACACTGCTGTAATTTCTACATGGTGAAACCAAAATGTAAAAAAAATGGCCTTTAATAAAATCTGACAATGTGCACTTTAACCACATGTGATTTATTTCTATTTCAAATCTACAATTGTGGAGTGCAGAGGCAAATAAATAAAGGATGGGTCTTTGTCCCAAACTGTATTTTTCCCTCTCAACCCTATTCTCCTGCCTTCTCGCTGTAACCTTCGACGCTCTCTCTAATCAAGAACCTATCAATCTCCGTTTAAAAAATACCCAGTGGCTTGGTCTCCACAGCTGTCTGTGGCAATGAATGCCACAGATTCACCATCCTGTGGCTAAAGAATCCCTTCAGCTCCACCCCTTCTCCTTTCTCTGTACTTCTGCAGCCTATTCTCTCACTCGTTTACAGTAAGTAGATGATTAATTTATTTCCCTTGGTCACTTATTTTTCACCTGTGCCGTCAGTTTTTGTTATATGGTGTGATGATTTGTGGAGAGCCTATTTTTGCTTTTTTTTTAACCATTGCACTATATTTTGTAAATGTATCATATAATTTAAATTACATTTTAAATGGTCTAATTGTAGCGGCACTTGGTGTGGAAGGGGCGGGTATGGTTGGGTCGGCACTGCACCGAATGTTTTTAGTTCACAACCAGCTAACTAATTTGGTAAATTCATGTGTCCTCTCTCCTCACCCGAATCCACCTATCTCAAAGAATGGATCGACTGGACTTCACTGGAATTTAGACGGATGAGAGGGGAGCTTATAGAAACATATAACATTCTTAAGGGATTGGACAGGCTAGATGCAGGAAAAAGTTCCCCATGTTGGAGTCCAGAACCAGGGGTCACAGTTTAAGAATAAGGGGTAGGCCATTTAGGACTGAGAAGAGGAAAAACATTTTCACCCAGACAGTTGTGAATCTGTGGAATTCTCTGCCACAGAAGGCAGTGGAGGCCAATTCACTGGACGTATTCAAGAGAGAGATATAGCTCTTAGGTCTACGGAATCAAAGTATATGGGGAGAAGAGGGTACTGATTGGGATGATCATATTGAATGGCGGTGCTGGCTCAAAGGGCCGAATGGCCTACTCCTGCACCTATTTTCTATGTTTCTATGCCAGCTCTTGTCCCAACTACCCCACTCGCCTCAGTATTGCATCTCCCCTCCACACTTTCAGTACAGAGAAAGGATCTCAACCCAAAATGCTGACTATCCATTTCACTGATCTGATGCTGCCAGACCAGCTGAGTTCTTCCTGCTTAAAATTTACGGTATCTGCATTCTTTCACGTGGGTCATTGTGAGAGGTTTCAAGGAGTGCTATAAATTTGGAAGGTTTCACCAGGTTGAAAGATCTAGGGAAGGAATTGCAGAATAAGGCATTGGCAGCTGCAGGCAATGATAGAGGGAGGAAATAGTGGCTGATCAAGTGGCCAGAATTGGAGAGCCACACAGATCACGGGACGGTTGTAGGCCTGGGAGATGTATGTATGTCTGAAAGAACTGAAACAGACACAGAAGTCTACATATTGTGCTTTATGGTCCCATAAATCTCCACCTGCTTACAAATTTACATTGCAAATATTACTATTGAAGCTTCATGCATATTTATAGAATATAGAAGCTTCATGCATATTTTCCACTTAGTTGTCTACGATACGAGACACAAGGAACTGCAGATGCTGGCATACAAAAAAAAGACACAAAGTGCTGGAGTAAGTGTGGGTCAGGCAGCATCTCTGGAGAATATGGACAGGCGATGTTTCGGGTCGACACCCAAAACGTCATCTATCCATGTTCTGCCTGACCCGCAGAGTTGCTCCAGCACTTTTATGTCTTTCACTTGACACGGTTGTAACTTGTAACACTTTCACTTGTAACTTGACCAACTATTCTTGTTTCTCCACAGGGCAACTGCTGCAGTTTGTGCGAACCCCGAATGGGGCCCACTACTTCATTCAGCCCCACCAGCAAGTTGTACTGGCACAGTCGGTCACTCAGCAACAGGTCATTCAGCAGATGCAGTCCGGCAGTGTGCAAGCACCTGTTATACAGCAGGTGTGTACAGCCCAATACTTCTATGCCAGAATAACTATCAATCAACGGCAACAGAGATGTGTAGGGAGGAACTGCAGATGCAGGTAGACACAAAAGGCTGGAGTAACTCAGACGGGACAGGCAGGGTCTCAGGAGAGAAGGAAGGGTGACGTTTCCGTTCGAGACCCTTCAGTCTCGACCCGAAACGTCACCCAGACCTTCTCTCCAGAGATGCTGCCTGTCTCGTTGAGTTACTCCTGCATTTTGTGTTCCTGTCAACAGAAAACTGGACTGAAAAAGGAATAGGCTGAAGCCACAAAGCCTATTTTTGCCTATCCTATACAATCCATAAGAACCCAGAATATCAGCATTACAAAGGAAAGAAAAAAAAATTTACTCTAATTTTTAATCCTTACTTTACATTTTAATCATTTTACATTATAATCCTTAATTATTTTACATTTTAAGGCTTTTTTGAAACTCAACAGAGAGCTACAACATTTCAACTCATCACTAAGCCTGTTCCATAATTTGACTCCCAAAACTGAGACACATCTATATTTTACATTGGTTCTCATTTTACATGTTTCAAAAAATACACAACCCTCTTAAATTATAATGTCCTTCTCTTGATTTAAATGTTTTTTGAATACTAACAGGGAGGCTTTTATTCCTAACTCGGAAAAGTATTTCTAATGTCTTTACATGCACAATATCCAAAAAATTTAAGGTATGAATAATGGGTTTGTAGTTTCACGGTAAGAAGCTTTATGTATTATTCTAATAGCTCTTTTCTGGAGTTAATATGGAGACACAGAGTGCAGATGCTGAATTATTGTACAAAGCAAACTGCTGGAGAAATTCAGGAGGTCAGGTAGAGTCTGTGGAGGGAAATGGACAGATGAAGTTTTGTCTCAGGACCCTTCATTAGTTAGTTTATAAAAGGGTCTAAACAATGTCTTCTGACTCTCCACAGATGCTGTCTGATCTATTGCGTTCCTCCATGAGTTTGTTGTTAGCTTTAAATTAAAAAAAATAAAGCTGTATTGGTCTTTGTGAATGGCAATTTTTTTAGGTGTTCTGAAGTGTTATTAAATGATATTTGCACTGAATAATCTGGATAAGGTTTATAATTTGCAACAATGGAATAAATGTGATTCTCTCGCTCTCTCTCTCTTTCTCTCTCTCTCTCTCTCTCTTTCTCCTCTCTCCTCTCTCTCCTCTTTCTCTCTCTCTCTCTCTCTCTCTCTCTTCTCTTTCTCTCGCTCTCTCTCTTCTCTCTCTTTCTCTCCTTTCTCTCTTTCTCTCTCTTTCTCTTTCTCTCTCTTTCTCTCTCTCTCTCTCTCTCTGCAGATGCTAACTCCCCTGGCACCTGGAACCATCCCTCAGCAGACTGGAGTGATCATTCAGCCCCAGCAGATTCTAGTTGCTGGGAGTAAAGTTCCTTCGAACACACAGGTACACTTTTCATTAAAAGAATAGTTAGGCAAAATGATAATGTCGCTTCCTCCTGTGGTTTCCACTTCATGTAAGCCAATCTTAAGCTGATTTAATTAGTTTCATGTCAGACGAAGAAATGGCTGGGATAAAGCAAGGACTAAACACCATTTGAACAGGTACATGGTGGATTAGGAAAGGATTAGGGATATGGGCCAAATGCAGGCAGGAGATATTAATGTAGACGGGGCATCTTGGAAGGCATGGGTAGATTGGGCCGAAAGGCCTGAGGCCATGATTCTGGAACCATAAGAAATAGGAACAGAATTAGGCAATTCAGCCCATCGAGTCTGCTCCTCCATTCAATCATGGCTGATCTAGTTTTCCCCTCTCAACCCCATTCTCTTGCCTTCTCCCCTTAACCTTTGACAATGTCCCAGCTGTAGTGCTGAAGCCTTTCCCTTCAGAACAATTCATGTCTCCAGCCAAACTATTTTGAGTTCAGTTCAACAGTGGCATTGTGGAAAATCGCCCAGCCATATCCTGTTCAGAAAAAGCAGGACAAATCCATTCTGACTAATTACCTCTCGGTCATCTGAAAGATATCCTTGATGGTGCAGTCAAGTGGCACTCGCTCTCCAAAAACCTGCTCACCAGTGCTCACATTGGGTTTCGGCAGAGCAGCTTGGCTCCAGACTTCTTCACAGTCATGGTTTGAACATGGACCAGTAATGTGAGATCCAGAGATGAGATGAGAATGACTGCCCTTGACGTCACGGTAGCATTTGAAGTGTGTGATCAAGAAGCTCTTATGAAACAAGTTAATGGGCATCAAGAAGCGGTTACAATGACAACATTTAAAGGGTGCTTGGACTGAAACCTGGATAGGAAAGGATTGGAGGGATATGGGCCAAGCACAGGCAAGTGGGACTGGTTCAGTTTAGCAACTTGGCCGTCATGGATAAATTGGGCCACGGGATGGGTTTCTGTGTCGGAAGGAACTGGAGACGCTGGTTTAAACTGAAGATGGACACAAAATGCTGGAGTAACTCAGCGGGACAGGCAGCATCTCTGGAGAGAAGGAATGGGTGACGTTTTGGGTCGAGACCCTTCTTCAGACTGATCTATGCTGTATAGTTGACTCTATGACAAACAAAGATCATAAAAAAATTAATTGGTCCGGGCAAAAGGAACTTTATTAAAATATTATGTATACCTTCTTGAGGGTTTTTTAACGTTTATCTGCAGAGTGGATAAGTGCGACCAGTGTGTGTTACCAGTTTAGTTTATTATTATTATCGTGTGTACCGAGGTACGGTGAAAAGCTTTTTTGTGTGCTATCCCGTCAGCGAAAAGACTATACATGAATTTCAATCAAGCTGTCCACAATGTACAGATGCAGGATAAAAGGAAAAACGTTTAGTGCAAGATAAAGTTTAGTTTTGTTTATTGTCATGTGTACCAAGGTTCAGTGAAAACATTTTTTTGCGTGCTATCCAGTTAGCGGAAAGGCTATACATGATTACAATCAAGAAGTCAGATTTAAAAATAGTCCAAGGGCCTCCAATAAGGTAGTTGGTAGGTCAGGACCGCTCGCTAGTTGATGACAGCATGGTTCAGATGCCTGATAACAGCTGGGAAGACACTGTCGCTGAACCTGGAGGTGTGCGTTTTCAAACTTCCGTACCTCTCGCCTGATGGGACAGGGGAGAAGAGGGAGTGACCGGGGTGAGACTTGTCCTCGATTATGCTGGTGACCAAAGAGACTAGTAATCAAATTAATACGAGCCTATTAATCAAAATTAATGCGCCTACTGACCACAGTGTGAGGTTATGTGGCCTCCTTTACCATTTTGCAGTTAAATATATTTAAAGAATGGTTTCAAAGGTCTTTTATTGTCACATGTACCAATTAAGGTACAGTGATATGCAAATTACCATACAGCCATACGAAAAAAAAAGCAACAAGATGCACAAATACATAAAAAATTAACATAAGCATCCACCACAGCAGATTCCCCACATTCCTCACTGTGATGGAAGGCAAAAAAGTCCAATTCTTCTTTATTACTCCCGCGGTTAGGGCAGTCGAACCATCCGTCGGGGCGATCAAAGCTCCCACAGCCGGTGGTCGAAGCTCCCTGGTCAGGGCGGTAGAACCTCCCGCGGCTTGGAGTTCCCGATGTCGGTCTCTGACCGGAGATCGCGGGCTCCGTGGTGTTAAGTCCGCAAGCACCCACGGTTGGAGCTCCGAGGTCGATCGCTGGCAGAGGGATCGCGGGCTCCGCGATAAAGTCCCGTAGGCTCCCCGCGGTGGAGCTCTCAAAAGTAGGTCTCCATCAAAGGCCGGCAACTCTTCGATGTTAGGCCGCAGTGCAGACGGATATACGATACAGAAAAAAATTGCATCTCCGCAGAGGTAAGAGATTAGAAAAAAAAGTTTCCCCCAACCCCCCCCCCCAACATAAAACAAGCTAAAGAACACTAAAAACATACATTTAACACATACTATTTAAACACAAAGAAGGAAGGACAGACAGACTATTGGCGAGGCAGCCATTGCTGGCGCCACCTGGTGGAATGGGACACTGACAATGGAAAACGATCAGTTTCTGCAATGAAAAGTGACCGTTTTATTAATGATTTTTTTTAGGTGATGCAAGCCACCACTGTTACGGCAACTCCTTCCACACAGGTGGGTCAGACCAACAGCGCTGCCCCAGTTCAGCAGCAGCAGCAGCAGCAGCAGCAGCAGCAGCAGCAGCAACAACAGCAACAACAGCAACAACAACAACAGCAGCAGCAGCAGCCACCTTTAGTCATGCAAGTAGACGGGTCTGGGGACACCTCTTCTGAGGAAGACGAGGATGATGAAGAGGACGAGTACGATGAAGAGGAAGAAGAGAAAGAGAAGGAGGAGGTCGGAGAGGATGGACAAGTTGAAGAGGTAACGTGTAGGAAGGAACAGCAGGTGCTGATCCTGCCTTCAATCATCCGCTCTCTAAATTTAGTTATATCTACGGTTTAGTTTAGAAATACAGCGCGGAAACAGGCCCTTTCGGCCCACTGGGTCCGTGCAGACCAGCGATCCCCACACATTAACACTATCCTATACCCATTAGGGACAATTTTTACATTTACCGATTAACCTACATACCTGTACATCTGGAGTGTGGGAGGAAACCGAAGATCTTGGAGAAAAGTCATGGGGAGAAGGTACAAACTCCGTACAGACAGCACCCGTAGTCGGGATCGAACCTGGGTCCCTGGCGCTGCATTCGCTGTAAGGCAGCAACTCTACTGCTGCGTCACCGTGACTGCCCTGTTGGGATGGGTTGCTGTTGTGATTATTGAACTGTTGGGTTCAATGATCACACTATCCTGGCTTTTAGCTCTTTGATAGTTGTGGGAGAGTAAGTAATATGTCTAGGAAGGAACTGCAGATGCTGGCTTGCACCGAAGATAGACACAAAAATGCTGGAGTAACTCAGCGGGACAGGCAGCATCTCTGGAGAGAAGGAATAGGTGACGCTTCGAGTCGAGACCCTCCTTCAGGCTTACCTCTCCCCTGACTCTCGGTCTGAAGAAGGGTCTCGACCCGAAACATCACCTGTTACTTTTCTCCAGAGATGCTGCCTGGCCCGCTGGGCTACTCCAGCTTTTTGAGTCTATCTTAAGTTGAAGAGGTAATATGACTTGCTTGTGAAGTCCCATTCCAGAGCAGAAGATGCACTGACTCTTCAAAGCAGCATCGAAGGAGTGGAAGTGCCGTGTTTTGAAACGGAATAGTTCCGGGATGTACTCTACCGGAATGCAAAATGCTCCAGGTCACTATTTAGATGAAAGGGAGTGGAGTTACCCTGATGTCCCAGCCAATATTTAATCCTCAATCAACATCACAAAAACAATTGTTTCGCTGCTGTTGTGGATGGTTGTTGTGCCCCAGTTTGTGGGCAGGTTTCCAACACTGTAACCTGACCAGGAACATCTCTCACGTATTTTATTGACCGTAGAGTGCTTTGAAATTCCATTCTCGCAGAGTCAGAGGGACTCGGCACGGAGACAGGCCCTTCGGCTCACCAACTCAACACTGACCATATAACCATAATGTAATAAAAGGAAACTGCAGATGCTGGTTTATGCCAAAGATAGATACAAAATACTGAGGTAACTCAGCGGGTCAGACAGCATCTCTGGTGGGTCCCGACCGGAAACGTTGCCTGTCCATTTCCTCCAAAGATGCTGCCTGACCCGCTGAGTTACTCCAGCATTAAGAATAAGGGGTAAGCCATTTAGAACGGAGATGAGGAAACACTTCTTCACACAGAGAGTTGTGAGTCTGTGGAATTCTCTGCCTCAGAGGGCGGTGGAGGCTGGTTCTCTGGATCTCAAGAGAGAGCTAGATAGGGCTCTTAAAGATAGCGGAGTCAGGGGATATGGGGAGAAGGCAGGAATGGGATACTGATTGGGGATGATCAGCCATGATCACGTTGAATGGCGGTGCTGGCTTGAAGGGCCGAATGGCCTACACGGCATTCCCACTCCTTCGATGCTGCATTGAAGAGTCAGTGCATCTTCTGCTCTGGAATGGGACTGTCTATTGTGTCTATATATCTGACTATTAACCACCTGTTTGCACAAATCCCACATTCATTCCGTTTTGTTTAATTCTCCCTACGTTTCCATCAACTTCCTTCAGAATCTAACACTCACCTGCACACCAGGGCCAATTTTCCTGCAGACCTGTATACTTTTGGAATGTTGGGGGTGGGGGGGGGGGGGGATACGTTGCCTCACAGGGAGAATCAAAATTCCACACAGAGCACCCAATGTCAGAATCAAACCCGGGTGTCTGGCACTGAAGCAGCGACGCTACGAGCTGCGCCACTGTGCAGTTCATGCCATCAAAAGGTGCCACAGCGATGCCAATCATTTTCTAACATAATTCTTGTGAGAATATGACATTATCAAAAAAATATATCCCTTGTCACTGGAAACCTGTTTAAAAGAATCTGAAACTTGGATGGTTTTGATTTGTTGACCAAGTCCCTCAAGCTGAAAAATGGACATTGTGCATGTTGTAATTTAGAGGAGTTGATAGGGGCGGAGGGTCTAAAAATAATGCTGTGTCTCTTTTCAGAATGGTTGTTTGGTTCTGATTGCAAAACCAGATTAGAAATGAATCAAAACACAAATTTTTGTCATTTAGGAACAGACATGTAGGCAGATTATGGAAAGATATAAAAACAAAGTTTTTATAGTGGGTGACTTTAATTTCCTCAATATTGACTGGGCTTTCTTCAGTGCGACGGGCTTAACCGTGGCAGAGTGTGTTGGGTGCGTCCAGTACTGTATCTTGGAACAGTATGGAGGTAGTCCAACAACAGCAGAACAACATGAGAGGAATAGATCGGGTAGGCGCACAGAGTCTCTTGCCCAGAATAGGGGAATTGCGAACCAGAGGACATAGTTTTAAGGTGAGGGGGGGACGGGACAAGATATATTAGGATCCTGAGGGGTAACTTTTTCACGCAAAGGGTGGTGGGTGTATGGAACGAGCTGCCGGAGGAGGAAGTTGAGGCTGGTATTATCGCCCCGTTTAAGAAACATTTAGACAGTGTTACGACTCCCGAATGCAGGTACTTCAGAGTCGCGTAACATAGTCAGAAAACAGGTTTAAGTTCAAAAATAGGTTTAATTATTTCAATAGGACACAAAAAAAACCCAACCCGATTCAAACAACCCAGTCAGGGATAGGAATGGACTAGCAAACAATTTAAGGGTGCTCCAGCCAGTCTCGTGATGGACCGTCGAACCGGAGTCTCTAACCTGCCTAAGAATATCTAATCCTGAAACAAAATAACCCGAAAACTCTTTGGTCAGCCCTTATCCGTCCCAATTCAATGTTTGTTACTAATTAATGTTGAAAGTACACAAAGTTCTATGCCATGTGGCCAGGCCTCCCGCAGCTCACTCCAGCCGTCAGCTCACAGTCAGGGTCGAAGACGAATAGAGAGAATTCTGGGAGGTTCTGGTATTTATGCTTCAGATGAGTCACCCGTCACCTGACGCAGCTTGGCCAATCGGGTACAGGAGCCTTTTAACCCTTTGATTCCAGACTCACATCCACAAGGACTGTACTCGGGAAAGAAACAGAGAAAGTTAAGTACATAGCATTCACCGGGGGGGGAAAGCGCCTAACAACAGGAACATGGATAGGACAGGATTAGAGGGATATGGGCCAAATGCAGGCAGGTGGGACAAGTGTGGGCAAGATGGGCCGAAGGGCCTGCTTCCACACTGTAAAGTCAAAGTCAATTTTATTCGTCACTCTAATGAGCCATACTAAACCATGTATTGGGAAATAAGACTGGTCAGGTGATTGAGTGTTCAGTGGGAGCATATTTTGGGAGCAGTGATCACAACTCTTTAACTATTAGATAGTTATGGGCAAGGATAAGTCTGCATCACGATGATGAAATAGATTTAATAGGTGCTATGGCAATGTTCCATTATCAGTTTTGTCTACAGCGTAAGAAAGTCTTGCCAAGCTTTTAAATCGCATGTTGAACGTCGAAGAAAACAATCAACTTTTCATATGTGTAATCAGACCAAAAATTGATAATCAACCAATGTAGCATTTTTAAGGAAGTTAAATTTGGGTATCGGAGACGTCAGGAGGGGAATTCAAGACCACAGCATTGGAGACTGAAACTACAGTTGTTAGTGGTTGTGGAGAGAAGCAGGAATTTGAGTTGCCAGATTGTAGCAATGGATATTTGTGACAATTGTAGGGCATGGGTTTTTTAGTTTTAGAGATACAGCACGGAAACAGGCCCTTCGGCCCACCGGTTCCACGTCGACCAGCGATCCCTGCATATTAACACCATCCTACACACACACACACACCAGGGACAATGTTTCCATTTACCAAGCCAATTTACCTACAAACCTGCATGTCTTTGGAGTGTGGGAGGATACCAAAGATCTCGGAGAAAACCCACGCAGGTCAAGGGGAGAACGTACAAACTCCATACAGACAGCACCCGTAGTCAGGATCGAACCCGGGTCTCCGGTGCTGCAAGCGCTGTAAGGCAGGAACTCTACCGCTGCACCACCGTACCAAGGGCATGGGTTGAATATGTCTTTGTTTGTGACTATATTTAAGCTTGAATGATTTGCTTACACTGATTGTTTATGGGTTCACTAATTCTCTCCTAGGAGCCACTGAACAGTGAAGATGATGTCAGTGATGAAGAGGGCCAAGAACTCTTTGACACGGAAAATGTTGTTGTGTGCCAATATGATAAGGTGAGAACGTAAAGAAGATTGTAGAGCTTTGCAGTAGGCAACGTGCTTGGCTCTTTTCTTGAAAATGACCCTTGTGAAAGTTGTGAGCCTTAAATATTCCTGAGTTACACATGTCCTATGGGAATGATAAGGATGATAATGGCCATACTGAACTCAGTCGCATCAAGGTGTCCCTATGTCAGTAGCTCCATTGTTGATGTCTCCACCTGCATTGAACTGAAATAAGTATTCTTAGGTGAACCATCCTGCGACAGATCTAGTGTAGGGAAAAAAACTATTTACCCTTTGTCTGCCTAAGTTAGCCCTCTGAGATTTTCCAGAATGGCCCTTGTTATCTGACAATCAGCTGAGCTGGGTCCACCTGGATCGGATAGTTAGGGTCCATTCCTTGAGTAGATCAGGAATGATTGACCTGGGCTGAGTTTTTGGCTTCCCATTGCCTAATCATAGAGGTGGTTTATGGAGACCTAAGTCATATGGAGAGGCATTTTTCATCGTGTAGTTTGAGACTTTAGCCACAAGGTAGTAGAAACATAGAAACATAGAAAATAGGTGCAGGAGTAGGCCATTTGGCCCTATGATCCTGGCTGATCATCCAAAATCAGTACCCTGTTCCGGCCTTTTCCCTTCCCTTGATTCCCTTAGCCCTAAGAGCACTATCTAACTCTCTTGAAAACATCCAGTGAATTGGCCTCCACTGCCTTCTGTGGCAGAGAATTCCACAGATTCACAACTCTGGGTGAAAACGTTTTTCCTCATCTCAGTCCTAAATGGCCTACCCCTTATTCTTAAACTGTGACCCTCCTGGTTCTGGACTCCCCCAATATGGGGAACATTTTTCCTGCATCTACCCTGTCCAATCACCTAAGAATTTTATATTTTTATGTGTTTCAGTAAGAATCTGTTGAATTCATTGCCACAGACAGCTGTCGAGGCCGTCATGGGGTATATTTAAAACAGAGAATGACAGGTTTTTGATTAGTAAGGGTGTCAAGGGTTTTGGGGAGAAGGCAGGAGAATGGGGTTGACAGGGAAAGATAGATCAGCCATGAATGAATGGCTGACTCAATGGGACGAATGGCCTAATTTACTCTTATGAATTATGAACTTATGAGATGCGATGACAAGCCTGATGTATTCCTCCATTCTGTTTGTGCAATCTAATCATGCTACCTAACAAGGAAATATTTGTTGACGTTTATTGTATGATTTGCAACTTGCTGTTTAACATCCATATATTTTCTCCAGTTTCTTTTGACTCTCCATAGAGCCATAGAGAGTCATAGAATGATACAGAGTGGAAACAGGCCCTTTGGCGCAACTTTCCCACACCGGCCAACAATGTCCTAGCTACACTAGTCCCACTTGCCTGTGCTTGGTCCATATCCCTCCAAACATGTCCTACCTGTCTAACTGTTTCTTAAACAATGGGATAGTCCCAGCCTCAACTACCTCCTCTGGCAGCTTGTTCCATACACCCAGCACCCTTTGTGTGAAAAAGTTACCCCTCGGACCTCACCTTGAACCTATGTCCTCTGGTCCTCGATTTCCCCTCCTCTGGGCAAGAGACTGTGTATCTACCCGATCTATTCCTCTCATGATTTTGTACACCTCTATAAGATCACCCCTCACCCTCCTGTGCTCCATGAAATAGAGACCCAGTCTATTCAACCTCTCCCTATACCTCACACCTGGCAACATCCTCGTGAATCTTTTCTGAACCCTTTCAAGCTTGACAATATCTTTCCTATAACATGGTGCCCAGAACTGAACACAATATTCTAGATGCGGTCTCATACAATTGCAACTGCAACTCCACTTGATATTTTTCATCTGCTTTTTACAATTGAACATTTGCGTGATGGGGGTCATTCTGTAAATGGCTGATGCATTGAAGTAGTGGATTGATTCTGCAGATGTTTTTCTTCATCTGAATAATCAAACGAGTATACGATTAGATAGACACAAAATGCAGGAGTAACTAAGCGGGTCAGGCAGCATCTCTGGAGAAAAGGAATAGTTGGCATTTCTGATCTAGACCATTCCTCAGACCTTACGACCAGTAGGCAAGTAGTCCTACCTTTTTTAATTTAATACAGTGCCTACAGTTTACTGGGGTCTTGGGGTGCTGTGTTTTGTTTGATTCCTTATATTTATACTGATTTATTGAATTTATATTAGCACAGGAACGCTTATAAACAGAAACTTGCACCAACTAAAACAAACAGAACCATCTGGCAGGTGGCATTCAACTCATCTCAGGACACAGTTTCACTTGCCGAGCGCTAAATAGCAACGGCTTATTCTCAGATTCACAAAGTGAATGGAAACACATCTTGGCTGTCATTGAAGCTACGTTTCAGAACTTGAGAAGGCTTGGTTTATTTTGACTCTGCTGTTGGGTGCTTGTGGTATTTGGAGTTTTGAAATGTTACCCGACTTCTGGGTATTAGCAAAGTTATTGTGTTAATTTGTCAGAGGTTTGCTTTCGAGGGCGAGTACTGTGGTCCAGGCTTTTCTGGAGCCTGTCTCTAATCAGAACTGACTGCATTAAGCTTGCTTGCGGTCTGCTGCTGACTACCTTGTGACTTGTGGCCACGGCCTCTTGCACGTTCAAGCCTGGCATTTGGCTCCCATTTTATTTTAGAAATATAATGGAAGTGGAAAATTAGGTATCTGTTGAACATTTTAAATCTTCCTGCGTGACCAGATTGCTATGATTTCCAAAGATTTGAATGGCTGCAAATTTGTGTTTAGATTATTGTCACGTGTACTGAGGTACAGTGAAAAGCTTTTGTTGTACAGAGCCCTAGTGAGACCACACCTGGAGTATTGTGTGCAGTTTTGGTCCCCTAATTTGAGGAAGGACATTCTTGCTATTGAAGGAGTGCAGCGTAGGTTTACAAGGTTAATTCCCGGGATGGCGGGATTGCCATTTGCTGAGAGAATGGAGCAGCTGGGCTTGTACACTCTGGAGTTTAGAAGGTTGAGAGGGAATCTCATTGAAACATAAGATTGTTAAGGGCTTGGACACACTAGAGGCAGGAAACATGTTCCCGATGTTGGGGTAGTCCAGAACCAGGGGCCACAGTTTAAGAATAAGGAGTAAGCCATTTAGAACGGAGACGAGGAAACACTTTTGCTCACAGAGAGTGGTGAGTCTGTGGAATTCTCTGCCTCAGAGGGCGGTGGAGGCAGGTTCTCTGGATGTTTTCAAGAGAGAGCTAGATAGGGCTCTTAAAAATAGCGGAGTCAGGGGATATGGGGAGAAGGCAGGAACGGGGCACTGGTTGGGGATGATCAGCCATGATCACATTGAATGGCGGTGCTGGCTCGAAGGGCCAAATGGCCTACTCCTGCACCTATTGTCTATTGTCTATTGTGAGCTAACCAGTCAGTGGAAAGACAATACATGAATACCATCGAGCCATTCACAGTGTACAGATGCATGATCAAGGTAATAATTTGAATAACATTTAGTGCAAGTAAAGTCCAGCAAAGCCCGATCAAAGACAATCAAATGAGGTAGATACTAGCTTAGGACTGCTCTCTCTCTGGTTGTGGTAGGATGGTTCAGTTGCCTGATAACAGCTGGGAAGAAACTCCCTGAATCTGGAGGTGTGCGTTTTCACACGTCAAATAGGATTTTTAATATAAATCATAACATTTTAAATGTCATTGAATCGTTGTGTGTCGGACATTTTATTTACAGCTCTTGGCAATCAGGGGCTATTCGGAAAAGATCATTGAGCTCAGCAAATTTGGTTCAGATTATACATTGTATATTTTCGCCTATCTTCTCTAACAACCAATTCAGTGACTTGCTTATACCTCTGGCCAACACCAGATAAAATTGTGACTTAAAGGTAGGGGGATTGATAAAGTAATTTGCAGATAATGAAAAAAAAATGGTTGTGGTTTATGGTGAGGAAAAAAGGTTTAAACGGTAGAAAGCTGTAGATAAAGCAGCAGAAAAGTTGGAATAATAGGGGGTGGCACAACGGTAGAGTTGCTGCCATACAGCGCCAGTGGCCCTGGTTTGATATTGAACCTTGGGTGCTGTCTGTACGGAGTTTATACATTCTCCTTTTGACCACGTGTGTTTTCTACGGGTGCTTCGGTTTCCACCCACACTCCAAAGATGTACAGGTTTGTAGGTTAATTGGCTTTGGTAAAAATTGTAAATTGTTCCCTAGTGTGTCGGATGGTGCAAGTGTACAGGGTGATCGTTGTTCGGCGCGGACTCGGTGGGCCGAAGGGCCTGTTTCCACACAGTATCTCTAAACTAAACTAAGAATTTATTCCAGAGAAGTAAGTGAGGTGATGCATTTGGACAGATGTGAAAAGATAAAGAAATATGCAATAATTGGGAGATTATTTAGTGCCATGGGAAATCAGAGAGATCGTGGGATACATCTTGAAAGTTGGTAGGACAGCTCCAAACCGTGGTTAAATAGGTGTGTGGAAGGTGTTCCCTTTATTAGATGGGACATAGAATATTAGAACAGTGAGAATAGAATTATATGCAGCACTGGTTAGACCCGAGCTTGAGGATCTCGTGGTTAAATGGCTAATATATTTTTAAAAGTAAAATAAAAGTAGGAACACGATCCTACACACTAGGGACAATTTACAATTTTTATCGAAGCCAATTAACCTACAAACTATACGCCTTTGGAGTGTGGGAGGAAACCAGAGCACCAGGAGAAAACCCAAGCAGTCACAGAGAGAACATACAAACTCCGTACAGACAGCACCCAGTGAGGCAGCAACTCTACCGCTGCGCCACTGTGTCGCTCGCTGTATGACTGTGCGTTTCATATTTGCGATGTGATTCTTAGTCATTTCTACTTTCTATGCTGTCTTATTTCATGAGTGTGTTGATCATTTTGTAGTCAATGAGTTAAGGGTGAGTAATCCAGGATTTATTTTCTTCAAATGGAACTGATGTAGGTTGTGCTCAGGAAGGCAAACTTCTACCGACCTTGATAGCTGCAGTCAGGGCAGAGCAGGGTGCCTGTAGGCTCACTGGAGTTGACGACATGAGACCAGTCGTACTTACCCTAACAAGGGACAAGTCACTGCAGTAGAATTTCTACAACCACAGCAATAAATTCAGTAGCTGCAGTTGCATCTGCTCCTTGCCAGTTTCATTTAGCAAGTCGCTGATTGAGGAGGAGAGAAATGGAACCAAGACGGGAAGGCCAACTCAACATTTGGTCAGTTGGAAGCTGAAACAGACCGCAGGGAAGATCAGTGAGCATCTTTCTGAGTGTTCTCTGGGATGAAGGTTTGTTGGCCACGTATTTATTCCTTGTGATTGGAATTTTGGTGAAGGCTTCACATTGAGGTATCACTAAACGAAACTGTAGTCTGGAAGGAAAAGATTCGTGTGGATAATAAAATATTTGATTTTCTTTGGCGGATGTGCTGAATGAACAATAATGAATCTTGGCGTGGCGTGCCATTCAATGCCTTTATTTATTTTAAGTATTTAAAAAGTGAAAAGAGACATTATCCCTCGTTTTGGCTTCTGAGATAGATTCCTGTTTCTCTGGCAAGAACTTCAACTACCTACACGTTCGACAAATTCTTAATTAGTGTACATTGGAAAATAATTTGTGGCTTGCCCTTTAAATTGTTGCAATTTTAAACCATAAATCCAATTAGTCAGAAAGACACAAGAAACCGCATGTGCTGGAATCTTATGTGGAACACAAAGTGCAGGAATAACATAGTGGGCCAGGTAGCATCTCTGGAGGACATGGACAGGTGACGCTTCGGGTCGGTTGCCTTCTTCTGACCCCGACATGTGTTCAATCCAATCAGTCATTTATTTTCAGATGATTCTGTGTCCTTTTTACTAACTCACTGATCTGATTTGAGCCACATAGAGGGTTTCTCGTTAACATTCTGATGGATTTAACAGTCCTGAACACATTTCCATTGCTATCAACAATATTTGGTAGGAAAGAACTGCAGATGCTGGTTTAAATCGAAGATAGACGCAAAATTTCTGGAGTAACTCAGCGGGACAAGGAGAGAAGGAATGGGCGACGTTTCGGGTCGAGACCCTTCTTCAGAACGGACCCAAAACGTCACCTGTCCCGCTGAGTTACTGCGGCATTTTGTGCCTATCTTTGGTGTAAACCAGCATCTGCATTTCTTTCCTCCACTAAATGTCAAGTGGAAGATGGGAGACCAACCAACAAGGCATTGGAGTTATCGAGTCCAGGGAAGAGTTTCAGCCACAGATGAATGGAGGTGGGACCTTGCCCTTAAGGCAAGAGATAGCATTGAGGAAAGCACATGTTACTGATGCTTGAAGAAAGGAGGTGTAAATAAAAACTTGCAAGTATATTTGAGAGCAACTGTAAATGGAGTCGACAGGTTTAGTCGACTGTAGTGTGATGCATCAAACAGTGAGTGAGTGACCCCCTATCTGATATCAACTTTCTTTATTAAATAACAGACTGTTCATTTTGATGGGGAAGGGAGGATCTGAAAGGATGTGTGAGGTTGAGTTTGTTAAATAGAAGAAAGAAAAAAAAGGCTTACCAAGCAACATAGGACCAGGATAGGCCACTAGTTCCTTGAGGCTGATCCATTGATTGATTAATCTTGGTCTCAGCTCCGGATTCTTGAATTTGGTGGCAATGTGCTTTAAAAGTTTTGTATCTTCTGCTTTCTGGGAGGGGGGGGGGGGGAGAGATATTGACCAGGGGGTATGTGGTCCTTGATTATGTTTTATTGTTGATGATATGACAATTATAAGTTCATAAATCATGGCAGCGGAATTAGGTCATTCAGCCCACCGAGTCTACTCCGCCGTTCATTCATGGATTTCTCTCTTCTTCTCAAACCCATTCTCCTGCCAACTCCCATAAAACCCGTACTAATCTATACTTATCTATACCAACTTATCTATACTCCCAAGCCTTTCCTGACGTCCTCTGAGTGAGGGCTACATGTATATATGTATGTAGTTTGTTTTGTTTATGCTATTCATATAACAAATGTGAAGCACTTTGGCCAACGAGAGTTGTTTTTTTAAAAAGTGCTATATAAATAAATGTGACTTGACTTGACTAATCAAGAATCTGTCAATCTCCGCCTTAAAAATGGCCATTGACGGCCACCACAGCCATGTATGGCAATGAACTCCACAGGTTCACCACCTTCTGACAACAGAAAGTCCTCCTCATCTCCTTTCTAAAGGTACATCCTTTTATTCAGAGGCTGTGGCCTCTGGTCCCAGACACTCCCACCTGTGGAAACATCCTCTCCACATCCACTCTATCCAGGCTTTTCACTATTCGGTAAGTTTCTATTCAATGGACAATAGGTGCAGGATTAGGCCCTTCGAGCCAGCACCGCCATTCAATGTGATCATGGCTGATCATCCCCAATCAGTACCCTGTTCCTGTCTCCGCTATCTTTAAGAGCCCTATCTAGCTCTCTCTTGAAAGTATCCAGAGAACCGGCCTCCACCGCCCTCTGAGGCAGAGAATTCCACAGACTCACAACTCTCTGTGAGAAAAAGTGTTTCCTCGTCTCCGTATTCATTAAATACTCTTGACTCTCCAGGTACCGTTTTCTTATCATTCCCACATGGAATCCCACTTCTCAAAAGCAATGTGAGCGAAAGCATAACCTTTGAATTTGGAAATGGTCGGAAAAGCAAACCAATCTGTCTCACCCCTTTGGACCTGTTCACCTTAACAAATCTTGTTGTATCTTTAGATCCACCGGAGTAAGAATAAGTGGAAGTTTCACCTGAAGGACGGGATCATGAACCTTAACGGGAGAGATTACGTTTTTTCCAAAGCTATCGGAGATGCAGAGTGGTAAGAATTCCGATCTTCTTGAGATGAAAGGACAGGCTTATTGGACTGGACAAATGTGCACTTAAACTGGAGAATGAAGCCTGCAAGTGAACAGAACTACTGGAATCCAAGCTACTGAGTTGTACACTACATTACGTGGGGAAAAGCCTTGCCACTGAAATGGCTAACATTTTACAAAGAGACAAAGAACAGTGTGCTTAACTATCAGTCATACCATAATATAGTCACTGCTTGCTGATTGATGAATGCGTCTACAGAGCTAACGAGTTTACAAGCTCCAAGACTCTTCCAAGGAGAAAGCATTTAGAGGACCTGGTCACTGTGCTTTGTGCTAAGTGCTGTCATTTGAACTGCATAGTATATAAAACAAATAAAAACATTCTTCTTTTATAGGGGGAGGTTTATAGCTGGGGAGACAAAAAAATCTTGTAAATTCAAATCCCTTCACTGGTATAGTGATTGAATAACTTTCAGAGCCAGGACCAATGTATCATTAAGGTGTAGCAATGGCTGATATATTTTAAAAAGTAAAACAAAGTTGATAGATGACTTTGAATTGCAAACAGTTTGATAAACCTAGACATGTATTCTGTTTACCTTTTTTATGCTGTGATTTTATTACGGTATGCAATATAGTTGAGGCAGACTCTTCTAACCTATCGTTTCCACACCATACCTGTGATAATTTTCAAAGTCAGCCCGATCCCTGAGGCTGAACACACCAAATTGTGCTCTTATTTAGTGCTGTTATCAAGTGTTCCTTTTGCAGGCATGTTTCATACTTTAATTTTCTCCACGTGGCACATTAAACTGTAGATCAGTGCGCAGCCTAATCTTAATTGACGATTTTTATTTTGGACTGCCACAATAAGTTTGAATAGAAATCATCATTCCTTATAATTTTCTTTCCTCTTTGTTTTATTCCCTTCCTCACCACCACCCCCCCTCCCCCCGCCCTTCCCCTCCAATCTGTTTTATATAATAGTTTTCTAATCTTGTGAAAGACTTTGGAATTTATGAGAAGAGTGAGGGGATTTACCTTTTTAAAATGACGAGAGCGACATCACTTTTAGCCGTGTTTTCAAGAGACAGTATTATGTAATTAGTGGGATGATTGTGTGCGGGGAGGAAGGAAGTGGCAATGTTTGCACATGGAGTGGTGGAGCGTGCGACAAAGGTGGGCGCCTTTTTAAAAGAAAAAGATAATTTGCTTTGAGACAAAAACCAGCCATTTACAAGTTTTTGCTTTTTTCTTTAAAAAAAAAAGTTATAAAACAAAAAGGCCTGTACACACGGCGAGTTGGGGGGAAAGAGAAGGAACGATTTAAAATAGCTGATCTCTTTTCTAACAGCTTCTTAGTCAACTGGTGTTGTACATAAGTGTAAGAGGGAAATCTATTTATTATGTTTGTATAATTCATCTTGTACCATTTAAATCAAGGTTCTTAATAAAATAAAGTCATCTTTGTTTAAGGCCCTGCTTGTAAGACAATTAGAGAACTTAGTATTTTCTTGTTCTAAGATCTATTTTAAGTTACTTAAAAGTATTTTGCCTTTGCAAAAAAAAAAAATAATAATAATTAAAAACGCCCTTAAAGTTTGTGTTTATTCCTTTTAATTTACAATATTTTATGTAATTTCTCTGGGGAAATAGATGTTGCATTATTAAAATGTATCTCTCGTTTCCCTGATCATTGTAGGTTTCAAATCAGATTAATGTTCAGAAGTGGAAGGGAGGTAGATGTATATATGTATATGCTTAACCCCAGCTTCAACATTTTAAACTGAGTGAGAATGAATACTTTGTTATAATTTATATTTTTTATTTCAAATATATTGTGAATCTCTCAAATTGGACAATTCATTGTACAAAAATTAAAATTTCACTATTTGTATTGCTTTGGAACAGAGTATTTTAACTTTCATTGAGCCGAGCTGGCCATAAATCTCTGCATTCTCCAATGACTAATGTGATCTACCTACTGCTAACCAAGAACCAATCTCAAGGTTCAAGGTGATCGTAATAATTTTTTTTCAAAATGGAGGAAATTGGCGGTGATCCATTCTAATCACCCCCTGGTGAAGTAGGGAAGTCCTGCTAGACTTCACTTTAGACTAGAGATACTGCGCGGAAACAGGGCCTTTTTGGCTCACCGAGTCCGCGCCGACCAACCATACACTACACTAGCCCTATCCTACGCACTAGGGACAATTTACAATTTAACTGAATTGACCGACAGATTTGTACGTCTTTGGAGTGTGGGAGAAAACAGGAGCACCCGGAGAAAACCCACGCAGGTCACGGTGAGAACGTACAAATGGCATACAAACAACGCCCGTAGTCGGGATCGAACCTGGGTGTCTGGCGCTGTGAGGCAGCAACTTCACCACTGTGCCGCCCAAAATGAGTAAATCACAAAGGAAGTCATAATTGTTTTCCATTCCTAGTTCTATCGTGTACTTACCTGAAAAAGGGAAAGTATGAGTAGTTGTGAAGAATGTTTCGGGACGTCAAAGATGAAGGAATGCCCGATATGAATAAGTCATATAATCATACAGCATGGAAAGAAAAGCCCTCTTCACAGCTCTCATGCTGACCGTGATGCCCCAACTACGTTAGTCCGATTTGAATAGATGAAGCAGAGTTCCGAAGAATGCCATAGATACCTTTGAACTTTTTGGTTTTAAAATTCTGGGCTCTTACCATGTTGAATTACTGCCTCTCAATTGTAGATGATGTAAATGAATTGAAAATGTATTTGCCCATTATCAAAAACTAGATACAATTACTCTCCTTTAAATTTCAGTTCTCAGAATTGAGGTAAGTATATATCATGAGTGTTATGAAAATTCAAGAAACTGATTGAGTGAATTGTGAAGTTGGCCAGTGTGAACATGGAACAGTATAAGCGCAAGAACAGGCCCTTCATTCCACCATATTTGTGTTGAACAAGTTTCTTATCTGTCTGCGCATGATCCATATCCCTCTCTTCCCTGCATATCCGTGTGCCTATCTAATAGCTTCTTAAACGCCACTGTCATATTTGCCTCCACCAACACAGCTGGGCAATGCATTCCTGGCACCCATACCACCCTCCTGTGTTAAAAAAAAAACTTGCCTTAAACTTTAAACTGTGCCCCTCTCACCTTAAGGTTGTGGATAAACGTTGACTATGATACCAGGTGAAATTCCCTGCTGGTTCAAATAGTGCGGTGGGACCTGGGAGCTTATACTCCAGGCAAAGGCTACATTCCAGTTCTGCTCTAATAATACGATTTTATTTGGACGGGTGCATGGAAAGAAAACATTTAGAGGGATATGGGCCAAATGGGACTAACTTAGACGGGGAGCCTTGGTTGAGTTGGGTTAGAGGGGCTGTTCCCGTGCTGTTTGACTCCATGACTCTACTAAGTCCATAGGCAACTAGATGCACCAGTGTGGCTGCTATCGTTCCCCCCTATTGTGGAATAAAGTTCAGTGCTGTGCAGAGGATCCCACTGGAAGTCTTTCCTGAGGGAGCTGGCGGGAGCTAGATCTTTCACCTGATCATTTTGGGTGGGATCTAAATCAGACATGAACATAGATACATAGATACATAGAAAATAGGTGCAGGAGTAGGCCATTCGGCCTTCGAGCCTGCACCGCCATTCAATATGATCATGGCTGATCATCCAACTCAGTATCCCGTACCTGCCTTCTCTCCATACCCCCTGATCCCTTTAGCCACAAGGGCCACATCTAACTCCCTCTTAAATATAGCCAATGAACTGGCCTCAACTACCCTCTGTGGCAGAGAGTTCCAGAGATTCACCACTCTCTGTGTGAAAAAGTTTTTCCTCATCTCGGTCTTAAAGGATTTCCCCCTTATCCTTAAGCTGTGACCCCTTGTCCTGGACTTCCCCAACATCGGGAACAATCTTCCTGCATCTAGCCTGTCCAACCCCATAAGAATTTTGTACGTTTCTATAAGATCCCCTCTCAATCTCCTAAATTCTAGCGAGTACTAGCCGAGTCTATCCAGTCTTTCTTCATATGAAAGTCCTGACATCCCAGGAATCAGTCTGGTGAACCTTCTCTGCACTCCCTCTATGGCTATAATGTCCCTTCCTCAGATTTGGAGACCAAAACTGTACGCAATACTCCAGGTGTGGTCTCACCAAGACCCTGTACAACTGCAAGTGGCGGCGCTGTCGTACAGCAGCGGCTCGCCTGCAGTCCGTCTGTTTTTACTTTTTTTTTTGTTTTGTTTTCTTTTGTCCTGTTTTAGTTAAGTTTTAGTTTATTGGGTTGTGTATGTGTGGGGTGGGGGGGTGAAACATGACTTTTGTCTCTTCCTTCGGGGGAATGCGACTTTTTCTTGTCGTATCCCCCTTCTCTGCCTCCGTCTGCGCTGAGGCCAAAATGGCGGAGCTGCCGGCCTCCAACTCCAACTGCGAGCGACCGACCGACCTCGAGGCTCCGGAGGCAGAGCCAGGACTTACCAGCGCGAGGCTGGCCTGCTTCGGGGCTGCGGTGGCGTTCCGGCGGTGGCGACCGAGGGACACTGGTGGCGACCTGAATCCGGAGGCTCGGCCGCAGCTGGCCCAGTGGACGACATCTTCGGGAGCGCGAGGCTGGCCAACTTCGGGGCTGCGGTGGCGTTCCAGCGGTGGCGACCGAGGACACTGGTGGCGACCTGAATCCGGAGGCTCGGCCGCGGGCCCGGTGGACGACATCGTCGGGAGCGCGCAGGTCACAGGTTGGTGACCTGTTTCTGGGGCTCCCGCAACTACAGCTGCGTCCGCTGGACTGGAGGGCGGCAGCTTCGGCAGCTTCGACCACCCCGGGCCGCGGAGTTTGAGCCGGCCCGTCGCGGAGCACGGATTCGGCCGCTGGACTGGCTTACCGTCGCCCGGCGGGGTCACAGCATCAGAAGCCTGGATCGCCTCAGCGCAGAGGGAGAACAAAGCAGGAAGAGACAGAGACTTTAAGACTTTTGCCTCCATCACAGTGAGGAGGTGCCTCGTGAACTCACTGTGGTGGATGTTAATTTGTGTTTATTGTGTGTTTTGTCATTTATTATTATATGTATGACTGCAGGCAACGAAATTTCGTTCAGACCGAAAGGTCTGAATGACAAATAAAGGAATCTCTCTCTCTCTCTGCAGTAGAACCTCCCTGCTCCTATACTCAGATCCTCTTACTATGAAGGCCAACATACCATTCGCTTTCTTCACTGCCTGCTGCACCTGCATGCCTACTTTCAATGACTGGTGTACCATGACACCCAGGTCTCGCTGCACCTCCCCATTTCCTAATCGGCCACCATTTAGATAATAGTCTGCCTTCCCGTTTTTGCCACCAAAGTGGATAAGCTCACATTTATCCACATTATACTGCATCTGCCAAACATTTGCCCACTCACCCAGCTATCCAAGTCACCTTGCAGTCTCCTAGCATCCTCCTCACAGCTAACACTGCCCCCCAGCTTAGTGTCATCCGCAAACTTGGAGATGTTGCTTTCAATTCCCTCGTCCAGATCATTAATATAAATTGTAAATAGCTGGGGTCCCAGCACTGAGCCTTGCGGTACCCCACTAGTCACTGCCTGCCATTGTGAAAAGGACCCGTTTACTCCTACTCTTTGCTTCCTGTTTGCCAGCCAGTTCTCTATCCACATCAATACTGAACCCCCAATACCGTGTGATTTAAGTTTGTATCCTAATCTCTTATGTGGTACCTTGTCGAAAGCCTTCTGAAAGTCCAGATACAACACATCCACTGGTTCTCCCCTATCCACTCTACTAGTTACATCCTCGAAAAATTCTAATAAGATTCGTCAGACACGATTACCTTTCGTAAATCCATGCTGACTTTGTCCAATGATTTCACCACTTTCCAAATGTGCTGCTATCCCATCTTTAATAACTGACTCTAGCAGTTTCCCCACTACCGATGTTAGACTAACTGGTCTGTAATTCCCCGTTTTCTCTCTCCCTCCCTTCTTAAAAAGTGGGGTTACGTTTGCTACCCTCCAATCCTCAGGAACTACTCCAGAATCTAAAGAATTTTGAAAAATTATCACTAATGCATCCACTATTTCTGGAGCTACTTCCTTAAGTACTCTGGGATGCAGCCTATCTGGCCCTGGTGATTTATCGGCCTTTAATCCATTCAATTTACCCAACACCACTTCCCGACTAACCTGGATTTCACTCAGTTCCTCCATCTCCTTTGACCCGCGGCCCCCTGCTATTTCCGGCAGATTATTTATGTCTTCCTTAGTGAAGACGGAACCAAAGTAGTTATTCAATTGGTCCGCCATATCCTTGTTCCCCATGATCAATTCACCTGTTTCTGACTGCAAGGGACCTACATTTGTTTTAACTAATCTCTTTCTCTTCACATATCTATAAAAACTTTTGCAGTCAGTTTTTATGTTCCCTGCCAGTTTCCTTTCATAATCTATTTTCCCTTTCCTAATTAAGCCCTTTGTCCTCCTCTGCTGGTCTCTGAATTTCTCCCAGTCCTCTGGTATGCTGCTTTTTCTGGCTAATTTGTACGCAACATCTTTTGTCGGTCAGTGTGTTGCCTATTCTCACACATACGTAGTTTGTGAGAACTCCAAACGTTCTCTTAGGATTCTAATTTACATGCAAATATAACTGGCAGCACCTGCGTGCAAATCGCATCGCCCAGTCATGCCTGGCTTTAAGTTTAGCTTAGAGATACAGTGTGGTAACAGGCCCTTTGTCTCATCGAGTTTGCACCGACCATCGATCACCCGTATACTTGTTCTACGGATAATTTGCAGAAGCCAATTAACCTACAAATCTGCACGTCTTTGAGATGTGGGAGGAAGCCACCGGGTGGCGCAGCAACGGCTGCCTCGCCAACAGTCTGTCTTGTCCTTTTCTTCCTTTGTTGTTTTTTAGTATGTGTTAAATGTATGTTTTAGTGTTCTTTAGCTTTGTTTTATGTGAGGGGGGGTTCGGGGAAACTTTTTTAAATTTCTTACCTTGACGGAGATGTGATTTTTTTCCGTATCGTGTCTCCGTCCGCACTGCGGCCTAATGTCGTGGAGCCGGCGGCCTCTTGCTGGGGATCGACTTTGGGAGCTCCAACCACGGGAGCCTGCGGACCTAACATCGTGGAGCTTGTGGTCCCTGGTTAAGGACCGATTTCGGGAGCTCCAAGCCGCAGGATCTTCGATTGCCCCGATGCGGGAGCTTCGATCGCCCCGACTGCAGATGGTTCGACTGCCCCGACCACGGCAGAATAAAGAGGAAGGAAGATTAGACTTTATTGCCTTCCATCACAGTGAGGAATGTGGGGAATCCACTGTGGTGGATGTTTATGTTAGCTTCTATGCAGTTGTGTGTCTTGTTGCTTATTTTTAGTATGACTATGGTAAATCAAATTTACTGTACCTTAATTGGTACACGTGACAATAAAGTACAGACAGCACCCATCGTCAGAATTGAACCCGGGTCTCTGGCACTATTAGCCACCGTGCAGCAGAAGGTCTTCAGACTTGCTGGGTGAATATTGGTAAGGGCCTGTCCCACTGTACGAGGTAATTCAAGAGTTCTCCCGAGTTTTCCCTGATTTGAACTCGCAGAATGTCTGTAGCGGGTCCGTAGGTGTTCGTGGATGTCCCGTAGCGGCTCGTAATGCTAACGGTAGGTACTCGGGAAATCCGGTAAACTCGTGATGTTTTTTCCAACACTGAAAAATGTCCACGAGTAAAAAAATACTCGTGATGAAATTTTTAATTTTTAAAAACTTTTTACTCGTACGAGCCGCTACGAGACATCCACGAACTCCTACGGACCCGCTACGGACATTCTCCGGGTTCGAATCAGGGGAAAACTTGGGAGAACTCTTGAATTACCTCGTACAGTGGGACAGGCCCTTTAGTGTTGCTGTGGTGGACAGTGAGTCATAGATCACAAAAACAGGCCCTTTGCCCCAACCTGTCCATGCCAGCAATGATACTCAATCTAAATTGGTCTCATTTGCCTGCGTTTGACCCACATCCTTTCTAAACCTTTCCTATCCATGCAAGTGTTGTGCATGGTATTGAATTCCATCTGTTTATATGTGGAGATGTCTTTTTGAATGATATATTGTAGGAAAATCATGTTTGAACCCTGTCAAGCACTAGTTCAGCACGCAATTCTGCTTGATGATGTTACCTGGCGCACCTTGGAATAAGAGATACAAGGAACTGTAGATGCTGGAATTGAGCTGGAACAACGTGCAGGAGGAACTCTGCAGGTCAAGATCAGAAGAAGGGTCCTGACCTGAAACGTTGTCTGTCTATTCCCTCTGCAGATGCTGCCTGGCCAACTGACTTGCTTTCAGCACCTTGTGTTTTACACCTCAGAGTGATCTCTCTTGTTTTACCTCTGCCAGGGCCACAGGGGATTTAGCTATTGCCCATTCTTCAGACCCAAAGCCATGAAGTGAATACCAGCAATGTCTATACGTGTGGAGGGCCGGCCATCACTACACAACTCCAGAGTAACTTGACCCACCCAGGCCACTCCTTAACTCAGCAAAGATTGAGAATTGACTCTTGGAGCCTCTGTGGGTTTGAGTTTAGTTTATTGTCACGTGTACAGAGGTACAGTGATAAGCTTTTGTTGCCTGCTAACCAGTCAGCAGAAAGACAATACATGATCACAATCGATCCATTTAGTGTATAGATACATGATAAGGGAATAACGTTTAATGCAAGGTAAAGCCAGCAATGTTCGATCAAGGATAGTCCGAGGGTCACCAAAGAGGTAGATAGTAGTTCAGCACTGCTCTCTGGTTGTGGTAGGATGATTCAGTTGCCTGATAACAGCTGAGAAGAAACTGTCCCTGAATCTGCAGGTGTGCGTTTACACACTTCTATACCTTTTGCCCGATGGGAGAGGGGAGAAGAGAGAGTGGCCAGGGTGCGACTCATCCTTGATTATGCTGCTGGCCTTGCCGAGGCAGCGTGAGGTGTAAATGGAGTCAACATGATGGTTCAGTTCTCTGGAAACAGCTGGAAAGGAACTCCCCGTGCATTTTCACACCTCTTGCTTGATGGGAGAAGAGGGAGCGGCTGGGGTGCGACTCGTCCTTGATTATGCTGGTGGCTGCCGAGGCAGTGTGAGGTGTAAATAGCTGAGTTACATAAGAGTGGGTGCTGGTGTACCGGGGCAGCACAGTGGCACAGCGGTAGAGTTGCTGCCTTAAAGGCCTGTCCCACTTTCATGACCTTTTTTACTCGTGGACATTTTTCATCAGGCTTAAAAAAATGCCGCGACTTACATGATGCCACGAGTACCTACGACTAGCATCACGACCTACCTACGACCTCGTGACGACCATGCTGCGAGTATGAGTCGAGGGCAAACTCGGCAGAGGTCGTGAATTAAGTTGTGAAAGTTGGACAGGCCCTTTACAGTGCCACAGACCCGGGTTCGATCCTGACTACAGGTGCTGTCTGTACGGAGTTTGCACGTTCTCCCCGTGTCCTGCACGGGTTTTCTCCGAGAACTTTGGTTTCCTTCCACGCTCCAAAGACGTACAGGTTTGCAGGGTTAATTAGCTTGGCGTAAATGTATAAGTTATCCCCAGTGTAGTATAGTGTTAGTGTGTGGGGATCGCTGGTCGGTTCGGGCTCTGGGTTGAAGAGCCTGTTTCCACACTGTATCTCTAAACTAAACTAAAACTAAAGGTCACTGTGCAACTTACGAATCAGGCAAGCTTTCATTTATGTGATGCCTTTCACTACCTTGGAGATGTCCCCAAATGCCAACTAAGTACTTTGAACCACTGTGGTAAGAAGGAACTGCAGATGCTGATTTACCAAGGAAAGGCACAAAATGCTGGAGCAACTCAACGGGTCAGGCAGCACCTCTGGAGAATATGGATAGGTGAAATTTCAGATCCGGGTAAGGGTGCCGACCCAAGAAGTCACCTATCCATGTTCTCCAGCGATGCTGCCTGATCCGCTGAGTTACTCCAGCACTTTGTGTCTTTACTTTTAACCACTGTTGTGAGGTGAAGCAGCTAACCTGCAAAGCAAGCTCCTGTATATCGGCTTGTGTTAACGCAACTGAGGGCAAATATTGGCAGGAGGGCACAATTGGTTAAGCCGCTGCCTCACAGTGCCAGAGACCCCGGTTCAATCCTGACTGTGATGTAATTAAAGTGAAGGGGGAGATGTGATGTATATGTAATATAAATGGCAGCGCCGCTTGAGGCCAAAAGCAGAAGCTGGCAAATGTGCCTGTGCCTCGTGACTGAGGTCAGGTGACCTTCTAGAAGTTTCTGTTGGTTGTTCAGATTAAATCTTTCTTACAAGATGGCGGACGTGTATTCATTGTGCTAGTCACAACAGGGCCTTACAGCAGACATTACACTGACTTTGGGTACAGTCTGTGTGGAGTTTGCACGTTCTCCCCATGTGGGTTTCCTCCAGGTGCTCCGGTTTCCTCCCACATCCTAAAGACATGCAGGTTTGTAGGTTAATTGGCCCTAGTGGGTAGGGATTGAATGTGAACTAGTGTGGATGGGCGATTGATGGTTGGTGTGGACTCGGTGGGCCAATGGCCCTGTTTCCAAGCCGTATCACTGAGAACTCCCTGTTCTTCGAGATAATCCTCTGGGACCTTTTGTATTCACTTTTGTTTTAATGTCCAAATTAGACATCTCCAGCAATTCAGCCAGCACTCCGTCAGTAGGACTGAACTCGTCGCCAAGGGAACTGAAGACAAGATCTTCAGTTGCCCATTGATCTTTAAAGCAAAATTAACTTCTCTCAAATCAGCAAGGATATGGAAAGAAAGTAATTATGGATTAATGGCACTTGAGTTTGGACTGTAGATGATGGCTGCACCATTAAATGATAGGGATATCATATTCCAGAACTCTGCACATAAACACACCTCACATCCCATTTACGGGCAGCTGGTAGACCTGCTGCTTCACAGCGCCAGAGAAGCCGGGTTCAATCCTGCCCATGGGCGCTGCCTGTACAGAGTTTGTACGATCTTCCTGTGACCTGCGTGGGTTTTCTCCGGGTGCTCTGGTTTCCTCCCACACTCCAAAGACGTACAGGTTTGTAGGTTAATTGGTTTTGGTATCGTAAATTGTCCTTAGTGTGTGTAGGATAGTATTAGTGTACGGGCTTGACCGCTGGTCGGCGTGGATTCGGTGAGCTGAAGGGCCTGCTTCCGCGCTGTAACGCTAAAAAAAATCCCTGGAGCCACCGATCTGGTGTGAGGCCAGTGTGCGCTGGATCAGACCCAGTTGCAGAGCAATGCCCAGATTCACTGCCGAATAAATGTCTGATGTTTATTTAATCCTTTATTGTAATAACACAAAACTAAAATACACTTAAAAACAGAATTACCACTTGATCATGGATTCAGCACGTAAAAACTGCTCTTCAAATATGTTCTTGCCGTGCAGTGACCAATCTAATGTTTAGAATTAGGAATATAATCTATGTTTAATAAAGTGAACTAGAAAGTACAGTGAATAACAATTTAGTGTACAAGTTGCAGGTAGGACAAATTGTGGGATGATTCTGATAGTTTTAGTATACTTTCGGTCTTGAAATAGAAAGTTATGGAACTATTATTGATTAGTGAGGTCCCGTCCTCATCTCAGGTGCTGTCTGTGAGGAGTTTGCCCGTTCTCCCTGTGACCGCGTGGGTTTCTTCCAGGTGCTCCGGTTTCCTCCCACATCCCAAAGACGTGCGGGTTTGTAGGTTAATAGGCTTCTGAAAAATTGCCCTGGTGTGTAGGGAATGGACGGGAAAGTGGGATGACAGAATTAATGCGAACAGCATGGACTCGTTGGCCAAAGAGTTGACAGATACAGCACAGAAACAGGCTCTGTCAGCGCCGACCAGTGATCCCCGCATATTAACACTATACTACACATACCAGGGTCAATTTTTACATCTGCGGTTTCCTCCCACACTCCAAAGAATTACAGGTTTGTAGGTTAATTGGCTTGGTATAAATGTGAAATTGTCCCTAATGTGTGTAGGGTTGTGTTAATGTGCGGGGATCACTGGTCGGTGTGGACTTCGATGGGCCGAAGGGCCTGTTTTCACGCTGTATCTCTAAACTAAACTAAAAAGCAGCATGAGGAGGTTAGATAACATCTTTTCCAATGCTTGTGGCCAAAGTAATAAACCGATACAGGTCAGTTGTGACCTGAAATGGTGTGTGTAGTTTTTAGTTAAGTTTAATTTATTATTGTCACGTGTACCGAGGTACAGTGAAAAGCTTTTGTTGCCTGCTAACCAGTCAGCGGAAAGACAATACATGATTACAATCAACCCGGCCACAGTGTACAGATACAGGATAAAGGGAACAACTTTTAGTACAAGGTATAAAAGATAGTCTGAAGGTCTCCAATGAGGTAGATGGGAGGTCAGGATCGCACTCTTGCTTGTGCAAAGATGGTTCAATTGCCTGATAACAGCCGGGAAGAAACTGTCCCTAAATCTGAAGGTATGCATTTTCAAACTTCTGTACCTCTTGCCTGATGGGAGAAGGGTGCAAGAGGGAGTGGCCAGGGTGGGACTGGTCCTTGATTATGCTGCTGGCTTTGCCGAGGCAGCATGAAATGTAGATGGAGTCGATGGAAGGGAGGTTGGTTTGCGAGAATGTATAAAGGCGGCTGAGAAGGCATCCTGTTCAGATACAGGACACATGCTGGAATCTTGCATAGAACACAAATTGCTGGAGTAACTCAGCGGGTCGGGCAACATCTCTGGAGAGCATGGATAGACGACGTTTCGAGTTGGGACCTTTCTTCAGTAGCTGGGTGTCTCGACTCTCAGCATAGAACCTACGACAGTACAGGGGCAGGCTCTTCGTCCCACAATGTCCATGCCGAACATGTTGCCAAGTTAAACTAACCTCCTCTGCCTGCACGTGATCCACATCCCTCCGTATCGAGTTACAGTAAATAATGGGAAAGCAGACACTGTTCTGACCTATCAGTCCTAAAGCAAGGCTTGTTTGCGGCAGGGTGGATGGTCTGTTTGTTTGCTTTGGCAGCCAGTTAGTTCAATGTCAGTTGATGCTCCTCAGGATGCCAATAGTAAGCCGCTCAGCAACCGGCGTGAGGGAGGAGAGTAACAGGGATCCGATTCCACCCTGGAAGCGGAAGTGTGCTTCCGATCGGAATTATTATCCGAATGGTGTCAGATTAGGAAAAGGGGAGGTGCAACGAGACCTGGGTGTCCTTGTACATCAGTCACTGAAAGTAAGCAGGCAGGCACAGCAGGCGGTGGAGAAAGCAAATGGCATGTTGGCCTTGATAACGAGAGGATTTGAGTTTAGGAGCAAGGAAGTCCTACTGCAGTTGTACAGGGCCCTGGTGAGACCGCACCTGGAGAATTGTGTGCAGGTTTGGTCTCCTAGTTTGAGGAAGGACATTCTTGCTATTGAGGGAGTGCAGCGTAGGTTCACCAGGTTAATTCCCGGGAGGCGGGACTGTCACATGATGAAAGAATGGAACGACTGGGCTTGTATTCACTGGAATTTAGAAGGATGAGAGGAGATCTTATAGAAACATATAAAATTGGACAGGCGAGATGCAGGAAAAATGTTCCCGATGTTGGGGGAGTCCAGAACCAGGGGTCACACAGTTTAAGAATAAGGGGTAGGCCATTTAGGACTGAGAAGAGTAAAAACGTTTTCACCCAGAGAGTTGTGAATCTGGAATTCTCTGCCACAGAAGGCAGTCAAGGCCAATTCACTGGATGTATTCAAAAGAGTTGGATATAGCTCTTAGGGCTAACGGAATCAAGGGATATGGGGAGAAAGCAGGAACGGGGTACTGATTCTGGATGATCAGCCAGTCGGCAGTGCAGTCTCGAAGGGCCGAATGGCCTATTCCTGCACCTATTTTCTATGTTTCTAATTACCTGCCGTTGCTAACTTGTGGGTCAAAGGACCAGTGGTTGTGAGTTGTTTGTTCACTGCAGCCTTTCAAAGGGTGGGTGAGTTTTAGATTTTTGAGATACAGTGTGGAAACAGGCCCTTCGGCCCACCAAGTCCGTGCCGACCAACAGTCACCTGTACACTAGTTCTATCCAACACACTGGGGACAATTCACAGAAGCTAATTAACATACAAACCTGCACGTTTTTGGAGCGTTGGGGAAAACTTGAGCACCCGGAGAAAACCCACGCGGTCACAGGGAGAACGTGCAAACTCCGTACAGACAGCACCTGTAGTCAGGATCAAACCCAGGTCTCTGCGGCTGTAAGGCAGCAACTCTAGCGCTGCGCCACTGTGCCGCCTGAGTTCTGAGCAGTCTTCAGGTTTAGTTTAAATTAGAGATAGGGCATGGAAACGGGCCATTCGGCCCACCGAGTCCACACCGTCCATCCATTACCTGTTCACACTAGTTCTATGTTATCCCACTTTCTCATCCACTCCCTACACCCTGGGGCCAAATTTACAGAAGCCAATTAACCTACAAACCCGCACGTCTTTGGGACATGGAATGAAACCGGAGCATCTGGAGAAAACAGTTTGGGTCTATTTTTGTCACATGTACAGTGAAGAGTTTTGTTTCGCATGCTATCCAAATAAATCGGATCTAACATATGATCAGTTCAAACTCAATAGGTAGAGCAAAGTGGGAGCAGAATATGGTTCTCGGCATTGTAGCGCATCAGTACCAGAGACAAAGTCCAATGTCCACAATGGGTCAGAGGTGAATCAGACAGTACCCTAGCTTAGGAGCCTGATAAGTGAAGAAGCTGTCCCTGAAACCTATAGTGTGCGCTTTCAAACTTCTGTAACTTACACAGAACAGTTTCTGGACTTCCAGGGTGATGACAAGGGAAGAATTAGTCTTAGCTGCCAACATCATTTGATAATTTCCCCAAGAATTAAGAGATGAGAAAGAATTTGTCCGTTTGATGCAAAACATATCAAATTACGTTGGAATAGAAGATCTTTTAGATCTTTAGGCCGGTACATCTGGTAGAGCAGCTGCCTTACAGCGCCAGAGTTCGATCCTGCTGTGTGTGTGGAGTTTGCACGTTCACCATGTGACCGTGTGGGTTTCTTCCCACGTCCCAAAGACGTGCGGGTTCGTAGGTTAATTGACCTCTGTAAAATTGCCCCCAGTGTGTAGGGAGTGGATACGAAAGTGGGATAATGTAGAACTCGTGTGGACAGGTGATGGATGTCCTCTCAGCCATAGTCACTGAAATCAATGATGAGAGCAATAGAACACAGTACAGCACGGGAACAGGCCCTTCGGCCCACAATGTCTGCGCCGAACACGACGCCAAGACTGGGGTTTAGTCACTGATCTCAGCGAATATGATTGAAATGATTCTGTGACTAAACCCGTCTTCCCTGCCAATTAAACCAATCTCCTCTGCCAGCACATGATCCATGTCTCTTCATTCGCTGCATATCCATGTACCTATCTAAAAGTCTCTTAAACACCACTATCGTATCTGCCTCCGCCCTCACCCCTGACAGCGCGTTCCATGCACCCACCACTCTCTGTGTAAAGAACTTGCCCCGCACATCTCCTTTAAACTTTCCCCCCTCACCTTAAAGCTGCACCCTCTAAGTCCTTGACATATCCACTCTGGGGCAAAAAGTTCTGACTGTCTACCCTATCTGTGCCTCATCCTAGCTTAAATAGAATCAGTGTTGTGTTGTGGGGTTGTAAAAACAGTCTGGGATTCCTCGATCTACTCGATGAACCCACTTTCCCCTTGGGCCAATGTTGATGACCCAAGTCAATAGGTGGACTGGACCAACTCACAGCTCAACAGGCCAGTTGGACCAATGCCAAGTTGGGACAATTGCCCCCTTTGGTAAAAATACAAACATTAATACTAAGGTAGACAAAAACACTGGAGTAACTCAGCGGGTGCAGCAGCATCTATGGAGCGAAGGAAATAGGCGACATTTCCTTCTATTTCCTTCGCTCCATAGATGTCGCCTCACCTGTTGAGTTTCTCCAGCATTTTTGTCTACCTTCGATTTTCCAGCATCTGCAGTTCCTTCTTGAACATTAATACCAATGTTAATAATTCTACTGCAGTCCGCTCAGTGGCTGGTTAAACGGCCAGTTCTGACGAAGGGGCCTGAGGTGAAAGTTGTGTAGGAAGCAACTGCAGAGTTAGAAGATAGACACAGAATACTGGAGTCATTCAGCGAGTCAGGCAGCATCTCTGGAGGAAAGGAATAGGTGACATCTCGGGTAGAGACCCTTCTTCAGACCCTCTTTGCAAGAGGCAGGGTGGGAAGAAGATGAGTCCAGATGACTGTGGGAGTCGGTAGGTTTGCAATAAACATTAGTCAATAGTCCATCTCCTATGATGGGAACGGTGAGATCAAGAAAGGGGAGGGAGGTGACCGAGATAGCCCAGGGGAATTTGTGGGGCAGGGTATAAGTTCAATGAAATCCATGAGTTCCACATGGGTGCAGGAGGTAGCCCCGATGCAGTCGTCAATGTAGCGGAGATATAGAGTTGGGGGATGGGGCCAGTGTACTGCTGGAACAGCAACAGACTGGTTCCACCAAGATGCGGCACAGAACGCCACAGGCGATCCTTCTTCCCTGTGGCTATCAAACTGTACAACTCCTCCTCCTTCTGTCGTGGGGTAGACAGTCAGTCTCCCCTTCCCTCCCCCCTCCCCCCATCCCAAATCTTTCCACATCCCCAATCCTTTCCACTCGTCACTTTAATTTCATGTTTAATGTATCTTGTGTTTTTATGACTGTGGGCAGATCAATTTCCCTCCTGTAATAAATAAAGTTCGATCGTATCGTATTGGAACTGGGATTCTGAAGGAGGGTCCTGATTCGTAACGTCACCTATTCCTTTTCTCCAGAGATGCTGCCTGACCCGCTGAGTTACTCCGGCACTCTGCGTCTATCCGAGGTCAGAGTTCACTCACTCGCCAGTCTCGGGGCGGGGGGGCTGCTGCTGCTGCTGCTGCTGCTGCCGGCCGGCGGTTGCCACGGAGACAGCGGGGGCCGCAGCCGAGGCCGGCGATGGTGGTGGTGCCGCCCCTGTCGCCGCAGGAGGAGCTGCTCTTCCTCCCGGTGAGGGTCTGTCCCCGGTACAACTGCGCCCGCCGTCGGCACAGCCCCACCTTGCTCAGCAGCACCAGGGCGTCGCGTCGGAAGGCGGTGGTGAAGAGCCCGTAGAGGAAGGGGTTGGCGCAGGAGTTGAGGGGGTAGAAGAGGACCAGCAGGATCTTGGAGTTGGTGACGGTGATCAGGGGCTTGCTCAGGATGGCCGACAGGGCGTAGAAGGAGATGGGGGCCAGGCAGGCGAAGTCGGTGAAGATCAGGACGGCCATCTTCTTGGCCATCTTTGCGTCCTTGCCCCCGGCCTTGGGGCGGGGGCTCCGGATGGCCGCGTAGATCCGGACGTAGCAGCCGCACACGACGAGGAAGGCGGCGACGTTGAGCAGCAGCACGGTCACCACGTAGGTGCGGGCGGGCAGGCTGCCCGTGTCCATGGGCAGGCAGATGCTGACCTTGACGTAGCTGCTGACCCCCAGGACGGGCAGGAGGGCCAGGGCGAAGCAAGCCACCCAACCGCCGGCCATGACCAGCGCCGCCTGCCGCCGCCGGATCTTGCGGTCCAGGCGCAGGGCGAAGCGGATGGCGTGCCACCTCTCCGCCGTGATGGCGGTCAGCGTGTAGACGGACAGCTCGCTGGCGAAGACGCTGAAGAAGCCGGCCGAGCGGCAGCCCGGCCCCGTCTGCCAGTCGATGGCGTGGTTGTAGTACTCGCCCCGGGTGTACAGGTCGACCGAGGCGATCTGTAGCAGGTAGACGCCCATGCACAGGTCCGCAAAGGCCAGGTTGCACATCAGGAACCGGGGCACGGTCAGCTTGTAGCGGCTGGTCAGCAGGATGAGCAGGACGGCGATGTTCCCCAGGATGGCCAGCGGGCTGACCAACCAAACCATCACCCGCAGCGAGTCGTAGCCCATGATGTCCTCGCAAGGGTTGAACTCGTCCGGTTCCGGCCGGCAAACGATCTCCTCGCTCCCCCCGCACACCACGTAGTCGTAGTGGCTGTCCAGGGCTTGCACTTGGTCCACCTGGGGGTTCTTCAGCTCCTGACCAAAGCCAACGTCTCCGTCCCCTTGCTCTTCGAAGAAGACGTAGTAGTGGGAGTTGCGGCGCTCCAAGGCTTGGTCGGGGCCGCGGTCATCCGTGCCGTCCTCCGTGTAGTCTTGGTTGTGCAAAGCGCGCGACCTTCTCCCCCCGAGACCACGGGCCAAGGTCTGGTTGCACATCACTGACTCCAGGAACCTGGAGGGGAAACTGGGGGCCAGGGATCATAACGTCATGAGAAAAGATTGGAAAGACTAGGCTTGCATTCACTGGAGTTTAGAAGGATGAGGGGGATCTTATAGAAACATATAAAATTATAAAAGGACTGGACAAGCTAGATGCAGGAAAAATGTTCCCAATGTTGGGCGAGTCCAGAACCAGGGGCCACAGTCTTAGAATAAAGGGGAGGTCATTTAAGACTGAGGTGAGAAAAAACGTTTTCACCCAGAGAGTTGTGAATTTGTGGAATTCCCTGCCACAGAGGGCAGTGGAGGCCAAGTCACTGGATGGATCTAAGAGAGAGTTAGATAGAGCTCTAGGGGCTAGTGGAGTCAAGGGATATTGATAGGGGACGATCAGCCATGATCACAATGAATGGCGGTGCTGGCTCGAAAGGCCGAATGGCCTCCTCCTGCACCTATTTTCTATGTTTCTATGTTTCTAAGTGATAGGAGTAGAATTAGGCCATTCGGCTCATCACACCTCCTCTGCCATTCAATCATGGCTGATCTAGCTCTCCCTCCCAACCCCATTCTGCCTTCTCCCCATAACCTCTGAAACCTGTACTGATCAAGAATCTATCTATCTCTGCCTTAAAAATATCCACTGACATGGCCTCCACAGCCTTCTACGGCAAAGAATTGCACAGATTCACCACCCTCTGACTAAAGAAATATTTCCTCATCTCCTTCCTAAAAGAACGTCCTTTAATTCTGAGGCTATGACCTCTAGTCCTAGACTCTCCCACTAGTGGACACATCCTCTCCACATCCACTCTATCCAAGCCTTTCACTATTCTGTACGTTTCAATGAGGGGGCCCCCCCCTAATTCTTCTATACTCCAGCGAGTACAGGCCCAGTGCTGACAAACGCTCATCATAGGTTAACCCACTCATTACGGGGGGGGGGGGTTACACACAGACACACACTGACTCTCACCCCTTGTTTTTCTTCCAGTTCTTAAAGGCGCAGCAATGGCTCGGGTAGGTGAGGTCAGCTCTTGTCAGGTGCAGGAAGGTCTTCAGAGGAGGCAGCTTCTTCAAAGTCCAAGTGTTCTTGGCCATTAGTTCCTTCAAGGGTTCCAGGCCTTTGGTCGGGAGAGAGTGCACGCTGGTCTGGGACACATCTCTGGAGCGAGGCCGCGTGGGGAAACGGCAGGAAGAGGAAGAAGAGGTCACTGTCAGAAATAGTATTTATAGTCATAGAAAAACCATACTATAAATGATTATTGTACTATATTATCAATAAATAAGAAATAATTGTCAGTAATAGTATTAATAGACTGCGTGGGTTTTCTCCAGTTTCCTCCCACATTCCAAAGACGTGCAGGTTTGTAGGTTAATTGATTTCTGTAAATTGTCGTTAGTGTGCAGGATAGAACTAGTGTCTGGGTGGAGTGATTGCTGGTCGGCGGTGGGCCAAAGAAGCATGTTCACACCTTGGATTTCCAAAGTGTAAACTAAGTCGGTAAACTTTGTCCAAAGCTCCCAAACTTGGTTGTTTGGCCCCGATTCTGTCCGGATGGCCACGTGCCTTGTGTAGGACCACATTCAGTCTTAAACCACAATGCCCTCTCCCACCCTCTGCCCTTGTGGAGGCAGCGACCAGAGGCTACTTACAGCAGCGTGGGACCGCTCAAGACACCAGCGAAGACATCCTCACTGAAGGACGACAGCAGCTTATTCTTGTGCAGGTATCTGTCAAAAGGCAACAAAGTTTATGCCGAACATCATTTTGACAAATCTAGATTTAGACTCATTAGACAATAGACAATAGGTGCAGGAGTAGGCGATTCGGTCCTTCGAGCCAGCACCGCCATTCAATGTGATCATGGCTGATCATCCCCAATCAGTACCCCGTTCCTGCCTTCTCCCCATATCCCCTGACTCTGCTATCTTTAAGAGCCCTATCTAGCTCTCTCTTGAAAGTATCCAGAGAACCTGCCTCCACCGCCCTCTGAGGCAGAGAATTCCACAGACTCACCACTCTCTGTGTGAAAAAGTGTTTCCTCGTCTCCGTTCTAAATGGCTTACCCCTTATTCTTAAACTGTGGCCCCTGGTTCTGGACTCCCCCAACATCGGGAACGTTATATAGCGTTACATAGCACAGATACACGCCCTTTGGCCCAACATGTTCATTCCACTTCAAAACTGGCCATTCATCAAGGGCGCCAATACCATTAAATTATGAGAGGCGTAGATAGGGTAGACATTCGGAACCTTTTTCCCAGGATGGAAATATGAAAGACTACGGGGCATATTTTTGTTTAGTTTAGAGATTACATCGCGGAAACGGGCCCTTCGGCCCACCGATTCCGGGCCGACCAGCCTAGGGACAATTTTCAACTTTTACCGAAGCCAATTAACCTATAAACCCGTACGTCTTTGGAGTGTGGGAGGAAACTAGAGCACCCAGAGAAAAACCACGCAGGTCACGGGGAGAACGTACAAACTCCGTACAGACAGCGCCCGTGGTCAGGATGGAACCCGGGTCTCTGGCGCTGTGAGGCAGCACCACCGACTGTTCTGATCAACACCACTAAACAGGAGGCAAGGATGCTGGGGAACTCATTCCGTAATCTGCCGATGACACAGAACTCGGAAATGTAGAAAACAGAGGCGGAAAAACATTCCCAGACGTCGAGAGGAAAAATACAGCCAGCGGAACATGGGAGATTAAATCAGCGCGGAAAAATGTGAGGAGGTAGACGTCGGGTCAGCCAAACTGGTACCATGTTTAACGGTGGAGACAGGAGGATATTGGAGACATCTAACTCGTCAAAATGGCGACTGTGTGTACCGTCGCAGTGTGCTACTGTGATACACTTGTACTGTATCTGAGATGCTAATCTAACATGTAAGTGCTTATGTGTTGTGACACTTGTAATGGACTGTATACAAAATTGAATTTCACTGTACCTCGATACATGTGACTAATATAGTACCATAAACCATAGTCAGGATTCATTCTGGAGCAACTCAGTGGGACAGGTAGCATCTCTGGAGAGAAGGAATGGGTGACGTTTCGGGTCGAGACCCTTCTTCAGACTGATGTCAGGGGAGGGGAGGGGATGGGCTATGTGTCTACCTTCGTTTTAAACCAGCATCTGCAGTTCTTTCTCACACATACTCAGGATTAATTCAATTGGATACACAAGAGACTGCAGATGCTGGAATCAGGAGCAAAACACAAACTGCTGGAGGAACTCGTAAGGTCATTAGAGATTGGAGTAGAATTAGGCCATTCGGCCCATCAAGTCTACTCCGCCATTCAATCGTGGCTGATCTATCTCTCCCTCCTAACCCTATTCTCCTGCCTTCTCCCCATAACCTCTGACACCCGTACGAATCAAGAATCTATTTATCTGCCTTAAAAACTCTGTGGGTCAGGCAGCAGCTGTGGAGGGAATAGATCGGCAATGTTTATGGATGGAACCCTTTCTCAAACTTCAAGTCCCAAGCAGAAACTTCACCTGTCCATTTCTCTCCACAGATGCTGGCTGTCCGTTGAATATTTTGCTCTTAATTTAATCGGATAGTTGATATCTGTTCCATTTCCAATTGTTTTGCTTTGATAGAAAGATACAGCACGGGAACAGGCCCTTCAGCCCACATTATCCATTCGGCCCACCGGGTGAAAGTTTGACGCACGGCGCTCGAGCCACACTGGCGGCGGCCCGTGTGGGCGGCCGTGCCGCACTCGTGCATCACTGGTGGAGGCTGTGCGGTAGGAAAATATTTTTCAACAGTGTAGGTTTTATTTTAGCACCGTGCGGTGTTGGGAACACCGCCGCACGGCCCCGGAATTGTGCGTTCTATGGCGGCAGATTCTTCCCGTTTCGCCGCCAATGACCGCAGACTCGTGAGACAGGCCTTTAAATTAGCTTCCTTCCCTGATGGACAGTCTTGATCCAGATGGGCTTCTACAACCCAAAGGTTTGAACATTGAGTTCTCCAATTTTAGATAACCACATAACCCTTCCCTTCTTCCCCCACATAACTCCCCCTCACTTCTTCCCCCCTTTCCCCTGTGCCCCACCTAGACTCGTACCTATTTCTCCCTTCCCCCTCCATCTCCGCCAACATTCCTTCCTCTAGCTTCACAATTCACAGCTCTTCCATCCTTTTGCCTCACATACCTTCAGTCTTTTCATCTCTGGCCTTTGCCCATCAAACCCCTTCTTCCCACTCAACTGTATCCACCCACACCAGGCTTTGTCCTTCCCCACCTCTCTTCCAGCTTTCTTTCCCCCACCTACAATCAGTCCAAAGATGGGTCCAGACCTGAAACGTCATCTGTCCATGTTCTCCAGAGATGCTGCCTGACCCGCCGAGTTACCGCAGCTCTAGTGTCAACCTATTACCTACCAGGCTTTGCCCTGCCTCTCCTTTCTTTCCCCCCCTTTACAAATAGACTGAAGAAGCGGTCTTGACCCGAAGCAGCCATCTGTTCATGTTCTCAACATCAAAGTTGGCATAGTTCTAAAGGGACTGTCCCACTGTACAAGGTAATTCAAGAGTTCTCCCGAGTTTTCCCCTGATTCGAACTTGGAGAATGTCCGTAGCGGGTCCGTAGGAGTTCGTGGATGTCTCGTAGCGGCTCGTACGAGTAAAAAGTAACCATTTTTTTCATGACGAGTATTTTTTTACTCATGGACATTTTTCACAGTGTTGCAAAAACGTCACGAGTTTACCAGATTTCCCGGGTACCTACCGTTACTCGTACGAGCCGCTACGAGACATTCACGAACTCCTACGGACCCGCTACAGATATTCTCCGAGTTTGAATCAGGGGAAAACTTGGGAGAACTCTTGAATTATCTCGTACAGTGGGACAGGGGCTTTAGTAGGCACTCTGAAGAAGGGTGGAGACCTAAAACGTCACCTATTCATGTTCTCCAGAGATGCTGCCTGACCCGCTGAGTTACTCCAGCACGTTAGGAAAAAAAAACAGTTCAGTGATTTAAGGATACCCTTTGCTGACAATAAGCTTCAGAGCTCAGCGGAGTTATTTAATTAATGACATTCCCAGCTGTCGGACTGGGAATCCAACTCATGCCTTGGGATCATCTGTCCGAGGCTCTGGAAACACACTGCTCTATTACATTAACCATTCACTGGCAAAACTAAGCTCTGCCTATTGTTTACAGTTCACTTGCTCTAGGAGCAGTATTATGCCATTCGGCCCATCAAATCCACTCCGCAATTCAATCATGGCTGAACTATCTCTCCCTCCCAACCCCATTCTCCTGCCTTCTCCCCATAACCCCTGACACCAGCACTAATCAAGAATCTGTCAATCTTTGTCTAAAAAATACCCAATGACTTGCCCTCCACAACCGTCTGTGGCAATGAATTCCACAGATTCACCAGCCTCTGAGTAAAGAAATTCCTCTTCTCCTTTCTAAAAATACATCCTTTAATTCTGAGGCTGTGGCCTCTGGTCCTAGACTTTCCCACCAGAGGAAACATCCTCTACGCATCCACTCTATTCAGACTTTTTACTATTCAATGAGGTCCCCCCCATCCTAAACTGCAGCGAGTAGAAAACATAGAAAAATAGGTGCAGGAGTAGGCCATTCGGCCCTTCGAGCCAGCACCGCCATTCAATATGATCATGGCTGAATATCTAAAATCAGTACCCCGTTCCTGCTTTTCCCCAATATCCCTTGATTCCTTTAGCCCTAAGAGCTAAATCTAACTCTCTCTTGAAAACATCCAGTGAATTGGCCTCCACTGCCTTCTGTGGCAGAGAACTCCACAAATTCACAATTCTCTGGTTGAAAAAGTTTTTCCTCATCTCAGTCCTAAATGGCCTACCCCTTATTCTTAAACTGTGACCCCTGGCTCTGGACTTCCCCAACATCGGGAACATTTTTCCTGCATCTAGCCTGTCCAATCATTTAAGAATTTTATGTTTCTATAAATCCCCTGTATCCAGTGAACTCCACAAGCCCAGTCGACCCATTCTTTCATCATACGTCAGTCCCGCAATCCCGGGAATTAACCTGATGAACCTACGCTGCACTCCCTCAATGGCAAGAATGTCCTTCCTCAAATTTGGAGACCAAAACTGCACACAATAGTCCAGGTGCGGACTCACCAGGGCCCTGTACAACTGCAGTAGGACATCCTTGCTCCTAAACTCGAATCCTCTCGCAATGAAGGCCAACATGCCATTAGCTTTCTTCACTGCCTGCTCTACCTGCTTGCTTACTTTCAGTGACTGATGTACAAGCTCCCCTCGTTCCATCTCCCCTTTTCCTAACACCATGTTATTACCTGACACCATTCAGATAATAATCTGCCTTCCTGTTTGTGCCACCAAAGTGGATAACCTCACATTTATCCACATAATGCGATGCATCTGCCCACTCACCCAACCTATCCATGTCACGCTGCAGCCTCATAGCATCCTTCTCACAGCTCACACTGCCACCCAGCTTTGTGTCATCCAGCAAACTTGGAGATGTCACATTTAATTCCCTCGTTTAAATCGTCTGTGGAATTCTCTGCCTCAGAGGGCTGTGGAGGCAGGTTCTCTGGATGCTTTCAAGAGAGAGCTAGATAGGGCTCTTAAAAATAACGGAGTCAGGGGATATGGGGAGAAGGCAGGAACGGGGTACTGATTGGGGATGATCAGCCATGATCACATTGAATGGCGGTGCTGGCTCGAAGGGCCAAATGGCCTACTCCTGCACCTATTGTGTATTGTCTATTGTTAATATATAGTGCAGGCCCAGTGCTGCTAAATGCTCATCATACGTTAACCCAATCATTCTCAGAAACCTACTCTGGACCCTCTCCAAAGCCAGCGCATCCTTCCTCAGATTTGGGTCCCAAAACTGCTTACAGTGGGAAAGCTGAATTACAACTGCTGCTGTATGAAGAGGAAACAGTAGCTATGATTAGTATGTTTAAGAAGGAACTGCAGATGCTGGAAAATCGAAGGTAGACAAAAATGCTGGAGCAACTCAGCGGGTGCAGCAGCATCTATGGAGCGAAGGAAATAGGCAACGTTTCGGGCCGAAACCCTTCTTCAGGCTGTGATTGTGATTAGTATACTCTCCAGTACTGCATCTCCCACTCCTGCTCCTCACCATTGTCGTTCCTGAATACTGTGCAAACATCTATTTAATGCAGCCAGGGTTAAAAATACTTTAGACTTTAGAGATACAGCAGGCCCTTGGGCCCACCGAGTCCTTGCCGACAATTAACAATGTGCCAACCCTTGGGCTCCTTCTTTGGGCTGTAATCCAGGCATTTTCTTGTCAAACTATGAGCCTAAGTTCAATAAATGTGATACCTACAGAGCATCCAGTTTGGTTCCATTAAAGGCGTAAGCTTGGACCTTAGTGAACCCGTTGTTGTAGAGCTTTCTGTGAGGAAACACAAGAGACGCCATTAACCTGACGGCTGACAGTAAAACATCCACGTTTGCAAGTCTGAAAGACAATTGCGTTAAATTTAATTTAACTCCAAAGACGTGCAGGTTTGTAGGTTAATTGGCTTGGGAAAATGTAAAAATTGTCCCCAGTGGGTGTGTAGGATAGTGTTAATGTGCGGGGATCGCTGGTCGGCATGGACCCGGTGGGCCGAGGGGCCTGTTTCCGCGCTGTATCTCTAAAACTAAAAACTAAAACTAAATTACATGCGGCACAGTAAACCTTCGTTATTGCAGGGCCCGCTGAGCTACTCCAGTGCTTTGTGTCTATCGTTGGTATAAACCAGCATCTGCTGTTAGACAATAGACAATAGACAATAGGTGCAGGAGTAGGCCATTCGCCCTTCGAGCCATTCAATGTGATCATGGCTGATCATCCACAATCAGTACCCCGTTCCTGCCTTCTCCCTATATCCCCTGACTCCGCTATTTTTAAGAGCCCTATCTAGCTCTCTCTTGAAAGCATCCAGAGAACCTGCCTCCACCGCCCTCTGAGGCAGAGAATTCCACAGACACACCACTCTCTGTGCGAAAAAGTGTTTCTTCGTCTCCGTTCTAAATGGCTTACTCCTTATTCTTAAACTGTGGCCCCTGGTTCTGGACTCCCCCAACATTGGGAGTCAATAGCGTGTCCAAACCCTTAACAATCTTATATGTTTTAATGAGATATCCTCTCATCCTTCTAAACTCCAGAGTGTACAAGCCCAGCTGCTCCATTCACTCAGCATATGACAGTCCCACGATCCCGGGAATTAACCTTGTAAAAGAACCTTGTTCTTTGTTTCTTCTCTTTATAATTAATTTTGGTTGCAGCAAAACAGACCTGCTGGCCTTCGCGTCCATGTCGCCGCCACCGCCGACCCTCTCCGGCACTCCGGCTGCGAGCCGCGGCCACCGACTCCGCCGACCTTGCCTCTTTCCCCGGCCTCCAGCAGCCGGGGCTGTCAACTCACCCGGATTCCAGGCCCAGTTCCCAACCGAGAGTCTGAAGACCCGAAACGTCACCCATCCATGTTCTCCAGAGATGCTGCCTGACCCGCTGAGTTACTCCAGCACTCTGGGTCCTTTCGTGTACTGACCAGCATCTGCAGTTCTTTGTTTCTACAATGATACTCGGTAATGGTAAACCCTCACTCTGTTATAGCGGACATTCGGCACTAACGGACATAATTTCCCCTCCTATGGTCCGTTATACCGAGGGTTTACTGTACTTTGCAAATTTCTCAGATCAATTCACAGCTGGTGTTGGTAAGTGTTTCCTGAAGCGGGCATGAGGTTAGGCGTTCAACGTCCACGAGACAAGAGTCCTCTACCGACCAGCAGCTACTGTTCAACACTACCCTCCAACAGTGTAGTTCATGGCTGTACCCTGGAAAACACAGACCGCTTGTTGTATATTGGGAGATTGGGGAAGGGAGATGTCGGGAAATTTGCCGCCACCACAATTAAGGGCGGCAACCATTAAGTAGGAACCCGAGGGTTAACATTTTTCACACCAAGGGTGGTGGGCGTGTGGAACCAGCTGCCAGAGGAGGTCGTTGAGGCAAGTACTGTCACAACGTTCAGGAAACATTTGGACGGGTATATGAGTAGAGGATATGGACCAAACGCAGGCAGGAGGGACTAGTGTAGATGGGGCATGTTGGTTGGCGTGGGCAAGTTGACCAAAGGGCCGTTTCCACGATGTATGACTCCATACGGCTGTGGAGGCCAAGGCATTGAGTATTTTTTAAATCGGAGATTGATAGGCTCTTGATTAGTAAGGTGTCCAAGGTTATGGGGAGAAGGCAGGAAAATGGTGTTGAGAGTGAAAGATAGATCAGCCATGATTGAATGGGTGAAGCAGACTCGATGGGCCGAATGGCCTCATTCTGCTTCCTCTCTCGTGATGATCTTACGGTCCATTGCACCAAGGGTTTAGTTTCGTTTAGAGATACAGCACGGAAACAGGCTCTTTGGCCCACTGAGACCACGCCGACCAGCGATCCCCGGCTATCCTACACCCTATGGGCACTTTACATTTACACCAAGCCAATTAACCTACAATCCTGGACGTGTATGGAGTGCGGGAGGAAACCGGAGCACTCGGAGAAACCCACGCAGGTCACGGGGAGAACGTACGGGCTCCATACCAGACAAGCGCCTGTAGTCAGGATCGAAGCCGGGTCTCTGGCGCTGTAAGGCAGCAACTTACCGCTGCTCCACCGTGCAGGGTTATTAGGGATGAACTGTCCACTGTGGGCTGTGTTGTGGCCATTTGACTTGTTTGTGTGTTCATTAATGATGGCATGTGTCTTTAAATTTTAGACTGCCCGTTATATTGTGGGTGGGATTTATGACGTATTCAGGGCGTGATTGGAGCTAAGATTCTTGCGCAGAAGCTTCGTTTTTAGTTTAGTTTGGACCAGCATGGGGAAGGTTTACCCTTTGACATGCGAAGTGTAACGGAGACACGAGGAGTTTTCTAACGTTTAATGCAATAAGCTGGAGTTCGATGAGATTATAGTGTACGAGTTGGAAGAAGTTTGGATGTACCTTATTGTTTTTCATCAACAATAAAGAATTTATTAATCAAAGGACTGTGTTTGGAAGATTTATCTGTGAAGAAGCTCTGAAGGTCATTAGACAATAGACAAAAAGTGCAGGAGCAGGCCATTTGGCCCTTGAGCCAGCACCGCCATTCCTTTGTGATCATGGCTGATCATCCCAAATCAGTACCCCGTTCCTGCCTTCTCCCCATATCCCCTGACTCCACTATTTTTAAGAGCCCTATCTAGCTCTCTCTTGAAAGCATCCAGTGAACCTGCCTCCACCGCCCTCTGAGGCAGAGAATTCCACAGATTCACCATTCTCTGTGAGAAAAGTGTTTCCTCGTCTCCGTTCTAAATGGCTTACCCCTTATTCTTAAACTGCGGCCCCTGGTTCTGGCTCCCCCAACATCGGAACATGTTTCCTGCCTCTGGCGTTTCCAAGCCATGAACAACCTTAACAAGGTCCCCGACGAAGAGCTGCATGCGTACAAAGACATTCCCCGTAACCATGTGGGGCTACAGGCTGGTTTCCCATAGGACCTCCCTTCCACCACACAAGGCCCAGTGAAGTGGCCATTGAATTGGGAGTGGCTATACTTACAGAGTGAGTGATTCATTGCCCAGTCCACCAAAGGCGTTGGCAGGGATGGTGGAGATGAGAGGGTTGTCAGCGATTTCACTGTAAAAGAGAACAACGTCACCAAAGATGGCACAAAGTTGCCTCAAACTATTCCAAAGCCAGCAAGTTTAAGAAAGAACTGCAGAAGCTGGAAAAATCGAAGGTCGACAAAAATGCTGGAGAAACTCAGCGGGTGAGGCAGCGTCTATGGACCGAAGGAATAGGAGACTTTTCGGGTCGAGACCCTTCTTCAGACTGATGTGGGCTGCCTCTTCCTTACTTCTTCCCGCCCCCCCACACCCCCACCAGGAGGGAAATTGGTCTGCCAACAGTCATAAAACACAACAGATACATGAAACATGAAATTTAAAGTGACGAGTGGAAGTTCCAGGATTGTGGATGTGCAAAGATTGGGGAGGGGGTGAGGGGAGGGAGTCAGTCTCAGTCTACCCCACGACAGAAGGAGGAGTAGTTGTACAGTTTGATAGCCACAGGGAAGAAGGATCTCCTGTGGCGTTCTGTGCTGCATCTTGGTGGAACCAGTCTGTTGCTGAAGGTGCTCCTCAGGTTGACCAGATTGTCGTGGAGGGGGTGGGATGTACTGTCCAGGATGCTCCGCAGTTTGTATCTTTTGCCCAATGGGAGAAGGAGAGAGGGATAGAGCGTGGTGCGAGTGGTCCTTGATTATGTAGGCTGTGTTACCCGAGGTAGAATCGAACATAGGAGCACAGAGGTCCTTCTGCAGTTGTACAGAGCCCTAGTGAGACCACACCTGGAGTATTGTGTGCAGTTTTGGTCCCTAATTTGAGGAAGGACATTCTTGCTATTGAGGGAGTGCAGCGTATGTTTACAAGGTTAATTCCCGGGATGGCGGGACTGTCATATGCTGAGAGAATGGAGCAGCTGGGCTTGTACCCTCTGGAGTTTAGAAGGATGAAAGGGAATCTCATTGAAACATATAAGATTGTTAAGGGCTTGGACACGCTAGAGGCAGGAAACATGTTCCCGATGTTGGGGGAGTCCAGAACCAGGGGCCACAGCTTAAGAATAAGGAGTAAGCCATTTAGAACGGAGATGAGGAAACACTTTTTCTCACAGAGTGGTTGAGTCTGTGGAATTCTCTGCCTCAGAGGGCGGTGGAGGCAGGTTCTCTGGATGCTTTCAAGAGAGAGCTAGATAGGGCTCTTAAAAATACCGAGTCAGGGATATGGGTGAAGGCAGGAACAGGGTACTGATTGGGGATGATCAGCCATGATCACATTGAATGGCGGTGCTGGCTCGAAGGGCCAAATGGCCTACTCCTGCACCTATTGTCTATTGTAGTGTGAAGTGTATATAGAATTGACTGGGAGGAGGCTGGTTTGTGTGAAGGATTGGACTATGTTCACAGCCTCTTTGCAGTTTCTTGTGGTCTTGGGCAGAGCCCTTGCCTAAAGCACCCGGCCACACATCCCAACCGCAGCAGTGGTGGAATTTAACATCAATTAATGACCTGGAATTTAAATATAAACACTTCGAGACTGGGGAAGGTGACCACAAAAACTACTGGATTGACATAAAATCCCAACTGGGCTACTAATGTTTGCTGTCCTTACTGAAGTTGGTTTGGATTTTCATTTTCCACATGACCATAGAGGGCGGCACGGTGGCGCAGCGGTAGAGCTGCTACCTCACACTGCCAGAGACCCGGGGTCGATCCTGACTACGGGTGCTGTCTCTACGGAGTTTGTACGTTTTCCCTGTGACCGCGTGGGTTTTCTCTGGGTGCTCCGGTTTCTTCCCACACTCCAAATACGTGCAGGTTTGTAGGTTAATTGGGTTCAGTAAAATTGTAAATGGCCCCATCCTCTCACCATAGACAATAGACAATAGGTGCAGGAGTAGGCCATTCGGCCTTCGAGCCAGCAACGCCGTTCAATGTGATCATGGCTGATCATCCCCAATCAGTACCCCGTTCCTGCCTTCTCCCCATATCCCCTGACTCTGCCATCTTTAAGAGCCCTTTCTAGCTCTGTCTTGAAAGTATCCAGTGAACCGGCCTCCACCGCCCTCTGAGGCAGAGAATTCCACAGACTCACAACTCTGGTGAAAAATAATTTCCTCATCTCCGTTCTAAATGGCTACCCCTTATTCTTAAACTGTGGCCTTGGTTCTGGACTCCCCCAACATCGGGAACATGTTTCCTGCCTCTAGCGTGTCCAAACCCTTAACAATCTTATATGTTTCAATGAGATACCCTCTCATCCTTCTAAACTCCAGAGTATACAAGCCCAGCCGCTCCATTCTCTCAGCATATGAGAGTCCCGCCAACTAGAGCGGCCCTGACCTCCCACCTACCTGATTGGAGACCCTCTGCTGTACATTATTTGGAAACAGCCAAAATAAACAAAGACTGCTCACACCATTGGTCAATCCCTCTTCTTTATTTGGACTTCACTGGACTTTATCTTGCACTAAACGTTATTCCCTTTATCATGTATCTGTACAGTGTAGACGGCTTGATTGTAATCATATATAGTCTTTCCGCTGACTGGATAGCGAGCGACAAAAAAGTTTTTCCCTGTACCTCGGTACACGTGACAATAATAAACTAAACTAAACGAAATAAACTGTGGGAGAGAGATGACTCCATCCTTCCGGAGTATCTGATTATGGGATCAGTCTGGATTGGAGGCATCCTGACTGGAGTGCAGTCTGGATGGGACTATCCCGGGCAAACAGCTTGCTCGACAAGAATGGTTTGGGCCGTGCTGTCGGGCTCTACAATCCATCCACCTGGTGTACAAAATCATGAGAGGAACAGATCGGGTAGACGCATAGAGTCTCTTCACCAGAGTAGGGGGATCCGAAAACCAGAGGACATAGGTTTAGGTGAGGGGGAAAAGATTTAATAGGAATCTAAGGAGTAACTTTGCCACACAATGGATGGTGGGTGTATGGAACGAGCCCGCCATTCAATGTGATTATGGCTGATCATCCCCAATCAGTACCCCGTTCCTGCCTTCTCCCCATATCCCTGACTCTGCTATCTTTAAGAGCCCTATCTAGCTCTCTCTTGAAAGTATCCAGAGAACCGGCCTCCACCGCCCTCTGAGGCAGAGAATTCCACACACTCACAACTCTCTGTGTGAAAAAGTGTTTCCTCGTCTCCGTTCTAAATGGCTTACCCCTTATAGAAGAGGTTTAGGAAGATGTGGTCAAACGCAGGCAGGTGGACTAGTGTAGATGGGACAGGTTGGTTGGTGTGGGAAAGTTGGGCCAAAGGGCCTGTTTCCACGCTACATCACTCTATGACGCTGAGAACGAAGCGACTTACCATCAGGAAGTTCACGTCGGTGGAATGGATTTTTGTCAAGTCGGGAAACCTGGCCAGGCCGGTGTTGAAAATCCCACTGTAAATGGAAGCAAGAAGACTCGAGGTCAGTGGACAGGTTAATTCTCATGACACATGGAGAAGGAAAGAAGACCTTGCACTCTGACTGTACCTTTCACTCCTAACCAGAATGCCCCAAGGCAACATGGTCCTTTGGAAGCACAACACAGCAAAACTCCCAACAACCGGCGAAGTGATAAGGACCAGATAGCCAACTAAATTCCTGAACAGTGCAGAAGATAGACACAACATGCTGGAGTAACTCAGCGTCTCTGGAGAAAAGGAATAGATGACATTTATGGGTCGGAACCCTACTTCAGTCGGAGATGCTGCCTGAAAAAAGTTGCAAAAAAGTTGTGACCACTGTCCAGTCCATCACCGTCTCTGACCCCTCCCCACCATCGAAGGGATCTATCGTAGTCGCTGCCTCAAGAAGGCAGCCAACATCATCAAAGCCCACGCACCCATCCTGGCCACACACTCATCTCACCACTGCCATCGGGCAGAAGGTACAGGAGCCGGAGAACTGTAACGTCCAGGTTCAGGAACAGCTTCTTCTCCACAGCCATCGGGCTATTAAACACAACAACCTCATAGTCATAAGCTATGAACTGCATAGACTTGGGTTGGGAGATTGCAACCTTCACGTGGTCCGCCCTGTTTCGACGAATGCAATCAACATGGCGTGCACAATCAAGTAAGATCAAATAGAACAAGTTGTCCTACAATTATTACACTATTGTTGTTTTTTTCTTTTATTTTCTGAGTTTATTTTTGTTATTATCTATTATGATTACATATTCTGTTGTGCTGCAGCAAGTAAGAATTTCATTGTTCTATCTGGGACATATGACAATAAAACACTCTTGACTCTTGACCCGCTGAATTACTCCAGCATTTTGTGTCTATTTTCAGCATAAACCAGCACCTGCAGCTCCTTCCTACACATAGAACAGTACAGCACAGGAATTGGGGCCCTTCAGCCCACAATGTCTGTGCCAAAGATGATACCAAGACCGACTGGGATCTCCCACCCACGATCCGTGTTTCCTTGGTGGAAGGGAAGGAGGATGGGGAGAAACAGTTGTAAGTCCAGAGGCACAGAGGAGAGGGGAGGAAGTTATATGGGGCTACTTGCCATTACTGTTTACTAATAGAAACATAGAAAATAGGTGCAGGAGTAGGACATTTCGGCCCTTCGAGCCTGCACCGCCATTCAATATGATCATAGCTGATCATCAAGAATCAATACTCTGTTTGTACTTTCTCCCCATATCCCTTGATTCCGTTAGCCCTAAGAGCTATATCTGACTATAATAACAAGAATAGAAACATAGACATAGAAACATAGAAATTAGGTGCAGGAGTAGGTCATTTGGCCCTTCGAGCCAGCTCCGCCATTCAATATGATCATCCTAAATCAGTACCCCGTTCCTGCTTTTTCCCCATATCCCTTGATCCCTTTAGCCCTAACAGCTATTTCTAACTCTCTCTTGAATACACCCAGTGAATTGGCCTCCACTGCCTTCTGTGGCAGAGAATTCCACAGATTCACAACTTTCTGGCTGAAAATTTTTTCCTCGTCTCAGTAGTAATACTGCCAGGAGTCAGTACTTTAGAAGCTATCCTAAGAAATCATATGTATAAATTCATTTGCTGGATAAATGACTCTAAAAATGTAATTATCGTGGCCTTGTCAAACATGAGGTTTAGCACAACACGCTCCGAATCCCAGTTGTGGAGACACTGGTATCGCTGTCTCGTTGTAGGGCACTGATCTTTCTTTTTTGGATTTTAAACCATGTATTGTGTTTTTTGTATATAATTTATGATGCTTTTATAAGTGATATACTAAGATTTTATATGTATTGTAATTACCTGACTCGTACACGGGTAAAGGTATGCAGTGGCGGACTGGGTCTAAAAATATTGGTTGCCAGGAGACAAAGGGGACCCACTTCATCAGCGGCCCACTTGATATAGGGGGCCCACTTCATCAGGGGCCCACTTGATATAGGGGACCCACTTCATCAAGGGCCCACTTGCCATCAGGCAAGCTGACACCCTGGCCAGTCCGCCACTGAAGGTATGAGGCTAACATGCAATAGCCAATCTACTTTGCTTTCAAGGCTTTGTTCCACTTCTATCCACTTAGCTGCACATTCTTCAGACTTCTTAATGCTTTTCTCACGAAATTCAATTACCCTGCTGCAAGTTTCCACGACATGTATCCCACAGAACAACAAAGAACCTTCATCGGAATCTCCAGTAAAACTGGCATCAGTAGAAGTCCTCTCAGCCATGTTGTGTGCTCCCTGCCCAGCTAGCAAACAAACCGCGTGATTGGCGAACTGGCGTCCGACTCAATGTCAAACGTGCTTTGATTGGACTAAAAATACCCGAAAACTTTCCGTTTTTTCACTAATTTAAAAAAAAAGTGCAAGTTTTGTTCTTGACGAGTTTCAGGGATGATTTATATAATATTTTTACACAATATGTGAACATTTCATGTAGTTCCGTGAGTTGGGTCACGAAACTGCACAAAAAAGCTCCTCGGCCCACAGCCTACATGTATTTTATGGTGTTTTTATATGCAATGTATTTTATATAATGTTTTCCCTTGTCTGGACCTTGAGTCGGAAATAAAGTTTAATAATAATAATAATAATAATACTATACTGGAATAGTCTGTCGTCAAAGCCCAGATAGAGATTACCAAAGAAATAGTTCCAGAGAGTGTAGCCACTATGTAGTGACATCAAGTGCAATAACAACAGGCCAACATGCTGGAGGGTGAAAATTCAACCGGCACCAGTCTTTGTGGTACTCACAGATATTTTAGAATGGGGAGATCCTTGAAAGCGTCTGGGTCGATGTGACTTAAGCTCTTTGCATTCCGAATCTCTCTGTTAATCAATAAACATGAGCAGTTTAGTTGAGAGACACAGCAGGGAAACAGGAAGGAGACACAAAATGCTGGAGTAACTCAGCGGGTGAGGCAGCATCACTGGAGAGAAGGAATGGGCGACGTTTCGGGTCTCGCCTCACCCGCTGAGTTACGCCAGCATTTGGTGTCTACCTTCGATTTAGACCAGCATCTGCAGTTCTTTCTTCCACAGCAGGGATAACAGGTTCTTTGGCCCACCGAGTCCACGCCAACCATCGATCACCCGCTCACACCAGTTCTATGTTATCCCATTTTCTCATCCACTCCCCACTGCCCACTCCCCATACTTTATAGTGGCCAATTAACCCATCAACCTGCACGTCTGAATGGTTTGAAACATACAGCATGGAAACAGGTCCTTCATCCCAACGGGTGCATGTGGACCATCCATCACCCGTTCCCACTAGTTCTACGTTATCCCAATATCTCATCCACTCCCTACACACTGGGGAGGGGAAGGACAACTAACCAATAACCACCCCCCCACCCCACGTCTTTGGGATGTAGGAGGAAACCGGAGCTCCCGGAGGAAACCCCAGGGAGACTCCACACAGGCAACACCCAGAGGTTAGGATCGAACCTGGGACCCTGGCGCTGTGAGGCGGCTGCTCTACCAGCTGCGCCATTGTCCCACCGCTATTTTACATCTTTTTGTGCCTTCTCACCTCTTTGTTTTCAATTCGGTTTATTTCTGTCGCGACAGGGCAGAGGGGACAGTAAATCAACCTTTGCATAGTCTCAGCACGATTTATTCCTCGCATGGACTTCAGCCTTGGAGCAACTGACTCACAACTACTTTCTCAAGGGCACTGAAGGATGGGAATTAAATGCTGGGGGTGACAGCAACATCCGATCCTCAGTTTAGTTCAGTTTAGGTTAGAGATACGGCGTGGAAACAGGCCCTTCGGCCCACCGAGTCTGCACCGACCAGCGATCCCCGTACACCAGTTCAATCCTACACCAGGGACAATTTAAAGAAACCAATTAACCTACATAGACAATAGACTAATCTGATCCGATCCCTATCCCCGAACTCTACCTCCGCTACATCGACGACTGCATTGGTGCTACCTCCTGCACCCATGCAGAACTCACTGACTTCATCCATTTCACCACTAACTTCCATCTGGCACTCAAATTCACCTGGACCATTTCCGACATCTCCCTACCGTTTCTAGACCTCACTATCTCCATCGCAGGTAACAGGCTACTGACCGACATCTACTATAAACCTACTGACTCCCATGGCTATCTGGACTACACTTCTTCCCACCATGCTTTGTGTAAGGACTCCATCCCCTACTCCCAATTCCTCCGTCTACGTCGCATCTGCACCCAGGATGAGGTGTTCTACGCCAGGGCATCGGAGATGTCCTCATTCTTTAGGGAACGGGGGTTCCCCTTTTCGACTATAGATGAGGTTCTCACCAGGGTCTCTTCTATACCCCGTAACTACTCGCACTCCCCATCCCCCCACTCGTAACAAGGGCAGAGTCCCCCTTGTCCTCACCTTCTACCCTACCAGCCGTCACATACAACAGATAATCCTCCGACATTTTCACCACCTACAACGGGATTCTACCACTGGCCACATCTTCCCATCTCCTCCCCTGTCGGCTTTCCGCAGAGACCACTCTCTCTGTAACTCCCTGGTCAATTCGTCCCTTCCCACCCAAACCACCCCCTCCCCTGGTACTTTCCTTTGCTACCGCAGGAAATGCTACACTTGTCGCTTTACCTCCCCCCTTGACTCCATTCAAGGACCTAAGCAGTCTTTCCAGGTGCAGCAAAGGTTCACCTGCACCTCCTCCAACCTGATTTATTGCATCCACTGCTCTAGGTGTCAGCTGCTCTACATCGGTGAGACCAAGCATAGGCTTGGCGATCGTTTCGCCCAACACCTTCGCTCAGTTCGCAATAACCAACCTGATCTCCCGGTGGCTCAGCACTTCAACTCCCCCTCCCATTCTGAATCCGACCTTTCTGTCCTGGGCCTCCTCCATGGCTAGATCGAGTCCCACCGTAAATTGGAGGAGCAGCACCTCATATTTTGCTTGGGTAGTTTACACCCCCAGCAGTATGAACATTGACTTCTCCAATTTCAGGTAGTCCTTGCTTTCTCCCTCCTTCCCCTCCCCTTCCCAGCTCTCCCACAGTCCACTGTCGCCGCCTCTTCCTTTCATCTTCCCGACATCACCACCCCCACATCAGTCTGAAGAAGGGTCTCGACCCGAAACGTCACCTATTCCTTCGCTCCATAGATGCTGCCTCACCCGCTGAGTTTCTCCAGCAATTTTATCTACCTTCGATTTTTCCAGCATCCGCAGTTCCTTCTTAAACATTCGATCTATCCTGATGTTTCAGTCTCTGGAATGCAGGGAATGCAGCCTATGTCAAAGCTACTCTTTTAGACTTGAGAGATACAGCATGAAAAGAGGTCCTTCGGCCCACCGACTCCATGCCTACCAGCGATCACCCCATACGCTAACAATACACGAACAATTTATAGAAGCCAATTAACCTACAAATCTGATCGTCTTTGGCGTGCGGGAGGAAACCGGAGCACCCGGAGAAAACCCACACGGTCACAGAGAGAACGTACAAACTCAGTACAGACAGCACCCGTAGTGAGGATCAAACCTGGGTCTCTGGCGCTGTGAGGCAGCAGCTCTACCGCTGCGCCACCCATACTCACATGTGCGTGAGTTTGTCCAGACTGAAGAATGCTCTTGCTTCCACTCTCTGAAGAGTTGCATCAATGGAAATGTATCTGGGAAAGAAATATGAAACATCTCGGATCACCACTGGGGGATTAGGCATCGATAGTATCTTCCCAATTCCCATTTTCTCACTATTGGACACGTATTATTGTGGACAAGATGAGTAAAGGGCCTGTCCCACTTCGGCTATTTTTAGGCGACTGCCGGCGACTGTCATAGTCGTAGCAGGTCGCTGAAAAAACAGCAACTGGACCCCCTTCGACATAAAATTTGAAATAAAATCATTACTTTAACAACAAAAAAACGGTCATCACCGGCGACAACCTATGTTAACCTGCCGACAACTATGACAGCACCTACGTCAGGAGAGGTCAAGCTACGCTCATTGATGTCAAACCAGCTGTCGACGACTGTCTCCGAAACATGTTCAATATGTTGAAATTCCAGCGGCGACCAGAAAGACGCTACGACTCTTTGGGCGACTGAGGAGACTACTCACGGCCATACAGACGACACCCCGTGACCATGTGGCGTCTAAAAAATACCATGTGGGACAGGCCCTTAAAACAGTATCCTCCTTTCTTGACATCATCCCAAGTTCAAGTTCAAGTGAGTTTATTGTCATGTGTCATAGGACAATGAAATTCTTGCTTTGCTTCAGCACAACAGAATATAGAAGGCATTGACTACAAAACAGATCAGTGTGTCCATATATCATTATATAAATATATACACACATGAATAAATATAACAGATAAAGTGCAAATAACAGATAATAGGCTATTAATGTTGATAGTTTTGTCCGAGCCAAGTTTAATAGCCTGATGGCTGTGGGGAAGTAGCTATTCCTGAACCTGGTCGTTGCAGTATGATGAGCGTTTGACGGCACTGGGTCTGTACTCGCTGGAGTTTAGAAGGATGAGGGGGACCTCATTGAAACTTACAGAATAGTGAAAGGCCTGGATAGAGTGGATGTGGAGAAGATGTTTCCGCTCGTGGGAGAGTCTAAGAGCAGAGGGCACAGTCTCATAATAAAAGGACATACCTTTAGAAAGGAGATGAGGAGGAATTTCTTTAGTCTGAGGGTGGTGATTCTGTGGAATTCATTGCCGCAGATGGTGGTGGAGGGCAAGTCATTGAGTTTTTTTAAAGTGAAGATTGACAGGTACTTGATTAGTACGGGTGTCAAAGGTTACGGGGAGATGGCAGGAGAATGAGGTTGAGAGGGAAAGATAGATCAGCCGTTAAGGTAGATGGGACTAGGTGAGAGTAAGTGTTTGGCACATACTAGAAGGGCCGAGATGTTATATGGTTATATGATTCAATGGCGGAGTAGACACAATGGGCTGAATGGCTAATTCTGCTCCAATGACTTATGAACTTATGACTTGAAGCATCATCTATCCATTACCTCCAGAGATGCTGCCTGACCCGCTGAGGTCATCCAGCACTTTGTGTCAATGGACAAATGCTTGGCCATTGGGTTCATTCACTAAACAAGAGATTCCCTCAACGATAAAGTAGGTGGACTATTGTGAATCATTCATACTTACATCCTTGTGATGTTTGGGAGCTTTGCGAAGGCTTCTGTTGGGATCGACTTGAGTTGAGTCTCCATGAATCGACTGACAAAAAGAATAAAGAATAAAGCTCACTTGTAATATTGTGCGTGGCTGAAAGTGAATCATTAATAATCAGACTGGAAGTTACTGTCTGATCATGCTATTTTCTCACTTCTGGTTCTTGCTAGCTGGCTGGAGTCCACCAACACCAAGACCACACAACCCAGCCGACACCTGAAGGAACCATACAGCCCCTCGGGTCTTGCTGGGCAAATTGACTCAGTCCCACATGACTGGTTGATGTTCCAAGTAAGCCAACAGCATTAACTTGCATCTGGACACCATTTAAATGTGGTACAGTAGAGTTCAGGAGCATTACCACACCAAGTCTGAAGTTTAACCCGAGGTTGCTTACGAAAATGCCAGCCATAGGCTAACAAAAGCCTGATAGAAACATAGAAAATAGGTGCAGGAGTAGGCCATTCGGCCCTTCGAGCCAGCACCACCGTTCGATATGATCATGGCTACTCATCCTAAATCAGTACCCCGTTCCTGCTTTCACCCTATATCCCTTGATTCCGTTAGTCCCAAGAGCTATATCTAACTCCCTCTTGAAAACATCCAATGAATTGGCCTCCACTGCCTTCTGTGGCAGAGAATTCCACAGATTAACGAGTCTCTGGGTGAAAACGTTTTTCCTCATCGCAGTCCTAAATGGCCTACTCCTTATTCTTAAACTGTGACCCCCTAGTTCTGGACTCCCTCAACATCGGGAACAGTTTTCCTGCCTCTAGCCTGTCCAATCCCTTAAGAAATTTATATGTTTCTATCAGATCTCCTCTCATCCTTCCAAATGAAATAAGTGTCTAAAAGGATGGGAGGGGGAGCCAGAGAGCAGAGGGGGGAGATTGTTGGAGGGACATCCAAAGGTGCAGGTGATGGAGTCAGCGGTGGAAGAAGGGTGATCAAGGAACCAGAATGGGAGGATTCTTGAGTTCTCCAACAACTTCCTGCCAATGTGTCGGCCATTAGTTGAGATACTTTAGACTTTAGAGGTACAGCGCGGAAACAGGCCCTTTGGCCCCCACTGAGCCTGCGCCGACTGTTGTGTTCGAGGGCTGAATAGCTCACAAACTACACTTGGTGTCCAGAAGCCGAAGTGTATTTATTACAAGCCAAACATGGCTGCTGCTAAACATGGCTGCTGCTAAACATGGCTGCTGCCAAACATGGCTGCTGCCAAACATGGCTGCTGCTAAACATGGCTGCTGCTAAACATGGCTGCTGCTAAAACATGGCTGCTGCTAAAGCCCTGCAGATCCCCCAGGGAAACCTACCTGAGGAAACATTCATTTCGAGACAGAGCCCTCTAGTGGTGACTCCAGGACACAACACCGACCCTGCACACTAACACTGCCCTACATACATACACAAGGGATAATTTACAATTAACAGATGCTAATTAACCTACAAACCCGAACGTCTTTGGGATGTGGGAGGAGACTGCGGCACCTGGAGAAAATCCACACGGGTCACAGGGGGAACGTAGAAACTCCATACAGACAGCACCCGTAGTCAGGATCGAACCTGGGACTCTACCGCTGCGCCACTGTACCACCCCAAGATGAATTGTGTGTCTCGGACCCCACGATTCCCTCTGTACATCAATGTACAAAGGTCATGCCATTAATGTATACTTTCCCCTTACATTTGTCATCGGGTGGCGCCGCGAGCGGCAGCCTCGCCAGCAGCGTGTTCGTCCTTTCGACTTTTTTGATGTTTTAGTATGTCTAAATGTATGTTTTAGTGTGGGGGTGGTGGGGGGGAGGGGGATAGGGGGGAACCATTTTCAGTCACTTATCTCGACGGAGATGCGACTATTCTCTTTGTCACATCTTCCCCCACCCCCCCCCCCCCCCCCCGCGGCCGAACAACAGGATTGTTGCGGTCTTTGTCGGAGACCGGCCCAGATCTTCAGCGGCAGGTGCGGCGCGGACTTTAACATCGCGGAGCGGGGCTGTCCCTTGCCGGGGATCGCCAGAAGAAGTGCTCCGACCGCCGGCCTGCGGCCTACAACATTGTGAGGCTGCGGTCTCCGGTAAGAAAATGGCCAATTCGGGAACTCCAAGTGTGTGTTCCGATCCGTCCCGACGTCGGAGTTTCGATCGTCCGGATGAAAGGGCTTGTTCATCGGGCTGTCTGTAGCAGCGACTACGGAGAGTTCATGGCCCCGACCACGGTAAACAAAGGAGGAGGATAGACTGAATGTTATTGTCTTCCATCACAGTGAAGAATGTTGATTCCACTGGGGTGGATGTTCATGTTAAATTCTATTGTGTGTTTTGTTCTTTTTGATTGTGTGGCTGCATGGTAACTCAAATATCACTGTACCTTAATTGGTGCGTGTGGCAATAAATGTGAACTTGAACTTGAACGTTTGATCTCCCAAAGTGCGACACCTCACACTTGCTCGGATTAAACTCCATCTGCTATTTCTCTGCCCATCAGATCCCAAGAATCCTAATCATTCCTTTCTCCCTACTCTAATGAAGTGGGCAGTAAAGGAATTTATTGTTCATCTCAGCTTGCATTCTGCTTAAGGAGAGGTGCCACATCTTAGAGCCACTATGAGGATAGGTGTCACGTTTTAGGGCGGCACGGTGGCGCAGCTGGTAAAGCTGCTGCCTCACAGCGCCAGAGACCCGGGTTCGATCCTGCTCTCAGGTGCTGTCCGGTGTGTGGAGTTTGCACATTCTCCCCATGACCGCGTGGGTTTCTTCTGGGTGCTCCGGATTCCTCTCAAAAGCGTGCGGGTTTGTAGGTTAATTGGCCTCTGTAAATTGCCCCTAGCGTGTAGGCCACAGTTTAAGAATAAGGAGTAAGCCATTTAGAACGGAGACGAGGAAACACTTTTTCTCACAGAGAGTGGTGAGTCTGTGGAATTCTCTGCCTCAGAAGGCGGTGGAGGCAGGTTCTCTGGATGCTTTCAAGAGAGAGCTAGATAGGGCTCTTAAAAATAGCGGAGTCAGGGGATATGGGGAGAAGGCAGGAACGGGGTACTGATTGGGGATGATCAGCCATGATCACATTGAATGGCGGTGCTGGCTCGAAGGGCCAAATGGCCTACTCCTGCACCTATTGTCTATTTTCTATTGTAGGGAATGGATGAGTATGTGCGATAACATAGAACTGGCGTGAACGGTGAACGGAGGTTGGCGTGGACTCGGTAGGCCTGATTCCATGCCGTATCTTTCAATGAATCCAATTAGATTAATTGGCTTTGGTAAAATTGTAAATTGTCCCTAGTGCGTAGGATAGAACTAGTGTACGGTGTGATCGCTGTTCGCTGCAGACTCGGTGGGCCGAAGGGCTGTATCTCTAAAGTCTAAGTCAATCAGAACTTCCACTGGCAAGAGGCCTGGGATGTGAAATGAAGAGAAATCACCAGTGGCTCATTAATTTGAACCAATACAGGTACAGCAGCCAGAGAAACAAACTAAAAATCAAAGTACTATAACCATGCACTTTCCTTACAACAAGCTCTCTCTCTCTCTCTGCTTCTTCCCCATGGCCCTATAATGTCTCATTTCAAATCCATATCAAATTCCCTGCCTCTACTGAGCCGCTTCCATCGCCTTCCCCGCTGTGCATTCCACATCGGAGCAATTTGCTGCATAAAATATCACCGTTCATCATCCGAGCAGTTGTGTTGGCAAATGCTCTACACTATATGCCCTCCAGCCCCCTATCCCCCCCCCCCCCCCACAGCCACCCACCCCCCGCCAGTAGAAACAGCTTTTTTTTTGACGTGCTATTCTAAGAATGTTATTGTTGAAACATTCCTGGCTCCGTCGTTCAGTCCGTGCAGCAATTCCAACGAGAAGCACTGGCCAGGCGAAATGCTGAACGTCTTGTGAGGAACAGCCAGCATTCGTCCCTCATAGGGCCTGCATCCTCCCCCCCCCGCGTGTGTGGAGATAGAGGTCCCGGTCTCTGGCTTCTCAGCGAAAGCAAAATGCCCCGACGTGCTTCAGGCCTGGTCATAAGGGATAATAGAAGTAGAATTAGGCCATTCGGCCCTTCAAGTCTACTCCGCCATTCAATCGTGGCTGATCTATCACTCCCTCCTTACCCCGTTCTCCTGCCTTCTCCCCATAACCTCTGACACCTGTACCAAATCAAGAGTCTATCTATCTCTGCCTTAAAAATATCCACTGACTTGGCCTCCACAGCCTTCTGTGGCAAAGAATTCCACAGATTCGCCATCCTCTTGACTAAAGAAATTCCTCCTCATCTCCTTCCTAAAAGAACGTCCTGAGGCTATAACCTCTGGTCCTAGACTCTCCCACTAGTGGAAACATCCTCTCCACATCCACTCTATCCAAGCCTTTCACCATTCTGAATGTTTCAGTGAGGTCCCCCCTCATTCTTCTAAACTCCAGCGAGTACCGACAAACGCTCATCACAGGTTAACTTACTCTTTCCTGGGTCAGAGTTTGTAGACACCTTCACATTCACACCAAGGCGAATTATCCTGCTAAAAACTAATGTGTGGGAAGGAACTGCAGATGCTGGCTTACCCCGAAGATAGACACAAAATGTGGAGTAACTCAGCGGTTCAGGCAGCATCACTGGAGAAAAGGAATAGGTGACGTGATGGGTCGAGCCCCTTCTTCAGAGTCTGAAGAAAGGTCTCAACCTAAAATGTCACCTAAAAATTAATGTGTATGAAGGAAGTGCAGATGATGGTTTACACTAAAGCCCTTTATATATCTATCTAAAACCTAATCGCAGGTTTCAGGGATATTCAGCAACATTCATAGCTCTTAGTAGGTTTGACAGCCAGCTAAGTCAATTTGGCTTGGCTGAGTGTAAAATCATTTTCTTTTGTCGGTGGAGTTCTGTTCAAGCGGTACAGAAGTTTGAAAACGCACACCTCCAGATTCAGGGACAGTTTCTTCCCAGCTGCTATCAGGCAACTGAACCATCCTATCACCAACTAGAGAGCGGTCCTGAGCTACTATCTATCTCGTAGGAGACCCTCGGACTATCTTTAATCGGACTGTACTGGACCTTATCTTGTACTAAACGTCATTCCCTTTATCATGTATCTGTATGCCATGGTCACATATAGTCTTCCCGCTGACTGGTTAGCACGCAACAAAAGCTTTTCACTGTACCTCGGTACACGGGACAGTAAACCAAACTGAACTAAACAAAGACATGGGCAGCATAGTGGAGCAGCTGGTTCAATCCTGACTTTGGGTGTTGGCTGCGTGGAGTTTACATGTTCCCTCTGTGACTGCACAGGTTTGCTCCGGGCGCTCCTGTTTCCCCCCCCCCCCCCCCCCCCCACATTACCAAAGACGTGCAGGTTTGTAGATTAATGGGACTCGGTGAAATTGCCCCTTGCCTGTCGGGAGTGGATGCGAAAGTGGAATAACTTAGAACTAGTGTGAACGGGTGATCGATGGACATCGTGGCCCAAACGGCTTCATAGTCATACAGCATAGAAACAGGCCCTTCGGACCAACTTCCCAAATGCCGCCATCTACACTAGTCCCACCTGCCCACTTTCTCCCATATCCCACTTAGCCTCTCCTATCCATGTACCTGTCCAAATGTGTTTTCATGTTGTATCTCTAAACTAAACTACAATATATAGAGCTTAGATAGAGCTCTCGGGGCTAGTGGAATCAAGGGATATGGGGAGAAGGCAGGCACGGGGTATTGATTGGGGATGATCAGCCATGATCACATTGAATGGCGGTGCTGGCTCGAAGGGCCAAATGACCTCCTCCTGCACTTATTTTCTGTGTTTCTATACTAAATTACAATAAACTAAACAACACAGTAAACTAAATTACACAAAATTATACTACACTAAACTAAACCAATGCCTCATTGCATTATTAAGCTCTTTGATACTTACATTCCTACAGCTGTTAATGTGAATACAAATTCTAACTACGGGACATGGATTAGACAAATGCATTCTTTCTCTACAGATCACCAGTAATTATGACGCTTTGGATGTTGACCAGAGATCTAGGCTGCACTAAATTTTCCACTTTACCTCACTTTTTATAGTTATCTCATGACAATCAAGTTTTGTATTATTTCTTGCAGCATAAAAATCAAATAGACATTTGGACCTAAACCAACAAAGTTGAAATTGCAGAGAAAATGCTTAAGCAGAAGGAGGCAGAGGAGAGGTTGGAGCTGTGAATGCAGAATGAACAAGAAAACAGGGCGGCACAGTAGCGCAGTGGTGGACCTGCAACCTCACTGTGCCAGAGACACGGGTTCGATCCTGATTGCGGGTGAAGCCTGTATGGTGTTTGTACCTTCTCCCCTTGACCTGCGTGGGATTTCTCCGGGTGCTCCGGTTCCCTCCCACGCTCCAAAGACGTACATTCCTTAATTGGCTTTGGTAAAATTGTAAATTGTCCCAAGTGTGTAGGAAAGCGCTGGTGCACGGGGTGATTGCAGGCTGGCATGGACTTGGTGGGCTGAAGGGCATGGTTACGCGCTGTATTTCTAAAGTCTAAAACAAAGGGCTATGACCACTTGCATTTTCAGGACACCACTGTAGTTCCTGTAATGCCCCTGTCCCACTTAGGCGATTTTTTTAGGTGACTACAGGCGGCTAGGCTGTCCCCACATGGTCGCTGGGGTGTCACCTGTATGGTCGTGAGTAGTCTCCTCAGTCGCCCAAATAATCGTAGCTTTTTCTGGTCACTGCTGGATTTTGAAATGTTCAAAACTTTTCGCCGACAGTCGGCTTGACGCCAATGAGCGTAGCTTGATTTCTCCTGATGTAGGTGCTGTCGTAGGTTGTCGCCAGGATGACGTAGGTTGTTGCCGGTGCTGACGTAGGTGAATTCCATTGGCGACTACCTACGTCAACCGGCGACAGGTACCGGCGACTGAATTGTCTTACCTTGTCGTAGCTTGTCGCGGGTGGACATCGGTTGTTGTAGGTGTGGTCGTAGGTGGACGTCCTAATGGGTCGGTGGTTGTAGGTAGCTTAACGTAGCTTGACGTCGACTATGTGGTAGGTTGTTGTAGACATGTCGTAGACATTGTCGTAGAGGGGGGGTCCAGTCGCCTGTTTTCGGCGACCTGCTACGACTATGACAGTCGCCAAAAAAATCGCCTAAGTGGGACAGGCCCATAACTTACAGGGAAATGCACAAGTGAAGAGGTGTAGTTCAGGCTAGTGATTTAAAGGGGTGTCGCAGTTTCCAGTCAAAGGGCTCTATAGATGAAGACACAAAGTGCTGGAGTAACAAAGTGCTGGAGGTCAGGCAGCATCTCCGGAGGTCATGGATAGGCAACGTTTTGGGTCGGGACCCTTCTTCAGGGTTGTATAGATGTGTGTCTTGTCTTGGAGGATGTGTGTGTGGATACTTGCGTGATTGTTAATCTGACTGGAAGCCAAATCTGACTGGACACACACTAATACACACGAAAACGGCACATACCTTGTACAGGGAGGAACTGCAGATGCTGGTTTAAACCGAAGATCATATGATCTTTGGTTTAAACCGAAGACAGACACAAAAGGCTGGAGTAAATCAGCGGATCAGGCAGCATTTCTGGAGAAAAGGAATAGGTGATATTTCGGGTCAACTGGTCTTCTTCAGACTGACAGTCAAGGGAAAGGGAAACGGGAGATAAATGTATATCTTCCAATACTCCGCTATAGTGCCTTTGCTTGTGGCTCCCCATCTTCAGTCCTTCTAGGTCTTAACCAGAGGCTCCTCCCATCAGGCCTTTCCAAGATCTCCATGAAGTTCCACCAGTTCCATCAAATGTGTAGGAAGGAACTGCAGATGCTGGTTTACACCGAAGAGACACAAAATGCTGGAGTAACTCAGCGGGTCAGGCAGCATCTCTTAGGCTGTGGGCCGAGCATCAAAAATGTGTCCAGAAATCAACTTTCGTGACCCATGTCTTGGAACTACATGAGATTTTGCACAGATTTAGATGAAATATAATTGAGAAGGAAGTCATAACTCGTCAGTTTGCCAAAGATTGCACATTAATTAATTAAACTAATTAGAAAATGAGATTAAAAAGGTAACCGCCATCTAGTGTCCAAAGCCCATATTACACCATGGGGGAGACTATTTCCGTATTGCTGTCTCTTTAAACCATATATTATTATACCATCTATCTATATATATCAATATATATATATATATATATATATATATATATATATATATATATATATATATATATATATATATCTGACGTGAATATGACTGTAATCATACACAATTATGTATAATTATGTTATATAAAAATAATATAATGAATATAATTTTGAGGGTTTTTTTGAATGAAACTGCTGCAGAGGTCCTCTTGAACCAACCTAATTAATGGGTGAGTGCAGTTCCTGTGGGTTCCCCCGTTTACTGAACCCCACTGACTGCCAGTGTGCAAAGTGGGGGTCACGGCCATAGTGGGACGGGGGCAGTGCCAGGCTGGGGGAAGGCTAAGCCAGTAAGAAGCGGCTGACTCGGGAGCTCCAGTATTCCGATCCGTCCCGACGCCGGAGTTTCGACCATCCCGACGAGAGGGCTTGAACAGTGGACCGTCGGCAAAGGCCCCGTTCAAAGGCCCCGACCACGGGTGAACAAAGGAGGAAGATGACTGAACTTTATTGCCTTCCATCACAGTGAGGAACGTTGATTCCACTGTGATGGATGTTTATGTTAAACTTTATTTTATGTGCTGTGTGCATTTTTGCGTTTTACTTAGTATGGCTGTATGGTAACTCGAATTTCACTGTACCTTAATTGGTACATGAGACAATTAAACTGAATCTTCAATCTTCTGTTTCTTCTGTGAGTCCACATCACAAGATTAAATGGTACACAAAAATGCTGGAGAAACTCAGCGGGTGCAGCAGCATCTATGGAGCGAAGGAAATAGGTAACGTTTCCTTCGCTCCATAGATGCTGCTGCACCCGCTGAGTTTCTCCAGCATTTTTGTGTACCTTCGATTTTCCAGCATCTGCAGTTCCTTCTTTAACACAAGATTAAATATTGTTCAGCCAGAGCTGAACGCACTTCTCGGCATCTTCATTGTAAGCGGCAAGATTGGCTGCTGTGCATTGGTTTCCCAGTTGAGGGCATTTCAGCAGCTGTTTGGGGTGGGAGATTGCAACCTTCACGTGGTCCGCTCTGTTTCAACGAATGCAAGCAACCTGGCGTGCACAATCAAATAAGATCAAATAGAACAACTTGTCCTACAACTTTAGGCTGTGCACGCTATACGCAAGAAGAGGAAGAAGCAGCTGTTCCATTGTTTGTGCTTCAGTACCACATTCGCAGGTGACACCGTTGGAGTGATATCCCCACTTGTTTAGAGACACCTTGGCTCGGCCAACACCAGTTCTCAATCGATTGAGGCATTTCCAACTGGCCTAACTTGCGTCTGCACCAGGAGGGAGTTGCTCACTTGCCGTACGTCCCATGGTAGTTGAGGGGGGTAGAGTGGATATTCATTCATCCCATATGGAGACTCGTGCTTCACTTGTTGTAATGCCAGCCTCAAGAGGAGTCACACAGTTAAGAAAACCTTTCCTCGACTTTAGGCGGCTCAGAACATTGGATGCGGTTCATGTGTTATCTGCCACTGGCGCTCCTTCATGCTGGATCCTGCTCTTCTGATGTCTGGCGGGGCTGTGCCTGCCAGGAGGTAGAGGCTGTCAGTACTTGTTGGCTTGAGACAACCTGTAACAACTCTTCAGGAAGCATTGAGGGCTGGGTCCAGCTTCTTGGCATGGGTGGATCTTTCCCATGCTGGGCATGCATACATAGATACATAGAAACATAGGTGCAGGAGTAGGCCATTCGGCCCTTCGAGCCATCATCATCATCATCATCGTTGAAAACATTAGCGATGCAGTGGTGCTGGTTTCCAACGGGAATGGTGACGGACGCACCACACATCTCTGTCCTCCAGTTCCTGCGGACTTCCGCCGCTGCAAGTATAGGATTTTGGTGTGTGTGCTTTATCATCATTCCTTACAATGCCGTGTACGACATTGATCGCAACTTCTACTGAAGTGTGGATTGCCGTCGGCTCGCTAGAAGCTCATCCACCCTTTGACTGGTCTTGTTTTTGGTCCTGCTGGGGGTCCACAGCCCCCTCCTCACCTGGCAAACCAGGTGGGGGAGACGGTTTAGTCGCCGACTATCCGACCATGGAGCAGGTAGCACGGGATTACATGGTACCGCTGGCAGGGGGAACTCCACATTCAATGTGATCATGGCTGATCATCCACAATCAGTACCCTGTTCCTGCCTTCTCCCCATATCCCTTGATTCCGCTCTATCTAACTATCTTTTGAATGCATCCAGTGAATTGGCCTCCACTGCCTTCTGAGGCAGATAATTCCACAAATTCACAACTCTCTGCGTGAAAAAGATTTTCCTCATCTCTGTTCTAAATGGCCTACCCCTTATTCTTAAACTGTGGCCCCGGTTCTGGACTCCCCCAACGTCGGGAACGTGTTTCCTGCATCTAGCGTGTCCAATCCCTTAATAATTTATGTGCTTCTATAAGATCCCGTCTCATCCTTCTAAATTCCTGTGAATACAAGCCCAGTCATTCCATTCTTTCAGCATGTCACAGTCCCGCCATTCTGGGAAATAACCTCCTGAACTTACACTGCACTCCCTCAATAGCAAGAATGCCCTTCCTCAAATTAGGAGACTAGCTGTAGAATAACAGAGGGCTAAGGCAGTGGAACGTAGAGTCTGTGGGCTAGCACCCCATCTTGTGCTGGTGAGCTTACTGACAACATTGTTGCGTGCGCTCAATTTCGCCTTTGTCTTCTCAATACAGGTCTTGAAGGTAAGACATCGGTCAAGGGTTACACCAACGTAAACCGGATGCTCCAATGTTGTTCCAGTTCACCTGAAGTTGTCTCTTAGCTTCTCGGTTTCTCAAGTGGAAGGCACACACCTGTGTCTTAGCTGGGTTTGCACGGAGGTGATTCTCCTCAGAATATGGTGTTAGTTGATTGAGAGCATCAGCCAGCCTTTCCTCTGTGACTGAAAAATCAGTATCTTGGGTGGCAACACCCAGGTCATCAGCATATGCAAAGCGCCAAATTCCATCACTTCTTGGTTGGTCATTAGTGTAGATGTTGAAGAGTAAGGAGCAAGCACGCTCCCTCGAGGGAGACCATTCTTCAGCCTGCGCTATCTGCTGCGTTTGCCACCCAACTCCACAAAGAACATCCTGCTCCTCAGCAAATTTTCAATCAGCTCTGTGAGCCGAGTGTCCTTCGTCAAATCTAAGATCTTGCTGAGCAGATATCTGTGGTTGACGGTGTCACATGCTGCAGATAGGTCAACACAGACTACGCCTGTCACCATCCCTTTCTCAAATCCATCTTCGATATGTTGTGTGGTTGCATCGTGGCTTGGTTTGGCAACTTGAGCGTCCAGGAGCGGAAAAGGCTGCAGAAAGTTGAGACCACTGCCCAGTCCATCATCGGCTCTGACCTCCCTACCATCGAGGGGATCTATTGCAGTCGCTGCCTCAAAAAGGCTGGCAGCATCATCAAGGACCCACACCATCCTGGCCGCACACTCATCTCCCCGCTACCATCAGGTAGAAGGTACAGGAGCCTGAAATCTGCAACATCCAGGTTCAGGAATAGCTGCTTCCCCACAGCCATCAGAATATTAAACACAACTTCAAACAAACTGAACTATTGCACTTTATCTGTTTATTTATGTGTGTATATATATATATTCTATGGTATATGGACACACTGATCTGTTCTGTATTTATGCCTACAATATTCTGTTGTGCTGCAGCAAGCAAGAATTTCATTGTCCTATCTGGGACACATGACAATAAACTCTCTTGACTTGACTTGAGGTTGAGAACTTGGCTTGTTGTTGACTTTCCAGGACAGAAGCCTGCTTGCTCGGGGATGAGGCGTTCATCTACAGTTGAAGCTATTCTGTTTAGGATCAGGCGTACAAACAGCTTGTAGGTGTGACTAAGAAGTGAGATCGGCCTTTAGCTCTTTGGGGTTGATGGATCTTTCCCTGGTTTTAACCGTGCTATCACATGTGCTTTCTTCCAGATCTTGGGCAGCTTTTTGGTTGCTTGGCAGTGATTGTATAGTTGTAATAACCACTTCCTTGCGTCAGGTCCGAAGTATTTGATCGGCTCAGTTGCGATGATATCCAAGCCAATTGCCTTTTCTGGTTTAAGACTTGACATGGCAGTTTCCAGCTCTTCCGTGGTAAATGGTCTTGTAAAGTCTGGGTCTTCACTGCATTTGCTACGGTCTAGCTAGGTCTTCTTTTGCCTCTTTCCACTTTTACCATTCAAGAGCAATTGATGAGCAACTTGATTTGCAGTGACCTTGTGTTGTTGAGGAGCTACTTTAGGGTCACCATGAAGCTTGCGGATTAGAGACCATGCTGTTCCCTGATAACCTGTTAAATTTGTATTTGCTACATAGGCAGACACACACTTGCACTCACACGCGCACACATGCACTCACACTCCACTGCACACACATATACACATCCACACGCACGCACACACACAAACACCAACATGCTTTCACAAAACATGGGCAGAAATCCCGGGGGGGGGGGGACATATCCCCCTCCCCATGTTTTGAGAGGTGGGGGACTATCCCCCCATGTTATCTCTTCCCTGCTTCTTCTCCCGCGGCCAGGTAGTCAAACTGCTGCATCGAGGCGATCGAAGCTCTCGATGTTGAAACCCCGCCGGGCGATGGTAGATCCCGCGGCCGATTTTAAGCGCGCCTGGCGATGAAAAGCCCCGCGAATGAGCCAATTCAAGCCCCACGATTCGGGCTGAAGAGGCTGCTGTTGTTGCTGGAGCTCCTGAAAGTCGGTCACCAACCAGGGGCCCGCGAGCACCCGATGTTACCGTCCACAGGGCCCACGGCCGAAGCCTCTGGTCGAGTCGCAGCCGCAACGCCACCCCAGCCTCCGAAGTCAGCCAGCTCCGTGATGGTAAGTCCACAGGCTCTGCGACCGGAGCCCTCGAGGTCGATTCCAGTTGGAGGCCGCCAGCTCCTAGATGTTAGGCCTCAGCGCAAATAAATATCTATTTTAATTTACACCACTTTGGCCTTCTTTCACTGTCTCTCAAGTCTTCCCCAGGCCCCAGGATCGTTATAGTAAGATGTGTGTGTGTAGGGGGGGGGGGGGGGGGGGGGTAGGAGGAGTGGAAGGAGATAAAATTGTTAGTTGTCAAGCACACTTGTCATCCGGCCACCAGGAAATTGTGTCCCCCCCCCCATGTTTTAAAGAGATTTCCGTCCATGAGACGCACAAATGCGTATACTCATACACACATGCATACAAACACACATGCACACAACCAAAGACACATGCGTGTATGCTCTCTCACTCTTAGACATACATATGCATACAAAAACTACATTATCATATTTAACACATGTTTAAGGATTCACCATTCAACCATTGAGAAAAAGTTCATAAGGTTTAGAGGGATATGGGGCAAACGCAGGCAGGAGGGACTAGCGTAGATGGGGAATCTTGGATAGCATTGACGGGTTGGGCTGAAGGGTCTGTTTCCATGCTGTATGACACTCTGATTAATTTAGTGTTGATCAGAACATCAGACTACCATGTTCCACAGAGTTATAGAGAGAGACAGCATGGAAACAGGCCCTTCGGCCTAACTGGCAGGATGCCACAGCGGTAGAGTTGCTGCCTCACAGCGCTAGAGACCCGGGTTCGATCCTGACTACGGGTACTGTCTGTAATGAGTTTGTACATTCACCCCGTGGCCTGCGTGTGTTTTCTCCGGGAGCTCCCACACTCCAAGACGTACAGGTTTGCAGCTAATTGGTTTGGTGTAATTGCAAATTGTCCCCAGTGTGTGTAGGATAGTGTTAGTGTGCGGGGATCGCAGGTCGGCGCGGACCCGGTGGGCCTGTTTCCGCGCTGTGTCTCTAATTAAACTAAACTGAACTAAAGTTCATGCTGGCCTTCAGCCACCCATTTATACCAATCCCATTTCACTCTCCGCACATTCTCATCGGCTCCAGCCCAGATTCTACCACACACCTACACAATGGGAAACAATTTACAGAGGCCAATTACAGAGGCTTGAAGGGCCTTCTGCAGTTGTACAGAGCCCTAGTGAGACCACACCTGGAGTATTGTGTACAGTTTTGGTCCCCTAATTTGAGGAAGGACATTCTTGCTATTGAGGGAGTGCAGCATAGGTTCACAAGGTTAATTCCCAGGATGGCAGGAATGTCATATGCTGAGAGAATAGAGCAGCTGGGCTTGTACACTCTGGAGTTTAGAAGGATGAGAGGGAATCTTATTGAAACATATAAGATTGTTAAGGGCTTGGACACACTAGAGGCAGGAAACATGTTCCCAATGTTGGGGGAGTCCAGAACCAGGGGCCACAGTTTAAGAATAAGGAGTAAGCCATTTAGAACAGAGATGAGGAAACACTTTTTCTCACAGAGAGTGGTGAGTCTGTGGAATTCTCTGCCTCGGAGGGCGTTGGAGGCAGGTTCTCTGGATGCTTTCAAGAGAGAGCTAGATAGGGCTCTTAAAAATAGCGGAGTTAGGGGATATGGGGAGAAGGCAGGAACGGGGTACTGATTGGGGATGATCAGCCATGATCACATTGAATGGCGGTGCTGGCTCGAAGGGCCAAATGGCCTGCTCCTGCAACTATTGTCTATGGGCCTGTTTCCATACTGTATGACTCCGTACCCTCGAATAACTCTGTGATCTTTCTCTTTGGTTTCGGTATGGTCTATGCAGAGTAACACTCTCTACACCGTGGTACACTGCACTTACCCATGTTCATAAGATCCTCATAAGATTATAAGTGATAGGAGCAGAATTAGGCCATTCGGTCCATCGTCTCCTCTGCCATTCAATCATTCTTCTCCCCATAACCTCTGGCACCCATACTAATCAAGAATCTATCTATCTCTGCCATAAATTTATCCACTGACTTGGCCTCCAGAGCCTTCTGTGGCAAAGAATTCCACAGATTCACCACCCTCTGACTAAAGAGATTCCTCCTCATCTCCTTCCTAAAAGAACGTCCTTTAATTCTGAGGCTATGACCTCCAGTCCTAGACTCTCCCACTAGTGGAAACATCCTCTCCACATACACTCTGTCCGAGCCTTTCACTATTCTGTACGTTTCAATGAGGTCTCCCCTCATTCTTCTAAACTCCAGCGAGTACAGGGCCCAGTGCCGTCAAACGCTCATCGTATGTTAACCCACTCATTCCCGGGATCATTCTTGTAAACCTCCTCTGGACCCTCTTCAGAGCCAGCACATCCTTCCTTCAAAAATGGTGCCCAAAATTGCTCACAATATTCCAAATGCAGCCTGGCCAACGCCTTTTCGAGCCTCAGCATTACATCACTGTTTTTGTACTGTGTACAAGCCCTCTCATAATAAACCCTAGCATTGCGTTTGCTTTCTTCGCCACCGATTCGACTCGCAGATGTTTGGAAATCTTAGGAACAAGCTGGGGAGCTGAGGCTTACTGGCTCCCAAGGGCACAGTGAACAAAGCTGGAAGTTAATGCTGATCTTACTAGAGCTGCTTATACAGCCATAAGCACGCAGTTAAGAGGATAATAATTATGTCATCCTTTTTAATAACAGATTTGAAAGCTAGAGGTAGTAATATATCTTACAATTAACTTAACTTATAACTGTTCCAAAACATTCATCTTAAAACTGCGCATGGATTAGTTTATGCTAAAAAGGCCTGTGTGAAGAATTCTTCAGGGAGTGAGAGCAATCCTCGTTCACGTCATTTGAGCTAAAATTGAATCCTATCCGCTAATCAGATTTACACTCCACGCTTGCATTGTGCAGTTCTTGCCCCGGTAATATTTTTTCATTGAAAGTTGCAGCAGTCCATGTCTGAGACGCTACATCTTGAAAATATAAGACTTGTCTTAGCAGAAAAACCAGAGCAATTTTCGAAGACATGGACACCATTCATTGATTCATTACAAGGATAGTATGGGGCAACACAACTTTGGAATTAAACCGATTTACCGGTTGGGTGATGGGTGGGGAGAGATATGAAGCAGGTATATCATCACTTTTTGTTTTTCCTTCTGTTTTTGTCTTTTTATTTCTTTACGTACTTCTCATTTCTTTTACTTACTCACTCTTCGACTACACCAACTTGGTAGTCTAGGGGTTCTATTCTTACACAATTCACTTTCTCTTTCACTTTCTCTCTTTTTCTTTTTCATTTTAGCTGACAATTAAAATTGAAGCTGTACAATAAATGTATTATGTCATATTCCGTGGTTTATACTTTTGTACACAGCTTCTAATAAAAAAAATAAAAAATAATAAAGTTACAGCAGGGAATTCACTGCCACAGAAGGTAGTTGAGGCCAGTTCATTGGCTATATTTAAGAGGGAGTTAGATGTGGCCCTTGTGGCTAAAGGGACCAGGGGGTATGGAGAGAAGGCAGGTACAGGATACTGAATTGGATGATCAGCCATGATCATATTGAATGGCGGTGCAGGCTCGAAGGGCCAAATGGCCTACTCCTGCACCTATTTTCTATGTTTCTATGAAACAGGCCCTTCAGCACACAAGCCCACACCAACCATCGATCACCTATTCACACACATTCTACTGTACGTAATCCCACTTGCTCATCCACTCCCAACAGGCTACGGGCAATTTATAGAGACCGGTGGCCAAATTCTGCTCCGAATGTCTTGTGGTCTAATACCAGTGGTGTTCCCTCCTAATTTTTCCGGTTTGTTTGGAGATACAGCGCAGAAACAGGCCCTACTGCCCACCGAGTCCACGCTGACCAGCGATCCCCGTGCACTATAGTCCTATCCTACACACTGGGGACAATGTACAATTTTAACCAAAGCTAAATTGCCTACAAACCTGCAGATCTTTGGAGTGTGGGAGGAAACCGGAGCACCCGGGGAAAACCCACGCAGGTCACAGCAAGAACGTACAAACTCTGTACAGACAGCGCCCGTAGTCAGGATCGAACCCGGATCTCTGGCACTGTAAGGCAGCAACTCTACTGCTGCGCCACCCTTCATGGCCCTATTCTTTATTTTAATTTTTGTGCCTGTAAAATATTTTACATTTTCATTTTATGTTCCTTTCTGCCTTCCTAATTTTCACTCACTTCACTCCCAATTCCCTTATATTCTCTCTAATGTCCCCACAGCCTAGTTTGCCTTTTTCCTTGCCCTGGAACATCCTCTTATGTTTTCACTCATACGTGGAGTCTCACAAGGGTTTCGTTTATTCTTTCCTGTGAGTGGAGTATATTTTGATTGCCATTAAAAACTCGGTTACACCTCATTCAACGCAGCATAACATTTTCAGCGCTTGATTTACAGAAAGAAGAGCTTACAAGTGGTTGGAGTTTGTTGATTCCAACTGATTTCTCTGGAGAAGGTTCTTAGGAAGAAAACATACTCACTGATATCAACTTGTGAATTTCATTAAATTCGTAAGTTCTAGGAGCAGAATCTGGACATTCGGCCGCATCAAGTCTACTCCGCCATTCAAACATGGCTGATCTATCTTTCCCTCTCAACCCAATTCTCCTGCCTTCTCCCCATAACCCCCGACACCCTTAATAATCACGAATCTTAGAATCTTTCCTAATATCTCTTATCTGTGATAAATGCCAATACTCGGCGGCTAATTTAACCGATACTTTTGTAAATTGTATAAAAATTAAAAATTACTGGATGGATATTTTTAAAATAATCTCTGTAGTTGTTAATACTCAACTGGATCCTGATCCTAAATTAATAATATTGGGCATATCAGAACAATACCTAAAACTTACAACAAACCAAAGAAATGTCCTTGATTACAGTATAATATTTGGGAAAAAATTAATATTAAAATTTTGGAAAAATCCTGCGACCCCCACAATTAATATGTGGATTATGGAGATGTCGGAGAAAAAAATTAGATATGTCTTAATTGACAAACCAGAATTATTTACTAAAATATGGTCTCCATTTATAGATTATTTGAAGGGGTAGACTGGGCCGGCGCGGAGGCCTGACTGAAACCGGAACCCAGGACTAGATGAATAGTTATGTTTTCTGACCTACGGACCTGTCTCCTAAGTTGTATTATTGATAATTTATCTTATTTTTCTAATTTCTTCTCTTTATTTCTTAATTTTTCCTATCTATAAACATAAATAAATAATTAGAGGCAATGTTAATATGTAACCGATAAAGGAGGACCCCAGCTACTTTGGTAACTGGGTCCCCGGAACCCTGGATATTTAATATGTAATCGTTAAACAAAGTTTGTATTGGTTTGGACTATGATATGCAGATACCTCTAATAAAAATCACGAATCTGGCAATCTCCGCCTTAAAGAAATCCATTGACTTGGCCACCACAACCGTACGTGGCAATGAATTCCACAGATTCACCACCCTCTGACTAAAGAAATTCCTCCTCATCTCCTTCCTAAAGGTACGTCCTTTAATTCTGAGGCTTTGGCATCTGGTCCTCGACTCTCCCACTAGTGGAGACAAACATCCTCTCCACATTCTCTCTATCCAGGATTTCCCTGATTAACTGAAGATGTGCATAGCTCTGATATGCTGCAGCCAGGTTTTATATTGATATTTATTTAAATATTTAGCCCATTAATTCTCTGCTGCTCCCATCAATTCCTACACCCACTTATTTCCACCTATTAACTAAACCCACCCACCTATGCACTAGATGCTGTCTCGGACCAAGGTAATCAAGGACCCTGATCGTTCCCTCTCCTCCCCTCTTCTGTCTGGCAGAGGTTTGAAAGCACTTACCACTAGATTCATGTGTCAGCTTTCCCCCCCGCTGTTGCCAGACTCTTGAATGGAGTTCTCAAATGCTAAGGATGTATTCCCAATCTTCTGATCTACCTTGTCGTGGCCCCTTACACTTTTTTAATCTACACTTTCTCTGTAGCTGTAGCACAGTCTTCCCTCGGTTTATTTTGCCTTTTGCACTACCTAATGTAAAGCCCATCCTAAAAGATCTTCTGCAATAGCTTCCCTACCACTGACACAAGGCTCACCGGCCTATAATTCCCTGGAGTTTCTCTACTTGCTTTCTTAAATAAAGGAACAACCTTAGCTACTCTCCAGTCTTCCGGGGCATTGCCTGTATCATAGAGTCATAGAGTTATACAGCGTGAAAACAGGCTCTTTGCCCATGTTCCCCACACCGACCAACATACCCCAAAAGACTACAAAGAGTAGTAAACACTGCCCAGTCCATCATCGGCTCTGACCTCCCTACCATCGAGGGGATCTATCGCAGTTGCTGCCTCAAAAGGGCTGGCAGCATCATCAAGGACCCACACCATCCTGGCCACACGCTCATCTCCCCGCTACCTTCAGGTAGAAGGTACAGGAGCCTGAAGACTGCAACGTCCAGGTTCAGGAATAGCTACTTCCCCACAGCCATCAGGCTATTAAACTCAACTCAAACAAAACTCTGAACATTAATAGCCCATTAACTGTTTATTTGCACTTATCTGTTTATCTATTCATGTGTGTATATATTTATATAATGGTATATGGACACACTGATCTGTTCTGTATTCACGCCCTCCTATATTCTGTTGTGCTGAAGCAAAGCAAGAATTTCATTGTCCTATCTGGGACACATGACAATAAACTCTCTTGAATCTTGAATCTTGTACACTAGTCCCACCTACCTGCGTTTGACCCATATCCTTCTAAACCTATCCTACGCATGTACCTGTACAAATATCTTTTAAATATTGTGATTGTACCTGCCTCAACTATCTCCTCTGGCAACTTGTCCCTTACACCCACCACCCTTTGTGCAAAAATGTTGCCCCTCAGAATCCTATTAAATCTTTCCCCCCTCAAACCAATGTCCTCTGGTACTTGATTCCTCTACTCTGGGTGAAAGACTCTGTGCCTTTACCCTATCTAATGGCCTCATACTTCTCTAAGATCACTCCTCATCCTCCTACGCCCCAAGGAATAAACTCGTAGCCTGCTCAACCTCTCCCTATAGCTCAAGCCCTTGAGTCCTAGAACCATCCTCGTAAGTCTTCTCAGTATCCTTTCCAGCTAAAAGCCCTGTCCCACGGTACGAGTTCATTCCAAGAGCTCTCCCGAGTTTAAAAAAAAATCAAACTCGTGGAAAGCACGGAGAATGAACGTAGCGGGTACGTCGGAGCTCGGGGACGTCTCTTAGCGCTAACGGCAGATACTCGGGAAGACTCGCTAACGGCAGGTAAGCACGGGAAGACTCGTGAAGATTTTTCAACATGATGAAAAATGTCCACGAGAGCCCCGAGTACCGACGAGTGGCCATTACCGTAAATCTCCGAGTTCAAATCAGGGCAAACTTGGGAGAGCTCATGGAATGAACTCGTACCGTGGGACAGGGCTTTTAATACCATCTTTCCTATAACAGAGTGACCAAAATACGGCAATTGTATGGTATGGTTTGACTGGATAATACGTAATCAAGTATTTTCATTGTATCTTGGTACGTGACAATAATATACCAATGTACTTCCCTGTCTGCATGCACGTACAGGTACTGTACATACATAGAAACATAGAAAATAGGTGCAGGAGGAGGCCATTCGGCCCTTCGAGCCAGCACTGCCATTCATTGTGATCATGGCTGATCGTCCCCTATCAATAACCCGTGCCTGCCTTCTCCCCATATCCCTTGATTCCACTAGCCCCAAGAGCTCTATCTAACTCTCTCTTAAATCCATCCAGTGATTTGGCCTCCACTGCCCTCTGTGGCAGGGAATTCCACAAATTCACAACTCTCTGGGTGAAAACGTTTTTTCTCACCTCAGTCTTAAATGACCTCCCCTTTATTCTAAGAAATCTCACGTTTTAGAACATGCAAAAACAAAACCACTGATGTGTACAAATATACATATTCATATTCAAAAACACACATATAGATACAGACATATGGATACATATGATTGGATATGTATGAGAATATACACACAGGGATACAGACACCAACATACATCAATGTTTAGGGTCTGAGGAAGGGTTTCGGCCCAAAACGTTGCCTATTTCCTTCGCTCCATAGATGCTGCTGCACCGGCTGAGTTTCTCCAGCATTTTTGTGTACCTTACATCAATGTTTAGTTTAGTTTAGTTTAGAGATATAGCGGGGAAACAGGAATTTCGGCCACCGAGTCCTCGCCGACCAGTGACCCCCGCACACTGACGTTATCTTACACAGACTAGGGACAATTTTACATTAACCTGCAAACCTGTACGTCTTTGGGGTGTGGGAGGAAATCAAAGATTTTGGAGAAAGGCCATGGAGTCATGGGGAGAACATACAAACTCTGTGCAAACAGCACCTGTAGTCGAGATCGAACCCGGGTCTCTGGTGCTGTAAGGCAGCAACTTTACCGTTGTGCCACCGTGCCTCCCCCCCACCTCCCCCCCCTCCCCAATCTTTGCACATCCCCCATCCTTTCCACTCGTCGCTTTGATTTCATGTTTCGTGTATTTTTTGTTTTTTATAACTGTTGGCAGATCAATTTCCCTACTGGGATAAATAAAGTTCTATCATATTGTATCGTATTGTACATAGCAATGTACTTTGGTATGTAGGATTTCCTACATGTACAGCAATAATTCATCAAGACCACCCCAACGGCACCTCCAAAACCTGGGGGCGACCTCTATCACTAAGTGAGATGAGGGAGAGCAGGGGCACGGGAACACCACCACATGCAGATTCCCCTCCAGGTGGCACGCCATCCTGACTTGGAAAAGTATTGCTGTGCCTTCCTCCCCTTGGACTCCCCCAGATGGCCTTCTACCCTCTTTAGACCTTTTCATTTCTAACTGCCGGGGTGACGTCACCCGCCTTAACGTTTCGTGAAAGGAAGGGTCTCAACCCCAAAACAACGCCTATCCCTTTTCTCCGGAGTTGCTGCTTGACCCGCTGAGTTACTCTAGCATTTTGTGTGTCCCTATCTTTGCTGCTCCTTTGTTGTAGCCAAGTCCATTAATTCTGAAATTCCCTATCCAACAACACTGTAGGAGCACCATTCGGATTGTAGCACTTGCCATCCCAATCCCCCCTCCCCGTCCCCATCCCTTCCTGACGGGCAGTTATGGACGGGCAGTAAATCTTTATCCAGAGAGGGCAAATCAAAAGCAGACATGCACATTCACAGCACCACATAGACAGTGACCCACCGCAGTCAACGTGATGAATTCTTATGAATAAACCCCAGTTTTTCCTGCCATCTGCCGAATCAGAGACCCTTGGACTTTCATTAATCGGACTTTCTTGGACTTTATCTTGCACTGAACATTATTTCCTTTATAGACACAAAATGCTGGAGTAACTTAGCGGGTCAGGCAGCATCTCTGGAGAAAAGGAATAGGTAACGTTTCGGGTCGAGGCCCTTCTTCAGACCCGAAACATCATCTATTCCTTTTCTCCAGAGATGCTGCCTGACGCGTTGAGTTGCTCCAGCATTTTGTGTCCATCTTCAGTGTAAACCAGCATCTGCAGTTTCTTCCTACACATTTATCCTGTATCTGTACACTGTGGATCGCTAGATTGTAATCATTTAGTTTAGTTTAGTTTAGAGATACAGCAAACCTCACGTCAAAAACCTTGGCGTGATATTTGACTCAGCACTGAAATTTGACAAACAAGTCAATGCCGTGGTAAAAGCTAGCTTCTTTCAGCTTCAGACGATAGCTAAAATAAAACAATTCCACCAGTTTGATGACCTAGAAAAGATCATCCACACATTCATCTCCTTCCACCTAGATTACTGCAACTCCCTTTACACTGGAATCAGCCAATCTTCCCTGTCCCGCCGGCAACTGGTCCAAAACGCCGCAGCGAGACTCCTGACGGGCACCCGAAAAAGGGACCACATCACCCAGATCCTGGCCTCTCTCCACTGGCTCCCTGTGCGGTTCCGTATAAATTTCAAGATCCTCCTCTATGTCTACAAAGCCCACAATGGGCTTGCCCCCACCTACATTAAAAGTCTTCTCACCCACCACTCCACCTCCAGGTCCCTCAGATCGTCCGACTTGGGGTTGCTGAATATCCCGCGGTCTAGGCATAAAGTCAGGGGCGACCGCGCCTTTGAGGTTGCAGCTCCTAGACTGTGGAACAGCATCCCTCTTCCCATCAGAACTGCCCCCTCCATCGACTCCTTTAAGTCAAGACTAAAAACTTATCTGTACTCCCAAACCTTTCTTGACGTCCTCTGAGCGAGGGCTATATGTATATATGTATGTAGTTTGTTTGTTTATACTATTCTTATATCAAATGTAAAGCACTTTGGCCAACGAGAGTTGTTTTTTAAATGTGCTATATAAATAAATGTGACTTGACTTGACAGCGCGAAAACAGGCCAGCGATCCCCACACATTAACACTATCCCACACACACTAGGGATAATTTACACTTTTTCCGAGCCAATTAACCTACAAACCTGTAGGTCTTTGGAGTAAGGGAGGAAACCGAAGATCTCGGAGAAAACCCACACGGTCACGGGAGAACGTATAAACCGTAGTCGGGATCGAACCGGCTGTTCAAGCGCTGCAAGGCAGCAACTCTACCGCTGCGCCACCGTGCCGCCCATGTATAGTCTTTCCGCTGACTGGATAGCACGCAACAAAAAAGCTTTTCACTGTACCTTGTTACATGACAATAAGCTAAACTAATTAATAAGGAGCCCAGGGTATAGAACCGGCCCATTATAAGGGAGCTGTGCTCGCTGGCGTTAAAATAGGCATTTGCAAAACGCTCAAGTGTCCCAACAGACCCATGACAGATCCTAGCCATTATGTGTCTGGCTATTGTTGACTACAAAGTGTGTATTTCTCATACACATCAGTCTGAAGAAGGGTCTCGACCCGAAACGTCACCTATTCCTTCGCTCCATAGATGCTGCCTCACACGCTGAGTTTCTCCAGCATTTTTGTCTACCCACATAGTGCTGGAGTAACTCAGCGGGTGAGGCAGCATCTCCGGAGAAAAAAGGATGGGTGACCTTTCGGGTCGGGACCCGCGATCAGAAGTCTTGTGGGGATCTGATAATATTATTGCAACATTTTAGCAATACAAAACCCGTAGCACACAGGCTGAGAGATGGGGTTGCACTTCGCTTATATTTATTCATACAACCCACCAGTCACAAACACAATTGCAGTTAAACAACTGCAGCTCTGACTTGTGAATGGAGCTTTCTTTTGATTATTAAAGTTGGTAGATTATTAAAGGGCATCCTCTTGTTTTACAACCACTCCAAAGATAGACACAAAATGCTGGAGTAACTCAGCGGGACAGTCAGCATCTCTGGAGAGAAGGAATGGGGGATGTTTCGGGTCGAGACCCTTCTTCAGACTGAGTCAGGGGAGAGGGAGACCCAGAGACATGGAAGGGTGAGGTGTGACATGAGAGATCAAAGGGGACGAAGAGAGTATATTGTCATGTGTCCCTGATAGGACAATGAAATTCTTGCTTTGCTTCAGCACAACAGAATATAGTAGGCATGAATACAGATTGCAAGATGCAATTTGTACCCAAGCTGATTAACCTACAAACCTGAAGTCTGAAGAAGGATGTAAAAGAATTAAAGAAGGAACTGCAGATGCTGGAAAATCGAAGGTACACAAAAATGCTGGAGAAACTCAGCGGGTGCAGCAGCATCTATGGAGTGAAGGAAATAGGCAACGTTTCGGGCCGAAACGTTGCCTATTACCTTCGCTCCATAGATGCTGCTGCACCCGCTGAGTTTCTCCAGCATTTTTGTGTACCGTCTGAAGAAGGATGTCGAGTCAGGGGAGAGGATGAGGAAAGGGAAGGTGTCAAAACGAGACATCAAAAGAGAAGGGGATCAAGGAAAATGTTTAATGGAAAGTGGTTTTAATGGAAAGTGAATCATGTTGCACCCCCCACCCCTTTAATAATCTACCAACTTTAATAATCAAAAGAAAGCTCCCGGTGGGGAGAGTGCACCTCATGAGGGGTTGAGCTACTCACATGTTCTCCGTGCTTGGGGGAAAGGTGGGGATGCGATCGATGGCTTTGCAGGTGATCTGAAGTAAGTTCCACTTTGAGCACTCGCAGGCGCTGGGGCACTGGCCCGCTCCAGCCCGGCTCAGACCCAGGGAGATCCTTGTCAGAGTCAACGCTTGCAAGGTGAGCAGAAGCATCCTGCGACTTTAATCATTCAAGCGACCTTGCAATTGTTTTTGCTTGGGGATTCTGTTTTCGAGCTGCAGCCGCCAGGAGCCCTGGCGTAAAAGGTTTGCAAAAGCCCTTCATTTGCCAACGCCGGGCTGTTTTTGCAGGCTGATTGACAAATAGCCTCCACCTCTGCCGAAGGAAGGAACTGCAGATGCTGGTTTACACCGAAGACATGAACACACAATGCTGGAGCAGCTCAGCGGGACAGGCAGCATCTCTGGTGAGATTAAGGAATGTGTGACGAGGAATGTGAGACCCTTCTTCAGATTCCACCTTGTCCATTCACATTGTTGCAACCAGGATCCACACATCCCCCCTCAAGCTGCTGATCACACGCCAATTTTTAAAAATGCAATAAAAAAAAATCTTTCCATCCGTTAATATCTTTCCATTCACCATCCCGTGGAACTGCAGAGCAGTAGCTGCAATTTTAAGGTTAAACTGCCAAGCCAGGTTTGCAGTCCTGAGCTACTATCTACCACATCGGGGACCCTTTGATCGGACTATCTTTGATCGGATTTTACCTACAAACCTGAAGTCTGAAGAAGGGTCTCGAGTCAGGGGAGTGGCTTTATCTTTGCACTGAACGTTATTCCCTTATCACGCAGCTGTACACTGTGTATGGCTCGTTTGTACTCATGTATTTTAGCTGGTTAGCAGGCAACACAAGCTTTTCACTGTACCTCGGTACACGAGACAATAAATTAAACTAAAAACTAAACCATTTCCACTGTTGACCGTCAATTACCATCATAGAGTCATAGAGCTGGGAACAGGCCCTTCGGCCCAACTTGCCAACGCCGACCAACATGCACCATCTACACTAGTCCCACTTGGTCTGAAGAAGGGTCTTGACCCGAGACGTCACCCATACCTTCTCTCCAGAGATGCTGCCTGTCCCGCTGAGTTATTCCAGCATTCTGTCTGTCTTTGTAGCGGCTGTACCCCATTCTCCTGCGCTGTACCTCATTCTCCTGCGCTCTACCCAAAACCTGTGACACCCATACTAATCAAGAACCTACAGTATCTATCTCTGCCTTAAAAATATCCATTGACTTGGCCTCCACAGCCTTCTGTAGCAATGATTTCCCCAGATTATGACCACAAGGGGCGCCGTATGATGGCAGCCTCTGCCTACAGTCTGTCTGTTTTTTCATCGTTTTTTAATTTTTAGACTGTTTAAAAAGTATGTTTTGGAGGTTTCTTAGTCTTTTTATGTGGGTGAGGTGGGGAGGGTAAAGGAGCTGTCCCACTGGGGCGACCTAATCCGCGAGTTCAGAAGAGTTTAGGAGAGTTTGAAAAAGTGTCATGTTGAAGACCTCCTTCGATCTCCTTCGACTATGTTGAAGACCAGCTTCGACTAGCTTTGAATAACTTCGGGAAAATTGGACACCGAATAGTGGAGTGAAGACGACCTCCTTCGATCTTTTTCGACCTCCCTTCGACTATGTTGAAGACTATCTACGACTACCTTCGACTACCTTTGATTACCTTCGACTACCCTCGATTACCTACGAATAACATGCTGACCTACTACGACCTACTTGGACTATACCTACGAATAAAAAAATATCGATTTTTTTCCATGGCGACTTGTTTTACTCGCGGGCATTTTTCAGCACGTTAAAAAATACGCCGCGATCTAGCTGAGGCCTCGAGTACACGGGGACTACTCTTGAGAATGAAGGAGAGTTACAAAGACCTCCTAGGACCTCGTGTCGACCATGCTGCAAGTATGAGTCGAGGGCAAACTCTTCTGAACTCGCGGATTAGGTAGCCGCAGTGGGACAGGCCCTTAAGGAGGAAACCGTTTCTCAGTCACTTCCTGGCGAGGATGCGACTATTCTCCGAGTCGCGTCTTCGCCCCCCCCCCTTCGCGGCCTACCGTCTGGATTGGTGCGGCCTTTCCTGCCAGAGACCGACCAGAGCTTCAGTGGCAGCGCACCACTGAATTACCATCGCGGAGCGGGCGATGCCTTACCGGAGATCGCTTGTTGAAGCTCCGGAGTGTTGGAGCTGGAGTATCGCGTACAGTTTTGGTCTCCAAATCTGAGGAAGGACATTATAGCCATAGAGGGAGTGCAGAGAAGGTTCACCAGACTGATTCCTGGGATGTCAGGACTTTCATATGAAGAAAGACTGGATAGACTTGGCTTATACTCGCTAGAATTTAGGAGATTGAGAGGGGATCTTATAGAACCTTACAAAATTCTTATGGGGTTGGACAGGCTAGATGCAGGAAGATTGTTCCCGATGTTGGGGAAGTCCGGGACAAGGGGTCACAGCTTAAGGATAAGGGGAAAAACTTTTTCACACAGAGAGTGGTGAATCTCTGGAACTCTCTGCCACAGAGGGTAGTTGAGGCCAGTTCATTGGCTATATTTAAGAGGGAGTTAGATGTGGCCCTTGTGGCTAAGGGGATCAGGGGGTATGGAGAGAAGGCAGGTACGGGATACTGAGTTGGATGATCAGCCATGATCATATTGAATGGCGGTGCAGGCTCGAAGGGCCGAATGGCCTACTCCTGCACCTACTTTCTATGTATCTATGTATCTATGTAACACCGTGGAGCTGTGGTTGCGGACTAGTGGCCGCGTGCGGAGCAGACTTCAACATCTCGGAGTCCTGGCGATCCCTTTGCCGAGGGCCGCCAGTGTTGAATCTCCGCCCAGCTCTGCCTGCAGACTTCAGGAGCCGCGATCTCCGGTGAGAAGTGGCCGATTCGGAACTCCAAGCCGCTGAGAATGTTCTTCCATTCCGACGTCTGAGTTCTGATCATCCCGGCGAGAGGGCCTAACATCGACAGCGAGGGGCTCGGGAGGCCCCGACCACGGGTGAACAAAGAGGAAGGAAGATGACTGAAGTTTGTTGCCTTCCCTCACAGTGGGAAACATTGATTCCGCTGTGTGGGGATCTTTTTTTATTCGTATGGCTGTATGGTGACCACAAATTTCACTGTACCAATTGGTGCATGTGACAATAAATGTAACCTTGAAACTTGAGATTCATGTGATCTATATCCCTCCATTCCTTGCTCATGCACGTGCCTATCTAAAAAAATCTTAAATGTTTAAGACTTTAAGATAGGCACAACAAATCTGCTTCTGTCACCACCCATGGCAGTGTATTCCAGGCACCCGTCACTCTCTGCATAAGAAGATAGACAAAAAATGCTGGAGTAACTCATTGGGTCAGGCAGCATCTCAGGAGAAAAGGAATAGGTGACGTTTCGCGTCTGGCGAGGGTTCCCGACCACAAACGTCACTCATTCCTTTTCTCCAGAGATGCTCCCTGCCCCGCGGAGTTACTCCAGCATTTAGTGTCTATCTTCGGTGTAAACCAGCATTTGCAGTTCCTTCCTACACTCTCTGCATAAAATAGACAATAGACAATACGCGCAGGAGTAGGCCATTCGGCCCTTCGAGCCAGCACCGCCATTCAATGTGATCATGGCTGATCATCCACAATCAGTACCCCGTTCCTGCCTTTTCCCCAATATCCCGACTCCACTATCTTTAAGAACCCTACCTAGCTCATTCTTGGAAGTGTCCAGAGAACCGGCCTCCACCGCCCTCTGAGGCAGAGAATTCCACAGACTCACAACTCTTCTCCTGCAGTTGTACAGTCCTTCTGCAGTTGTACAGAGCCCTAGTGAGACCACACCTGGAATATTGTGTGCAGTTTTGGTCCCCTAATTTGAGGAAGGACATTCTTGCTATTGAGGGAGTGCAGCGTAGGTTTACAAGGTTAATTCCCGGGATGGCGGGACTGTCATATGCTGAGAGAATGGAGCAGCTGGGCTTGTACACTCTGGAGTTTAGAAGGATGAGAGGCAATATCATTGAAACATATAAGATTGTTAAGGGCTTGGACACACTAGAGGCAGGAAACATGTTCCCGATGTTGGGGGAGTCCAGAACCAGGGGCCACAGTTTAAGAATAAGGAGTAAGCCATTTAGAACAGAGACAAGGAAACACTTTTTCTCAAAGAGAGTGGTGAGTCTGTGGAATTCTCTGCCTCAGAGGGTGGTGGAGGAAGGTTCTCTGGATGCTTTCAAGAGAGAGCTAGATAGGGCTCTTAAAAATAGCGGAGTGAGGGGATTTGGGGAGAAGGCAGGAATGGGGTACTGATTTGGGATGCTCAGCCATGATCACATTGAATGGCGGTGCTGGCTCGAAGGGCCAAATGGCCTGCTCCTGCACCTATTGTCTATTGTCTCTGTGTGAAAAAGTGAAATAAACTAGTCCTACACATCCCCTTGAAACCACCCCCCCCCCTCTTACCTTAAAGCTATGCCCTCTAGGCTCTGATATTTCCACCCTGGGTGGAAAAGGTTCAGACTGTTTACCCTTTCTATGTCTTTCATAATTTTACAAACTTCTGTCAGTTCTCCCCTCAACCTCTGAAACTCCAGAGAAAACAATCTATTGATTAAAAATAATAAGAGCTCTGGAAAGTTCCCAGAGAACAAAGAAACAGACTCTGGAAAGAATAAAGCAAAAAGTTTAATACATCAGACATGCCTTCTCTCTGTAGACGCAGCTCTTTTAAACCTTAAAAATACTTTGATGTATTAATCCCACACAACACCACCGACAAATAACTTATTTTCCCAGTTGAGCGGCAGGTATTGAAAGATTGGCTGCTAGACGTTTTGTTGTGGTATTAAGTATGGGAATAGTGCTACTGAGTCCCTCCAGACTTATGAATATTTCTTCCTGGATCTCTCTCTCACAGATTTGCTTTGTTGGACTATTGTGTTGTTATGGGAGTAGTTGCTAGGATACACACACACACAATAAAATCTACCGATGGGTTCTGAAAGCATTATTCACCAATAAAACTTTGAATAACTACCGAAGTGTAAAAATTTCATGGCAAATCTGCTCAAAATATTGACGGATGACATAAGACGACGGATATTATTCACACATGTGCGGTCTAATAATAAATAATACTAGTTTCTCACATTCTACTTCTTCAAAGGAAGTACTGTTTGAGGTGCTAGTGTTATGTTCCCCTGAACATTCTTTGGAGACCACATACACATAAATGCATCCGTTACAGTTGCAAGCAGACAATGTGAGCACAATGGATATTTATTCACTAATGTTGACAGCACTAATCTCCAGACTGTGGCCAGAAATGAATCCCTGTAAGGTAATTGTGCAATAATGAAGCTGTTTTTTTAAATTATTAATGTTTTTTTAAGATATGGGTGTTGTTGGCGACGCCAGCATTTATTGCCTTCCTAATAGTCCTTGAAATGTTAGCGGTGAGGGTAATGGTACAACTGGGGCAGTCACGGTGGCGCAGCGGTAGAGTTGCTGCCTTACAGCGAATGCAGCGCCGGAGACCCGGGTTAGATCCCGATTGCGGGTGCTGAGGAAGAGGATTTCTTGGAATGTATGCGGGATAGTTATCTAAACCAACATGTAGAGGAACCAACGAGAGAGCAGGCTATTCTAGACTGGGTATTGAGTAATGAGGAAGGGTTAGTTAGCAGTCTTGTTGTGCATGCCCCCTTGGGCAAGAGTGACCATAATATGGTTGAGTTCTTCATTAGGATGGAGAGTGACATTGTTAATTCAGAAACAACGGTTCTGAACTTAAAGAAAGGTAACTTTGAGGGTATGAGACGTGAATTGGCCAAGATTGACTGGCAATTAGTTCTAAAAGGGTTGACGGTGGATATGCAATGGAAGGCATTTAAAGACTACAAACATTGTTCATCCCAGTTTGGCAAAAGAATAAATCAGGGAAGGTAGTGCATCCGTGGATAACAAGGGAAATCAGGGATAGTATCAAAGCAAAAGATGGTGCGTACAAATTAGCCAGAAAAAGCAGCATACCAGAGGACTGGGAGAAATTCAGAGACCAGCAGAGGAGGACAAAGGGCTTAATTAGGAAAGGGAAAATAGATTATGAAAGGAAACTGGCAGGGAACATAAAAACTGACTGCAAAAGTTTTTATAGATATGCGAAGAGAAAGAGATTAGTTAAAACAAATGTAGGTCCCTTGCAGTCAGAAACAGGTGAATTGATCATGGGGAACAAGGATATGGCGGACCAATTGAATAACTACTTTGGTTCCGTCTTCACTAAGGAAGACATAAATAATCTGCCGGAAATAGCAGGGGGCCGCGGGTCAAAGGAGATGGAGGAACTGAGTGAAATCCAGGTTAGTCGGGAAGTGGTGTTGGGTAAATTGAATGGATTAAAGGCCGATAAATCACCAGGGCCAGATAGGCTGCATCCCAGAGTACTTAAGGAAGTAGCTCCAGAAATAGTGGATGCATTAGTGATAATTTTTCAAAACTCTTTAGATTCTGGAGTAGTTCCTGAGGATTGGAGGGTAGCAAACGTAACCCCACTTTTTAAGAAGGGAGGGAGAGAGAAAACGGGGAATTACAGACCAGTTAGTCTAACATCGGTAGTGGGGAAACTGCTAGAGTCAGTTATTAAAGATGGGATAGCAGCACATTTGGAAAGTGGTGAAATCATTGGACAAAGTCAGCATGGATTTACGAAAGGTAAATCGTGTCTGACGAATCTTATAGAATTTTTCGAGGATGTAACTAGTAGAGTGGATAGGGGAGAACCAGTGGATGTGTTGTATCTGGACTTTCAGAAGGCTTTCGACAAGGTACCACATAAGAGATTAGGATACAAACTTAAATCACACGGTATTGGGGGTTCAGTATTGATGTGGATAGAGAACTGGCTGGCAAACAGGACGCAAAGAGTAGGAGTAAACGGGTCCCTTTCACAATGGCAGGCAGTGACTAGTGGGGTACCGCAAGGCTCAGTGCTGGGACCCCAGCTATTTACAATTTATATTAATGAACTGGATGAGGGAATTGAAAGTAACATCTCCAAGTTTGCGGATGACACTAAGCTGGGGGGCAGTGTTAGCTGTGGGGAGGATGCTAGGAGACTGCAAGGTGACTTGGATAGGCTGGGTGAGTTGGGCAAATGTTTGGCAGATGCAGTATAATGTGGATAAATGTGAGGTTATCCACTTTGGTGGCAAAAACGGGAAGGCAGACTATTATCTAAATGGTGGCCGATTAGGAAATGGGGAGATGCAGCGAGACCTGGATGTCATGGTACACCAGTCATTGAAAGTAGGCATGCAGGTGCAGCAGGCAGTGAAGAAAGCGAATGGTATGTTGGCCTTCATAGCAAGAGGATTTGAGTATAGGAGCAGGGAGGTTCTACTGCAGTTGTACAGGGTCTTGGTGAGACCACACCTGGAGTATTGCGTACAGTTTTGGTCTCCAAATCTGAGGAAGGACATTCTAGCCATAGAGGGAGTGCAGAGAAGGTTCACCAGACTGATTCCTGGGATGTCAGGACTTTCATATGAAGAAAGACTGGATAGACTTGGCATACTCGCTAGAATTTAGGAGATTGAGAAGGGATCTTATAGAAACGTACAAAATTCTTATTGGGTTGGACAGGCTAGATGCAGGAAGATTGTTCCCAATGTTGGGGAAGTCCAGGACAAGGGGTCACAGCTTAAGGATAAGGGGGAAATCCTTTAAGACCGCGATGAGGAAAAACTTTTTCACACAGAGAGTGGTGAATCTCTGGAACTCTCTGCCACAGAGGGTAGTTGAGGCCAGTTCATTGGCTATATTTAAGAGGGAGTTAGATGTGGCCCTTGTGGCTAAGGGGATCAGGGGGTATGGAGAGAAGGCAGGTACGGGATACTGAGTTGGATGATCAGCCATTATCATATTGAATGGCGGTGCAGGCTCGAAGGGCCGAATGGCTTACTCCTGCACCTATTTTCTATGTTTCTATGTTTCTAATGTGCGGGGATCGCTGGTCGGCGCAGACCCGGTGGGCCGAAGGGCCTGTTTCCGTGCTGTATCTCTAAACGAAACGAAACTGAGTGGATTTGCTTCGTCACCTCTGAGTCAATGCTGTGGGCTGTGCCTGGAGTCACAAACATTGTAGATCAGGCTGGCTAATGATGGCAAATCTCTTTCCCCGAGGACATGGATGAACCAGGTGGGTTTTTATGGCAGATTGTAGTTTGCATGGTCATCATCTCAATGGTGCAAACGCACAGTGAAATTCTTTTTTTGCATACAGTTCAATAAAGTATTGCCATGCCTAAGCATAATCCTAGATTAGTAAACTGTACAGAAATAGTTCACTGAGACCGCATGCAAGAGGCGCCAGGTTTTGGCGCCATTCCAGAGTCCAGTCCGGTCTGCAAACTAGGTCTCATGGAGCGGGCTGTCGCCTCCGTTTGGATCGTTCAGCGAACTATCGTCCATCTCCTCACCCAGCCACGTTTGAGCCCCAGGGGCGCCTCCCACAGCCGACCTTGATGGTGCAGCAGGCAAGACCCCGGTTGACTCTCCTACCGGCCTTGGTCCTCGCGTCCATCGTGGCCGGCTCCCTTCTCTGCTGTCTCTGGTCTTCGGGAGGTGGCTTCCTCATACAAGCCTTGGCCTGCTGGGTCTTCTGCATCCATTTTGTCTTCTGCCATCTTGAGACTTGTTGGTGTCTATCCTCCCAAAATCCAGATTATTGATTAAAGTTTAATTAGAATCCTGATTTGTTAGCTCAGCACCCTCAGTCACTAGCGCAAAGTACAAAGTACTGGGAGAATTCAGCTGGCATGTAAAATCCCCTGGAGGAAATGGTTAGACGATGAATTGCTAGGCCGAAGAAGGATCCCAACCTGAAACATTGTCTGTCCATTTCCTCCACACAAGCTACCTGACCCGCTGAGTTTCTCTAGCACTTTGTGTTTTACTCAAGGTTCCAGCACCTATAGTTTCTTGAGTCTGGTAACTTGTTGCAGAGTTCGAGAATTGAGTCTTCTGGTACAGAGTTATATAATCTTCATCCGGTGTACTGACCTTGAGTGATTTGAATTTGATGTGCTTGGATCCTACAAAATAGAATGTAAGACTTCCATTTACATCAAGCCTTCAATGATCCCATGATGTCTCACTAGATTGAGAGTGGTGGACTCAGCCTGGTCCATTTTGGTCATAGCCCTCCCCACCTGGGTGGCACAGTAGCTCAGCGGTAGAGTTGGTGCCTTACAGTGCCAGAGAACCTGGTTCGATCCTGACTGCAGGTGCCATCTTTATGGAGTTCTCCCCGTGACCTGCGTGGGTTTTCTCCGGGAACTCCGTTTTCCTCCCACACTCCAAAGACGTACAGGTTTTTAGGTTAATTGGCCTGGTATAATTGTTCAAAGGTTCAAAGGTTCTTTATTAGTCACATACACCAATTGGTGTAGTGAAATGCGTATTGCCATTGCAGCACATAAAGAAAAGAACACAACATAACAGTAATAAAGAAATTTAAACATAAAAAACATCCCCCCACAATGGTTCCCATTATGAGGGAAGGCACAAAGTCCAGTCCCCATCCCCATGTCCACCCATAGTCGGGCCTATTTAGGCCTCCGCAGTCGCCTTTAAGGAGGCCCGATGTTCCAGGCCGTTCTCACCGGATGATGGTGCTCCGGCATCGGGAGAATCCTCCTCTCAGCGGCATGGGAAACCTGGAACGGCCGTTTCCTTACCGGAGACTGCGGCTTACGAAGCCGACAGGCCGCGCTGGATGGAGCTCCACCACTGGCGACCCAGGCTCCCGATGTAAAGTTCAGCGCCGCCGCCCGCAGCTGGCCGCTCCACAGACCTGCAGCTCCGCGATGTTCATCGCCGGTCTCAGCATACAGGAGTTCCAGCGCGGCGACCCGGGTAAGGCATCGCCCGCTCCGCGATAGCGCTCCAGAGCTGTGCCGCCGCCGAAGCCAAGGTTCTGGCCGGTCCCCTCAGGAAACGCCGCTCCAGGCCCACTGGTAGGCCGCGAGGACGGGTCGAAGATGCTGCCCGGAGAAAAGCTGCCTCTCCGACCAGGTAGGGACCCTGAAAAGCAGTTTCCCCCTTCCCCACCCCCGCCCCCCATAAAAAAGGACTAGAGCTCCGAAAAACAAAAACTCAACTAACTAAAAATAAAAAAAGTGAAAAAACGAACAGCTTGTAGCGGCACCAAACGTGGTGAATAAAGGTGAGACATCAGGCCGGTTCAAAGAGTCGTTTATTCAGTGGTGACACATTAGGTTGGTGCTAACTATAATAACAGTGTTACTGTAGCTGAGCGAGGTTGTTCACTCGGTCTCAGCTACCGGTTGAATACCTTAAGGTCTCGAGGTGAGATGACCTTAAGTACCAGGACACTCCCTCTAGCCCATGACGTCACGTGCCCGCCCTCGTACTTCCTGACGAGGGTTCGAGCATTAGTGGCCCGTGTATAGGCTGACGCCACTGGACCCCCCCCAGAACCGGAGGAAGGAATAGCATGGTCGAGGGCGGCTGCTGCATGTCTGGGACACCCCTGGCGTGGGTCGGGATGGAGGGCTCCACGGGCGTGTGACGCTCTGCGTGGGCTCCACGGGTGCAGTGACGCTCTGCGTGGGCCCCACGGGCGCAGTGACGCTCTGCGTGGGCTCCACGGGCGCAGTGACGCTCTGCGTGGGCGATCCCGAGGTACCGAGGGCTGCGAGGGGACCGATGCAGAAACCGCTGGACGGAAGGAATAGCATGGTCGAGGGCGGCTACTGCATGTGGGGTCGGCGAAAAAAATCGAGGGCGGCTTCTGCATGTCTGGGACACCCCTGGCGTGGGTCGGGATGGAGGGCTCCACGGGCGCGTGACGCTCTGCGTGGGCTCCACGGGCGCAGTGACGCTCTGCGTGGGCGATCCCGAGGTACCGAGGGGTGCGAGGGGACCGATGCAGAAACCGGCGGACAGAAGAGACCAGTCGCATCTCCTCGACCAGCTAAGGGAGTTTGTCCTGTGAAATGCGGCCCCCAGGAATAGCTGGGAAAACCTCTCCGCTCCGGTAGTCGGCTCCGGGCAGGTCATGCGGGTGAGCTCGGCGGCCGTCACACAAGGCGGCCTGCCCCGTTGCCGGGAACGGGAGAGCGGCGGCAGCAGCAGCTGGTGGGGAAGAGGCGGCATCCCAGATGTAGCGGCATACCTCACTGCAGGGCCGGGTTGGCGGCAGCGTAGTTCTGCCGGGCTGGGCAGTCGGCTGTAGACATCAGGTCTCCCTCCCGAGGCTGCGTGCATCAGGTAAAATCCAAATTTCAATTTGGACAGTCGGGGGTCACCAGTGTAGCGGCACCAAACGTGGTGAATAAAGGTGAGACATCAGGCCGGTTCAAAGAGTCGTTTATTCAGTGGTGACACGTTAGGTTGGTGCTAACTATAATAACAGTGTTACTGTAGCGGAGCGAGGTTGTTCACTCGGGCTCAGCTACCGGTTGAATACCTTAAGGTCTCGAGGTGAGATGACCTAAAGTACCAGGACACTCCCTCTAGCCCATGACGTCACGTGCCCGCCCTCGTACTTCCTGACGAGGGTTCGAGCATAAGTGGCCTGTGTATAGGCTGACGCCACAAGCTGCAGGATGGGCTGCCATACCCATACAGGACGGCGCCCCCTGGCTAATTGTAAATTGTTCCTAGTGTGTGTAGGATACTGGTAGTGTGCGGGGATCGCTAATCGACACGGACTAGGTGGGCCGAAGGGCCTGTTTCCACGCTGTATCTCCAAACTAAACTAAACCATCAAAAGCATCTTCATGAGATGTTGCCTCAAGAAGGCAGCATCGATCATCAAGAATCCCAGAGAGCCATGCCCAGAGAGCCATGCCCTCTTCTCAATGCTACAGTCAGGCCAGAGCTACAGAAGTGGCAGCGCTGTTGCACAGCTGCGGCTCGCCTGCAGTCCGTCTGTTTTTACTTTTTTGTTGTTGTTTTTCTTTTGTCCTGTTTTAGTTAAATTTTAGTTTATTGGGTTGTGTACGTGTGGGGTGGGGGTGGGGGTGGGGGTGGGGGTGGGGGGGGGGTGAAACATGATTTTTGTCTCTTCCTTCGGGGGAATGCGACTTTTTCTTGTCGTATCCCCCTTCTCTGCCTCCGTCTGCGCTGAGGCCTAATGGCGGAGCTGCCGGCCTCCAACTCCAACTGCGACCGACCGACCTCGAGGCTCCGGAGGCAGAGCCAGGACTTACCAGCGCGGGGCTGGCCGGCTTCGGGGATGCGGTGGCGGTCCGGCGGTGGCGACCTGAGTCCGGAGGCTCGGCCGCGGGCCCGGTGGACGACATCGTCGGGAGCTCGCAGGTCACGGGTGGGTGACCTGTTTTCTGGGGCTCCCGCAACTACAGCTGCGTCCGCTGGACTGGAGGGCGGCGGCTTGGCCACCCCGGGCCGCGGAGTTTGAACTGGCCCGTCGCGGACAGAGCACGGATTCAGCCGCGGGACTGACTTACCATCACCCGGCGGGGTTACAACGTCAGAAGCCTGGATCGCCTCAGCGCAGAGGGAGAACAAAGAGGGAAGAGACAGAGACTTTAAGACTTTTGCCTCCATCACAGTGAGGAGGTGCCTGGTGAACTCACTGTGGTGGATGTTAATTTGTGTTTATCGTGTGTTTTGTTATTTATTATATGTATGACTGCAGGCAACGAAATTTCGTTCAGACCGAAAGGTCTGAATGACAATAAAGGAATCTAAGTCTAAGTCCTAAGAAGCCTGAAGTCCCACACCACCAGGTTCAGGAACAGCTACTTTCCTCCCACCATCAGGTTCTTGAACCAACTCTCACAACCCTAATCCTACCTCGTCAACAGAACACTATGGACCACCTCTTGCACTACCATGGATTCATTTCTAATGGGATATTTTTGCACTGATGTCTTGTTTTTTTTTCTGCAGTCTTCTTTTTTCTGTCTTATGGAATTTATGTGTAATTTAGGTACAACTATTGTATCATTATGTTTTTGTATGTTGTCTGATTCTACCTGCAGCTGCAAGCTAGGTGTTCATAATACCAGTACCTCACTGAACTTGTGCATATGATAACAAAGTTACACAAAAATGCTGGAGAAACTCAGCGGGTGCAGCAGCATCTATGGAGCGAAGGAAATAGGCAACGTTTCGGGCCGAAATCCTTCTTCAGACTGATGGGGGTGGGGAGAAGAAAGGAAAAAGGCGGAGGAGGAGACAGCAAGGGCTAACAGAATTGGGAGAATTCAATGTTCATGCCCCCAGGATGCGGAATATGAGGTGCTGTTCCTCCAATTTCTGGTGTTGCTCGCTCTGGCCATGGAGGAGACCCAGGACTGAGAGGTCGGATACGGAATGGGAGGGGGAGTTGAAGTACTGAGCCACCGGGAGGTCAGGTTGGTTATTGCGGACCGAGCGGAGGTGTTCGGCGAAACGATCGCCAAGCCTCCGCTTGGTCTCACCGATGTAGATCAGCTGACATCTAGAGCAGCGGATGCAATAGATGAGGTTGGAGGAGATGCAGGTGTACCTCTGTCGCACCTGGAACGACTGCTTAGGTCCTTGAATGGAGTCGAGGGGAGAGGTGAAGGGACAAGTGTTGCATCTCTTGCGGTTGCAAGGGAAAGTGCCCGGGGAGGGGGTGGTACGGGAGGGAAGGGAAGAATTGAGAAGGGAGTTACGGAGGGAGCGGTCTTTGCGGAAGGCAGACATGGGGGGAGATGGGAAGATGTGGCGAGTGGTGGGGTCACGTTGGATGTGGCGAAACTGACGGAGGCTTACTTGTTGTATGTGACGGCTGGTGGGGTGAAAGGTGAGGACTAGGGGGACTCTGCCCTTGTTGCGAGTGGGGGGATTGGGAGAGAGAGCACTGTTGCGGGGTATGGAAGAGACCCTGGTGCGAGCCTCATCTATGGTGGAGGAGGGGAACTCCCGTTCCCTGAAGAATGAGGCATTTCAGATGCCCTGGTGTGGAACGCCTCATCCTGGGAGCAGATGCGGCGTAGACGGAGGAATTGGGAGTAGGGGTTGGAGTCAACGGGTCCTTTTCACAATGGCAGGCAGTGACTAGTGGGGTACCGCAAGGCTCAGTGCTGGGACCCCAGCTATTTACGATTTATATTAATGATCTGGACGAGGGAATTGAAAGCAACATCTCCAAGTTTGCGGATGACACTAAGCTGGGGGGCAGTGTTAGCTGTGAGGAGGATGCTAGGAGACTGCAAGGTGACTTGGATAGGCTGGGTGAGTGGGCAAATGTTTGGCAGATGCAGTATAATGTGGATAAATGTGAGGTTATCCACTTTGGTGGCAAAAACGGGAAGGCAGACTATTATCTAAATGGTGGCCGATTAGGAAATGGGGAGATGCAGCGAGACCTGGGTGTCATGGTACACCAGTCATTGAAAGTAGGCATGCAGGTGCAGCAGGCAGTGAAGAAAGCGAATGGTATGTTGGCCTTCATAGCAAGAGGATTTGAGTATAGGAGCAGGGAGGTTCTACTGCAGTAGTACAGGGTCTTGGTGAGACCACACCTGGAGTATTGCGTACAGTTTTGGTCTCCAAATCTGAGGAAGGACATTATAGCCATAGAGGGAGTGCAAAGAAGGTTCACCAGACTGATTCCTGGGATGTCAGGACTTTCATATGAAGAAAGACTGGATAGACTTGGCTTATACTCGCTAGAATTTAGGAGATTGAGAGGGGATCTTATAGAAACGTACAAAATTCTTATGGGGTTGGACAGGCTAGATGCAGGAAGATTGTTCCCGATGTTGGGGAAGTCCAGGACAAGGGGTCACAGCTTAAGGATAAGGGGGAAATCCTTTAAGACCGAGATGAGGAAAAACTTTTTCACACAGAGAGTGGTGAATCTCTGGAACTCTCTGCCACAGAGGGTAGTTGAGGCCAGTTCATTGGCTATATTTAAGAGGGAATTAGATGTGGCCCTTGTGGCTAAAGGGATCAGGGGGTATGGAGAGAAGGCAGGTACGGGATACTGAGTTGGATGATCAGCCATGATCATATTGAATGGCGGTGCAGGCTCGAAGGGCCGAATGGCCTACTCCTGCACCTATTTTCTATGTATCTATGAGTCCTTACAGGAAGCAGGGTGGGAAGAAGTGTAGTCCAGATAGCCATGGGAGTCAGTAGGTTTATAGTGATAACAACCTTGACTTGAATTGAAAATGTAAAATTGATAGATTCTATCAATTTTAGGAAGGCAACTTGTTATCACAGAGTACGTGCAGATTGTGAAGGTGAAAAAAGTATAAGAGCCGCAATGAAGAAGATTGAGAGGTCAGGAATTCAACCTTAGTATGTCAGAGATCTGTTAAAGAGTCTGCTAATGCAGGGAAGAAGGTGTTCTTGAATCTGGTGGTACATGCTTTCAAGCTTTTGTATCTACTGCCCGACGAGAGAGGGAATGACTAGGGTGAGAGTTGCCTTTACTGTTGTTGATGGCTTTACCAAGGTAGGTTGAACTGTAGATGGAATTATGGAGTTAATCAGATGGAGGGATGGGGAAGTGGGAGGGCTGGTTTGAGTAATGGACGACCATGTCTGCATCTACAACTTTCTGTAATTTTTTGCAGTCCTGGGCAGAGCATTTGTCGTACCAAGCTGTGATACATCCTGAAAGGTTGTCTTCTGTACCTTGAAACTTAAGGGCCTGTCCCACTTACGTGTCCTTGGCGCGCAAATTACGTGACCTCGTGGTCGCGTTGAGGCGCACGGGCATCGTACGGCCGGGCGGGGCCGGTCCCACTGAGAAGCGCGGAGGAGTATGTAGTTGTGCGCGACATCGCGCGGGCTCTGAAATTTTTGTAGCGAACAAAATCTTTGCACGCCAATGGCCTGTCGCGGAACTGACGGCCAAAGTGGGACAGGCCCAAGACCCTGGCGCGACGCAACGTCTCACCTTCAAACGAAGCAGGCAAACGATCGCCGAACTCGGCCTGGGGCTCACGGCCGTTGCGGTCCGGATCAGCCCCCACTTCTACTCCCAGAGCGGGGCCAAGAAAATTGAAGATAGACACAAAATGCTGGAGTAACTCAGCGGGACCGGCAGCATCTCTGGAGAGAAGCAATGGGTGACGTTTCGGGTCAAGACCCTTCTTTCAGACTGAAGAAGAGTCTCAACATGAAACATCACCCATTCCTTCTCTCCAGAGATGCTGCCGGTCCCGCTGAGTTACTCCGGCATTTTGCGCCCATCTTCAAATGACGTCACGCGCTCCAGACGTCTGTGCGGTCGAATGAAGTCGCGCGCGACCTTCGCGGGACCGTCGAGGCTCAACACGACCACGAGGTCGCGTAATTAGCGTGCCAAGGACACGTAAGTGGGACAGGGGCTTTAGGATCTGATATCGTCAAGAGAGTCAAGAGAGTTTTATTGTCATGTGTCCCAGATAGGACAATGAAATTCTTGCTTGCTGCAGCACAACAGGATATGTAAACATAATACGGAACAGGAGATAAAAGTTCAGTGTGTCTACATACCATAGACCATATATATATACACAATAAATACACAGATAAAGTGCAATAGGCTGTTATTGTTCAGAGTTTGTTTGATGGCGAGTTTAATAACAGTGGGGAAGTAGCTGTTCCTGAACCTGGATGTTCCAGATTTCAAGCTCCTGTACCTTCTTCCCGATTGCAACGGAGAGATGAGTGTGTGGCCAGGATGATGTGGGTCTTTGATGATGTTAGCAGCCTTTTTGAGGCAGCGACTGCGATAGACCCCTTCGATGGTGGGGAGGTCAGAGCCGATGATGGACTTGGCGTTATTCATGAGCATGGGTGCAACCACTGGAGAGAGGGTCGTACTTGACGGTGGATGGAAGCAGATGGAATCCTTGCCCAGTTTTAATAAATTTATGGTGCCCATGTCTCCCATCCCATTTAATGAACCCTCAAAACTGAAAATGGTAGGTTTCTGGATAATGAAAGAAACAATGGTCAGGGCGATAAGGCAGGAAAAGAATGTATTGAGGTATGGAGAAAAATGATCAATCATGATCAATCATGAATGGCTATGGGATCCAAATGGCCTACTCCCATTCCTATTTCCAATATTTTTTAATAAAAATGTTGGCAATGTTTTAATCAATGAGTAGGATGATGTGGGATAGGCAGACAGTGGGGGATATAGTTAACGCAGGTAAATGCAAAGTGCAAAGCACAAAGTGCCGGGGGAGTCTGAAGAAGGGTCCAGACCTGAAACGTCATCTCTCCATTCCCTCCAGAGATGCTTAGTTCCTCCAGCACTTTCGGTTTCACTCAAGATCTCAGCATCTGCAGTTGTTTGTGTCTCTAAACGTGAAGTGTGGCAGGTTGGGTAAAGTAACTTGATGTTGCTGCATAATCCAAAATTTGAGGGGGCGGGTGAAGAGTTGTTGTGGGATAAACATTGGGCCATAAGAACATAATAGAAGAAGGAGTAGGCAAACAAGCCTCTTGCTCCTGCTCCACCATTCTTTGTATAATGGTCACAATTTGCCTAATTTTCTAATCTCATTGTCACCTTCATGTATTCATTCTATTTCCGTTAATTCCCTTCATATCCACAAATCCATCAGTGATTGTCCTGAATATACACAGTGACCAACCCTTTCTTGGGTAGAGAATTCCAAAGATTTACCATGCACTGGATGAATACATTTCTTCTTAACCCAATCCTGAATGGCTGACATCTTATTTTATGGAAGAAATATCAACTCTACTTCTACCCTGGTAAACTCTGTAAGAATTTTGCATTTTGAGTAGATTAGGAAGGACATTCTTACCATAGAGGGAGTGCAGAGAAGGTTCACCAGACTGATTCCTGGGATGGCAGGACTTTCATATGAAGAAAGACTGGATAGACTCGGCTTGTACTCGCTAGAATTTAGAAGATTGAGGGGGGATCTTATAGAAACTTACAAAATTCTTAAGGGGTTGGACAGGCTAGATGCAGGAAGATTGTTCCCGATGTTGGGGAAGTCCAGAACAAGGGGTCACAGTTTAAGGATAAAGGGGAAATCCTTTTAGGACCGAGATGAGAAAAACATTTTTCACACAGAGAGTGGTGAATCTCTGGAACTCTCTGCCACAGAAGGTAGATGAGGCCAGATCATTGGCTATATTTAAGAGGGAGTTAGATGTGGCCCTTGTGGCTAAAAGGATCAGGGGGTATGGAGAGAAGGCAGGTACAGGATACTGAGTTGGATGATCAGCCATGATCATATTGAATGGCGGTGCAGGCTCGAAGGGCCGAATGGCCTACTCCTACACCTATTTTCTATGTTTCTATGTTACCTCCCTTCTAAACTCTGTAGAGTATAGGCCCAGACCATTGAAGTTCTCTACATATGCCCACCCTCCCCCATCATCCCAGAATTCACTTTGGTTAATACAGCATGGAAACAGGCCCTTCGGCCCAACTTGCCCATGCCGACTAAGATGCCCCATCAACACTAGTCCCACCTCCTCATGAGGTCCTTCACCCTGTGTGCCTCTCTAGTCTATACCAAGTTTTATGAAAAATCTTCGAAGCTGAGCTTGCAACCTCATGTGCAATATTATTTGTTCATGGATGTGAATGTCATGGGCAAGGCTGGTAATTATTGTCTAGGAAGATGCTGGTTTACACCGAAAATAGACACAAAATGCTGGAGTAACTCAACGCTGGAGGTAAAGCACCTCTGGAGAGAAGGAATGTGTGACGTTTTGGGTCGAGTCCCTGCATCAGACCCTGTGACCATTGTGCCTCCCTAATTACCACTGAACTCAGAAGGCAGTTAAGAATCTATCAATTTTAATTCTCCATTCCCCTTCCACTCTAACCTGTCTGTCTCTGGTCTCCTACATTGCACATTGAACATACAGTACAAGAAGAGGCCTTTCAGCCCACAATGCCTGTACGGAAAAACTAAAGATAAACTAATCTGAGCTGTCTGCACATAATTCATATCCTTACACTTCCTGCAAATCCATGTGTCTATCTAATGGCCTCTTAAATGCCACTATAGTATCCGCTTCCACCGCCATCCTCGGTTGTGTGTTCCAGGCACACACCACACTCTGTGTAAAAAAAACTTGCCCCGCACTTCTCCTTTAAACTTTGCCAGCATTACCTTAAAGCAATAATCTCTAGTCTTCAATATTTCTCCTCCTCATCTCCATTCTTCATTGCACGCAACTGCAGTAATGTCATATGTACATGGTACATCATCACAATCCCTCTGTAGAACTGAATTTTGGAAGTACAGCACAGACATGGCATTTTACATGTAGGCTGAGTCTCTATTTCATGGAGCACAGGAGGATGAGGGATAGGCGGTGTATAGAGGTCTTATAGAGGTGTACAAAATCATGAGAGAAATAGATCGGGTAGATGCACAAAATCTCTTGCCCAGGGTAGGAGAATCGGGGACCAGAGGATATAGGTTCAAGGTGAAGGGGTAAAGACTTAATAAGAATCTGAGGAGTAACTTTTACACACAAAGGGGTGGGTGTATGGAGCAAGCTGCCAGAGGAGGTAGTTGAGGCTGGGACTATCCCATTGTTTAAAAATTTAGACAGGTACATGGATAGGACAGGTTTGGAGGGATATGGACCAAGCACAGGGAGGTGGGACTAGTGTAACTTGGACATTGTTGGCAAGTTGGGCCGAAGGGCCTGTTTCCACACTGTATCACTCTATGAATAAGTGACTTTTTGGGTCGAGGCCTTTCTTCAGTCTGAAGATTCCTGCACCCTCTCCTTCCCATTCCCATTCACCACTTCACACCTACTTAAGGCAAGACTCCAGTATGAAAAGACTGGACCATTTCCCACCCCAACTAACACTTCACACCCACTCACAGCCTGACCTCAGTCTGCAAAGACTGGGCCCTTCTACACCCACCCACCCCTCCAATCACCACGTCACACCCAATCACTCACACCCTCTGTGCTGCACAGCATCACTTATCCAATATCAACAATAAAAATAGAGGAGGTGGAGAGGCTTTTCAGAGGACAAAAAAGCCGGAAATCTCCAGGACCTGACAATGTTTCTCCCTCTACTCTTAAGCTCTGTGCCAAGCAGCTGGACCGGTCTATACAGACATTTTTAACCAGTCCCTGCAAACATGTACTGTCCCTGCCTGCTTCAAAGTCTCCATTATTGTCCCTGTACCCAAAAAGGCAAGGATTACTTGTCTTAATGACTACAGGCCTGTCGCACTGACCTCTGTAGTCATGAAGACACTCGAAAGGCTTGTGCTGGCCAAGCTGAAAAATATCACAAACCCTCTGCTGGACCCTCTGCAGTTTGCATATCGGGCCAATAGATCTGTGGATGATGCAGTCAACCTGGGCCTGCACTTCATCCTACAGCACCCAGACCGCCAGGGGACCTATGCGAGGATCCTGTTTGTTGATTTTAGCTCTGCATTCAACACCATTGTGCCAGAGCTACTACACTCCAAACTTTCCGAGTTGACTGTGCCTGAACCCCTTTGTCGGTGGATCACCAGCTTCCTGTCAGACAGGAAGCAGCATGTGAGGCTGGGAAAGCACATCTCGGACCCGCAAACGCTCAGCATAGGAGCACCGCAAGGCTGCGTACTCTCTCCTCTACTCTCTCCACACCAACGACTGCACCTCCACAGACACCTCTGTCAAGCTTCTCAAGTTTGCGGACGCACAACCCTGATTGGACTGATCCAGGATGGGGAGGAATCTGCCTACAGACAGGAAGTGTAACAGCTTGCGTCCTGGTGCCGTTGCAAAAACCTAGAGCTCAATGCTCTTAAGACAGTGGAATTGATTGTTGACTTTAGGAGAGCTCCCCCTCCCCTCACCCCACTCACCATCAACAACATCACAGTCACGTCTGTGGAGTCTTTTAAGTTCCTGGGAACCATCATCTCCAAGGACCTTAAATGGGGGACTACCATCGACTCCACAGTCAAAAAGTCACAAGAGGATGTACTTCCTACGGCAGCTGAGGAAGCACAATCTGCCACAGGTAATGATGGTCCAATTCTACACGGCCATCGTAGAGTCTGTTCTCACCTTCTCCATCATGGTCTGGTTTGGCTCAGCCACCAAGCACGACACCTGGAGGCTGCAGCGAATCGTCCGATCAGCAGAGAAGGTTATTGGCTGCAACCTTCCCTCCATTGATGAATTGTACACTGCAAGGGCCAGGAAGCGAGCGGGCAAGATCATCTCTGACCCCTCTCACCCTGGCCACAAACTCTTTGAATCGCTTCCGTCTGGAAGGCGACTCCGGACTGTCAAAGCTGCCACAGCCAGACATAAAAACAGTTTTTATCCACGAGTAGTTACTCTACTCAACAACCAAAAATCTGTAGCCTCCCTTTGATCTGGTATTTTGTTGGTTCACATGCTTGATCAATGGTGTTTTATCATTCATGTTTTATTATTATTAATGTTTAGTGGTCATATCGTAACTGTCACTGTATAACCATATAACCATAATAACCCATACACAGCACGGGAAATCAGGCCATCTCGGCCCTTCAAGTCCGTGCCGAACATTTAAAATCTTTTTTTTTTTTTTTAATTAAAAATAAAATACTTCCCCCTCTAGTCCCATCTACCTGCACTCAGACCATAACCCTCCATTCCTTTCCCGTCCATATACCCCATCCAATCTATTTTTTTTAACTGTTGTTACTTGTGGGGGAGCACCAAGACAAATTCCTTGTATGTGAATACTTGGCCAATAAACTTACGTACTTACTTTTCTCCAGAGATGCTGTCTGACCTGCTGAGTTGCTCCAGCTTTTTCTGTCTATCTTTTGTTTAACATATGTAGATGTCAGAGAAGCATTTGGCACCTGTGACATATGTAGATGTTAGAGAAGGGTTTGGCAGCTGTAATATATGTAGATGTTGGAGAAGGGTTTGGTACCTGTGACAGGTGTAGATGTTAGAGAAGTGTTTGGCACCTGAAAACATATGTAGCTGTTAGAGAAGTGTGTGGTACCTGTAAGCAGGTGGATTTAGCGCCTAGTTCTCCTCACTGGCGCTCAGCCTGTCACTGGCAGAGAGGCGGGGCCGCTTGGCGCAATTTCCCGATAGGCATTAGAGCGGGACAGCTCCGCGGGGAGGGCGGTTGGGCCGCGGTGGCTGCCGGGAGTTGTATTCGGATTAGCGCATCCGCCGCTGCCGGTGGCGGAGGCGGGACTACAGCTCCCAGGGGGCGCTGCGGGCGGCGGAGTCCTGGGCCGGGGGAGGCGGCTGGGCGAAGGCGGCCATTTTCAAGTTGCCATAGACGCCGAGTGGAGGCGGCGGCCCGGGGGCGGGATGGGTCTCGCTGCCCGCTGAAGGTGCAGCACAGGGCGGCTGCAGTCGGCATGGGACTAGACGGCGGATCACAGGTGCCGGGACCTTACATGCACTCCTTAGACTGTCATTTATAAATATAATAACGTTGGTTTTGATTAGTACGGGTGTCTGGGAAGAAGGCAGGAGCATGGGGGGTTAGGAGGATAGATGGGCCGAATGGCGGAGTAGACTTGATGGGCCGAATGGCATAATTCTCTGCTCCTAGAACTTACGAATTTATGAAATGCACAAGTTGATATCAGTGAGTATGTTTTCTTCCTAAGGGCACGAATGAAACCTTGTCCAGAGAAATCAGATGGAGTCAACAAACTCCAACCCACTTGTTCTTGTAAGCTCTTCTTTCTGTAAATCATGCACTGACAATGTAATGCTCCGTTGAATGAGATGTAACCGAGTTATTAATGGCAATCAAAATATATTTCACTCACAGGAAAGAATAAATGAAACCCTTGTGAGAAGAAGGGTCTCGACCCGAAACGTCACCCATTCCTTCTCTCCAGAGATGCTGACCTGTTCCGCTGAGTTACTCCAGCTTTTTGTGTCTATCTTCTCTGGTGAGACTCCATGTAAGAGAGGAAACATAAGAGTACACTTGGCAGAGTAGACTTGATGGGCCGAATTGCCTAACTCTGCTCCTACCATTTGTGACCTTATGAGTCCGGGCTGGGGTTGGACGATAGACACAAATGCTGGAGTAACTCAGCGGGACAGGCAGCTTCTCTGGAGAGAAGGAATGGGTGATGTTTCTGGTTGAAACTATTCCTCAGACTGAGCATCAGGGGAGAGGGAGACATAGAGATAAGGAAGGGTAAGGTGTGAAAACGAGACATCAAAAGAGATGAAGTTCGAGGAGGATGTAGAATAGATCAAGGAAAATGTAGAATAGATAATTGTCAGCTAGGAGTAGGTGACAACAAAGCAAACAGATAAAAATGTAATCGGGGGACAGTCAGACTGGTCGGAGAACTAGGAAGGGGGAGGGATGGAAGAGAGTGGGAAAGCAAGGGTTCCTTTGCAGCGGTCGGCGAGAACATGGGGGAACTGCTGGGGGGGGGGGGGAGAATAATGTGGACCCGGGGGACCGCTTTGGGGTGAGGTGGGGTGGGGGGAGGAGAACAAGGAGAAGCCGGCGTACTTTGTAACTTTGTCAGTGCCGTAGGTGGCCGCTATTTCACAAGCAAAGAATTTCACTGTGCCTTGTCACATGTGACTATAAAGTATTCCATTCCATTCCATACTTGAAGTTAGAGAAGTTAATATTCATACTACTGCCCAAGTGAAATATGAGGTGCTGTTCCTCCAATTTTTTCCTTTCCTCAATGACCCCCCACTGGGGCGTGAGCCAAATGCTGTGGGTGTTAAGATGTATGGTGGAGAACATGCTGTTTCAAGTCAAGTCAAGTTTATTCGTCACATACGTATACGAGATGTGCAGTGAAATGAAAAGCGGCAATGCTTGCGGATTGTGCAAAAAAACTACAAAATAGAATGGAACAGAATCAGAATTACACATTTGTGGGAGGAATAAAAAACTGACGCTGTTTGGGATCTGCAGAGAGTGGAAGACACTGCCTGCTTTGTCACAGGTGACGACCTCCCCACCGTTGGCAATGCTTTCATTTCGCTACTACCATTTGGGGGGAAAATGTACAGGAACTTGAGATCCCTTACATCCACGTTTAAGAACAGCTTCTTCCCATCAACTATCAGACTCTTTGGAATATTATGAGCAGTTTTGGGCCCCTTATCTGAGGAGGGGTGTGCTGGTGTTGGAAGAGTCCAGAGGAGGTTTACAAGAATGATATTAAGATGATATTGCATTGGGCTTGTACTCGCTGGAATTTAGAAGGATGAGGGTGGACCTCATTGAAACTTACCAGATAGTGAAAGGCCTGGATAGAGTGGATGTGGAGAGGATGTTTCCACTGGTGGGAGAGTCTAGGACCAGAAGGTGTAGCCTCAGAATAAAAGGACATACCTTTTGAAAGGAGGAGGAGGAATTTCTTTAGTCAGTGGGTGTGGTGAATCTGTGAAATCATTGACACAGATGGCTATGGAGGCCGTCCTTTGATATTTTTAAAGCGGAGATTGACAGATTGTTGATTAATAAGGGTGTCAGGTTATGGGTAGAAGGCAAGAGAATGAGGTTGAGAGGGAAAGATAGATCAGCCATGATTGAATGGCAGAGTAGACATGATGGGCTGAATGGCCTAATTCTGCCACTATTCAATACTGAACTAAAGGGACTCTTCACTGCTCAGGTTGTGTTGCATGTTTTGGCTTCCTCTATGGTCTGGTTTAATCTAGAGCAGGACATTACAGGATGTCTGTGCCACACATAATGCCAAGAGCAGCTCTTATGTGCCTGCACATAATCCATATCCCTTTACTCCTTGCACATCTACGTTCCTATCCAGAGTCTCTTGCATGCCACTATTGTATCTGCCTTCACCACCCCTGGTAGCATGTTCCAGGCACCCACCATCCTCTGTGTGTAAAAAGAACACTTGCCCTGCCCATCCCCTTTAAACTTTGTCCCTCTAACCTTAAAGCTATATCTACATTCACCTAGAATAACTGATAATCTTTTTGTGTATTTACTTGTTGCGTTCACAGTGCCAGTCAAGGTGCAGCAGGTAAGAATTTCTTTGTTCTGGTCCCGGTTCATATAACAACTAAACACACTTGACTCTCTTGACTATAATTCTGTGACTATGTCAATATATCAATAGGTGATGTTTCAGGTCGGAACCATTTGAAGAACATTCCCAACCTGAAATCTCATCCATCCATGTTCCCCAGACCTACTGCAGGGCCGGCCTTAGGAGGTGCGGGGCCCAATTGGGAACAATTTTGGTGAGCCCCAAGGTCTGTAGAATCATAGAAATATAAATAAAGTCTATTATAGACTTTATATCTCTATGGGAGAATGGAAGGTAATCAAAATGTGCGCTTAAAAAGTGCCTGCGAGTTAATGGACCAAACAGATCTAAGCTACATTTTAATATAAAATCGCATACATGTAAGCCTACAAGTAACAAACAAAATGTGTGGACCACCTCTGAAAAGTACATAGTTACAATACCACTTGTTTTAGTGACTGTGAAATGAAAAAGAAAAGTTATTTAATTAAGTAGATCCTGGAAAAACCAATAACCATTGGCAAAACACCAGTCCAGCCATTAAATTTTGTGTGTGTGTGTGTGTGTGGGAGGGAGGGAGAGAAAGGAGGAAAGAGAGAAGGGAGTGAGGAAAGTAGAGAAAGAAGGGAGGAAGGGAGGGAGGGAAGGAGAGAAGGGAAAAGAGAGAGAGGAAGAAGGGAGGGAAGGAGGGAAGGGAGGAAGGGAAGGGTAGGAGAGAAGGGAGGGAGAGGGCCAGCGGCAGGAGCGGATGCCGGGGTCAGGGCGTACGGTGTGAGCTGAGGCCGAGGGTTTGTAAACGTTGCTCCAAAACCCGGCCCGGCCCTCCCTGTATTGTTCACCGCGTCTCCCCGGGGAGGAGAGAGGTGGAGCCGGGGCTGTGTGCATGAAGCACGGCGACTGGAGGGGCGGGAGCGCTGCCCCGGGACCATGAGGAAACGACCCACCTCCCCTTCTCCATTCTCCCTCACACCCCCCTCCCCGTCTACCCCTTTCTTCCCCCTCCACCCCTCTACTCTCTCTCCACCCCTCTCTCCCCCCTCCATCCGGGTAGATCTACCCGAGCCGAGAGTAGATTACTCTGGCGCGGGGTCCAATTGGCTTAAGGCCGGCCCTGACCTGCTGAATGACTTTAGCATTTTGTAAAGCAGCATCTTCTTTTGTAAACAGCATCAGCAGTTCCTTGGTTCTACATTTCACTGCTCCACTGTGACATTTCTTCGAGGTATGCATACTTTGAAGAAGTTCTCCTCCTTGCTCCGACGAGAGTTCTGCAGCACCCTCTCTCATTGCTCCCCCTCTGTGATTCCTGCTGTTCTCCTGCTCTACAACCACGGTCTGACTGTCGGAAGAATCCTGACCTGAAACGTCGCCTCTCCATGTTCTCCAGAGATGTTGCCTGACATACTGAGTTACTCCAGCACTTTGTGTTTTCAATTGGCTCCCCGACATCAACTCTCCCTGTAATGTGTTCAAAAAATTCTAACAAGTTTGTCTAACATGATTTCCTTTTGTAAAATCATGTTGATATAAAGTTTGATTATATTCAGTTTTTTAAAAATGATTAGTTATTTCCTCTTTGGATTATTGACTCGAGCATCTTGCCAACAATAGATATTAGACTAACTGTCTTATCGTTCCCTGACTTCTGTCTTCCTGTCTTTTTGAAAGAGGAAGTCACATTGATTTTTAATCTATTGCTTCCCTCCTGGAATTTAGCGAGTTTTTAAACATTTCAAACAATTTGTCCACACTGTCTGTAGCCACTTGCTTTAAAACCATAGGGTCTGAACGACTTGTGCACCTACAGCCATGTTAGCTTCTCATACTTCATCCCTTATGAATGACATTTTTTACAAGATCCTCTCTGTTATTTGAAACATACGGTATCTGTATTTTTTGCTTTTCAAATATGACTTTCTGAAAGACCGCTGCCATTATAGGGTGGTTGTTTTTGCCTCGTGATGTTGTAATTTGTTTGTGGTTTTCTGTGGTAATAATAAAAGCCATGCATGATTAATGAAAGGAATCAGTTCAAGTCTTTCATGCGTTTGTGTTCAGTATAGGCAGTCCTCTGTTTTTGGCTGGTAATCTTGGGGTATGGCCTGCAGCGTTGAGTATGTTATGTTTCATAAGTTATAGGAGCAGAATTAGGCCATATGGCCCTTGGTTCTACATTTCACTGCTCCACTGTGACATTTCTTCGAGGTATGCCTACTTTGAAGAGGTTCTCTGCCATTCAATCATGGGTGATCTATCTCTTTCCCCCTCCCCCAACCCCATTCTCTTGTCTTCTCCTCAATGTAGTACACCCGTACTAACATTTGGGCACTGTCTGAGGAGTTACTGCAGACAGAATGAGCACATTGTCATAAGGTCATAAGTGATGGGGGCAGAATTATGCCATATGACCCATCAAGTCTACTCCGCTATTCAATCATAGAATGCACTTTGCCTTGGCAGCCTTTTCAATGCTGTGTGGAAATGTCAAAGATTAGAGGGGACAGCTTTACGGTGAAAGGGGCAAAGTTTAAAGGAGATGTGTACGTCTTTTGCATGGAGAATTGTAGAGATTGTAATTAATTTATTAGCTAAGTATGTAAACTTAGGATTTTGATTTTTCAACAGTCATACAAGAAGCATGAGTGGAGACACTTTTAAGAAGTTTAATAAAGTTAGCAGGCATTTTACCTACCGGTAGGTCTTCCTAGGTGGTGAGACTCCAATGAGCCAATCAAAATGGCCGGTCAGTGAAGGAGATTGCCTACGGCTGCCCTCGAGTGCCTGTAAGTAAATAGCGACCCCACTCCACAGCACTACGAGTGAAAAAGACACATGCCAACCAAATTTTACTCGCGGAAATTTTTTCAATATCCTGAAAATATTTCCACGACCTAGCTGAGGCCGCGAGTAGGCGGGAACCTCTCTCGAGCATGAAGGAGAGTTCCAGCTACCTCAAATGACCTCCTAGGACGTCGTGTTGACCATGCTGCGAGTTTGAGTCCACAGCCATCAGTTCAATGTCCAGGCCACACACACACACACACACACTCGCTCCTTCACCGTGATGTGACCAGAGTTGTACTGACCGCTGTCACTCTCTGCAGTCCCTGTCCGCCCGAACACTCAGAAAGCCGTCCACACTCGCACTAGACTCCGCGATGTCCTCATGGAGCCATGTCCCTGCAAAACACCAAGATCACCGCACTCATTGCACTCCCTCCGAGTCCTCACCAGTGCAGGCAGCATGTCCATCTTGTTTTGTCAGCGACCTCACATTCCCCACTGTGATGGAAGGCAAATAACTTGTAACTTCTTTCCTCCTTTTCTCCCGCTGTCGGGGCGATCGAAACTTCCACAGTCGGCGATTGAAGCTTATCGAATGATGGGTGCTTTGAGCTTGCTGTTAAGGGTGGAGGCAGATACGATAGTGATATTTAAGAGGCATTTGGAGCGGGATATGAATACGCAGAGTACTGAGGGATATGGATTATGTGCAGGCAGTGGAGATTATTTAAATTGGCTTCATGTTTGATGTGGATTTTGTGGGCCAAAGGGCCTGTTTCTGTGCTGTACTGTTGTATGCTCTATGTCTGTGCTTTGAGAAATCAAACCGCCCAAAGCTACATAATATGCTTCACACATTATTACGGGTAGCACAATGGTGCAGCTGATAGAGCTGCTGCCTCACAGCGCCAGCGACCTGGGTTCAATCCTAACCTCGGGTGCTGTCTGTGTGGAGTTTGCATGTTCTCCCTGTGACGGCGTGGGTTTCCTCCAGGTTCTCCAGTTTCCAGCTACATCCCAAAGATGTGCGTGACATCTGTAAAGTGCCCCCAGTGTGTAGGGAGTGGATGATAAAGTGGGGTAACATAAAACTGGTGTGAACAGTTAATTGATGGTCGGCATGGACTCGGTGGGCCAAAGGGCCTGTTTCCATGCTGTCTTTCAATCAAATAATGGGAAATTTAAAATGCTATCTTTTGCTTCTTGCATTGCATTCAGCCAGGTGACATTCAATTCACGTCTCACTTTACTCACTTTTACAATTGTGTTTTGATTTAGGAGGCTGCACTGTACCTATGGCAGACTCGTCGAGTGGCTCAGACACACAGCTTCATAATTTCTCCAGAAGGCGAGGACCATTGAACACAACTTCTAGGGGAAGGAGCAGAATGCACAATGCTGCTTCTGTCTCTGAAAAGATTGACACATTAACAAGCACTTTGGAGGTATTGACGTCTTGGGTTTCTTCATGCGACAAGTATGACCAGCTGAAGTGGAGGCCAATTCACTGGATGTTATCAAGACAGAGTTAGATTTAGCTCTTGGGGCGAAAGGAATCAAGGGATATGGGGGAAAAAAGCAGGAACGGGGTACTGATTTTAGATGATCAGCCATGACATCTCGAAGGGCCTACTCCTGGACCTATTTTTCTATGTTTCTAAAGTCACTTGACAAAAGTGGTCCTGGGAAGCTCTAGTACTGGCATGCTGATTGTGAACTTCAGTGTGTGGTGTGGTGTCAGCAGAGATAGACTCAAAAAGCTGGAGTAACTCAGCGGGTGAGGCAGCATCTGGAGAGAAGGAATAGGTGATGTTTCAGTTCGAGACCCTTCAGACTGAGAGTCAGGGGAAAGGGAAACGAGAGATAACAGCAAAGCCTTTGACATCTTCCAAATATATAAAGATGAAATACATTCTTGTTGAAAATAGCAATTCAAGGGCGGATGGATTAGCATGATATGTATAGAAAATTAAGAGAGGCAAACATAGGGCAGACTGTAGAAATACAAAGGGGAAACAGGCCCTTTGGCCCACTGAATCGGTGCTGATTACCCCGTATACGACCATTATCCGACACACTAGAGATAATTTTACAATTTACCGAAACCAATTAACCTGCAAACCTATATGTCTTTGGAATGTGGGAGGAAACCGGAGCACCCGGACAAAACCCACCGATCATAGGGAGAACGTATGTAGGACTCGCAGTTAAGATAGTGCCCCAGAGACCCGGGTTTTAAGGCAGACACTTTTTCCCAGGATGGAAATATTCAACACTCGACGGCTTGGCGTTAAAGTGAGAAGGTTAATGGAGATCTGCGGGGCATGTTTTTATACACGGAAGTTGGTGGAGGGGCTGGAACGCATTGCCAGCGTTGGAGGTGGAAGCATATACGATAGTGACGTTCAAAAGGCTTTCGGATACGGACATGGAAATGCAGGGAATAGAGGGTAATGGATCGTGTGCAGGCAGATGAGATCAGTTCAGCTCGGAGTCATGTTCTGCACAAACATTATGGGCCGAAGGGCCCGTTCCTGTGCTGTACTCTTCCATGTTGTGTGTTATTATTTTGGAGATTTGGTTTCTAATGACGAATGGATGTTAGATGTTATCATGGGCATGGTGCCGGCCATAGCATAAGTTTGAAGAGTGACATATTGATTGGAGAAGCATGAGTATAATGAGATTAGTGATAAGTTTGTATTTTTCCTGTGAGTGTTACAAAATTTGGGGGAGCTGGGGGGGGGGAAGGCTGATTTCAGTTGATTCTTTTAAAAGATTAGAGGCCAGCGTTGGCAGTAACTTTTATTTCTCGTTGAGTTTCGTTCTTTTAATGCTTGAATTAATTTCAGGATACCAATCGGGACCTAAAGAACGTTGATCGGTTGCTGGGACGGTATAGAGGCTACACCAATGAACAAATGGAGGCTGTGGCACAGGTAGGTTCCAGAGTTACTGTGGAATTCTGTGTGTCTGTGGAATTCTCTGCCTCAGGGGGCGGTGGAGGCAGGTTCTCTGGATGCTTTCAAGAGAGAGCTAGATAGGGCTCTTAAAAATAGTGGAGTCAGGGGATATGGGGAGGAGGCAGGAACGGGGTACTGATTGGGGATGATCAGCCATGATCACATTGAATGGCGGTGCTGGCTCGAAGGGCCAAATGGCCTACTCCTGCACCTATTGTCTATTGTCTATACTCTACCTGATTTTTTTTTAAAATCTTGCATGACTTCAGGTCAGTGCTATCCAGTGCAAAGAGCAATTGAACAGACTACTCTTTTTCTGATAGAGGAGGCCACTATAGTTTTAATTTTGCATTAAAAAAAAACAGACTTTCAACTGCACTCTACCTTCAATAATTGTTTTCTTTTTGCTATGCTTTCTGAAATGTCCTTTCTCGACCGTCGGGCCCTAACCACAATCCTTTCTGAACGCCCTAACTCCACTGAACCACTACTGAATTTGCACGACTATGGTTGCTCTACATACTCTGGTTTTTGCACTATCATGGTTTAGTTGCCCTAGGATAACTGATGACTTCATGTTTATTATTGCTTCTAATGTGCCTCTAAAGTTAAAGCAGGTAAGAATTTTGTGGAAGATAGACACAAAATGCTGGAGTAAATGGAGGCAGCATCTCTGGAGAGGAGGATTGGGTGACGTTTTGGGTTGATACCCTTCTTCAGACTGAGAGTCAGGGGAAAGGGAAACAAGATATGGAAGGGTTCCAAGAACATGTAAGGTGTGAAAAGAACAAATCAAAGCAGACGATGGTTCATTGTTGGATGAAGGGAAAGTGACAATGAGGCATACAAACATTAATATTTATCAGGAGGACAATGAAACATGTCGGAGAACCAGGATGGAGGAGCGATGGAGAGAGGGAAAGCAAGGGTTACTTGAAGTTAGTGAACTCGTTCTGGTTCATATGATAAATAAGCACTCTTGACTCTTGGAGATGGTCACGCATTCGGCAGGTCTAAAAAACAAGGCTGAAGCTGAAATTTCTGTTGTGAATTTCTGCATTATCGAGTACCTAAAAAGCATGGCCTTCTGAAGCCCGATGTATCAAATTTTCTTTTTATGTCAGATGCTCTACTCCAAGTGTGATATCAAAGAATATTCTGGGCAAGGGATTACAGCATTGTTCTGGCCAAGACCTCTTTTAACTTTTTAATATGGCCCCTTAAGATATAACAGTGCAGTTGCAATCCTGATTCCATCCGTCCTGCCAGAGAGATACAAAGAACTAGGATTGCTGGTTTATGAAAAATAACACAAAAGTGCTAGAGTAACTCAGAGGTCAGGCAGCATCACTAGAGGACATGGAGAGGTGATTTTTCTAGTTGGGGCTCTTCTATTAATCTGAAGAAGGGTCCTGACCCCAAAAAATCACCTATCCATGTCCTCCTGAGATGTTGCCTGGCCTGCTGATTTACTCCAACACTTTTTGTGTGTTTTTGTTGTTGTCCTTAACAGAGTTTGGTTATCATGAGACCAAAGTGAAGATCAAATCTGTGGATTGATCATAAGGATACTGAATCTTATCCACTTCTTCTTGCGTATGGCGTGCACAGCCTAAAGTTGTAGGACAACTTGTTCTATTTGATCTTATTTGATTATGCACGACGGGTTGATTGCATTCGTCGAAACAGGGCGGACCCACGTGAAGGTTGCAATCCTCCACGTCATCTTATCCACTAAACCACCAGCAAAGTTCAATCAGTTGTTTATTCACACCAGTAGCACAGCCGTAGCTTGCTTCTTTGCCTCTGTAAATCTTCCTATTACATTTCTGGTAATGGTTTATTTCCTTTATTTTGTTTTTCAAATATAAAAACAAATAATTGGATGTATTATTGGATATTTGAGTTGGATATCTTTATCATTGAACAACATGGGTATGATCAGCCACATGAGCTTCTATGCTGCGTGATTCCAAGACAATTAGAAAGGGATCTGTTGAACCGATGAGCTGCTGTTCTACGCAAGAAAATGGGTTAACCGACAACCTTTGTCCATCTCCTTCACCCCCCCCCCATGTGATTTTCTCTGTATCAGCTTGACATCAATAAGGGGCAATTTTAGTTTTATGGGAGCTTGGTGGCGCCGCGGTAGAGTTGCGGCCTTACCGCACCAGGGACCCAGGTTCGATCCTGACTACGGGTGCTGCCTGTACGGAGTTTGTACGTTCACTCCGTGAGCTGCGGGGTTTTCTCCGGGATCTCCAGTTTTCTCCCACATTTTAAAGACGTACAAGTTTGTAGGTTAATTGGCTTGGCATAATTGTAAATTGTCACTCGTGTGTGTAGCATGGCGTTAGTGCGCGGGGATCGCTGGTCGGCGTGGACTGATGGGCCTGTTTCCGTGCTGCATCTCCAAACTAAACTAAGCTGTAATTCCGAATAATAAGTCTGAAGAAGGGTTTCGACCCAAAACATTGCCTATTTCCTTCGCTCTATAGATGCTGCCTCACCCGCTGAGTTTCTCCAGCATTTTTGTCTACCTTCGATTTTCCAGCATCTGCAGTTCCTTCTTAAACATAAGCTATAATTGTATTTTGAAGTAGCAACATAATACAAACTACCATAATTTTTTCCTTTTTGTAGCTGCGAGATAATTTAGAGCAATCTATCGACGAACTCCGAAGCCAGCGAATGAGCAGAAGTGCTGGAATATCTCCTCTTCGTACAAGTGATCTGCACGGTGACTCAACAGCGGGTAAAACGAACGTTATGGCCAATCTATAAGATGCTGTGGGTTTCTTCAGATTTCAATGTAATGCAGAGAATTTTTGTTGCAACATTTCAATGCTAGTTTGCTGACGAGATTGAGAAATGTTGACCTGTTATTTAAAAAAAAAAAAGACACAAAGTGCTGGAGTAACTCAGTGGGTCAGGCAGCACATTCTTGGAAAACATGGATAGGTGAGAAGGAGGCACGTTTTTTAGTTTTAGAGATACGGATCCTTCAGTCCATCGGCCCACCGAGTCCATGCCGACCACCGATCCTCTCACACTAACATTATCCTGCACACTAGGGCCAATTTTACAATGATACCAAGCCAATGAACCTGCAAACCTGTGTGTCTTTGGTATGTTTTGACTTGGTGGGATATGGATCACGTGCAGGTAGATGGGATTAGTCTAGCTTGGCATCATATTCAGCACAGACATTATGGGCAGAAGGGCCTGTTCCTGTACTGCACAGCTCTGCGCCCTATATAATTCTCATGGCATTGGTATCTTTGTTCCTGTACTCATCATTCAGCAGGCCCGTTTCATCTTTGAAACGTGGGTACCAGTGGAATACTTCAGTGTTTTTTACTTTCTTTGATAATTTAATTTAATTCCTCTTTGGTCTCCTAATTATGTTTGTTGCCACTTTCATGAATCTCAAGCCGGTAGCCACTTTGTGCTATCCTGCTGAGTGTTGATTTGTTGTGGTACTCTTGGTCCTCTGGTCTGAACGTTCATTCGGAAGAGCCCCCTTTACTTTGAAGGGAACACCTGCCTGGGTTATGGACTGCTGTGCTGGGAATCGAGTGCATACACCTGCCCACCCTGATGCTTCATGTTACTTTGCTTGGAACTTGGACTCAAGCCTTGTGTGCTCCTGCAGCATAGTTTTATACGGCACAGAAACAGATCCTGCAGCCCAACTCAGCCATGCCGACCAAGAGGTCCCATCTAAGCTAGTCCCACTTACCTGCATTTGGCCCATATCCCTCTAAATCAGGGGTTTCCAACCTGGCAACTTTAATAGCACATAACAATGTTATTTCACTTATTTTTGAACAACTAATGATGAACAGAACCAAACAAGTTAGTCAATGAGAAAAAATATGTAGAAAATCAACAAATTTACCCCCTGGGTAGGCGAGATTTACCCCCCTGGGGGTAAATTTACCCTAGGTTGGAAACCCTTGCTCTAAACCTTTCCTATCCATGTACCTGGCCAAACGTCTTTTAAATGTTCTTACGGTACCAGCCTCAATTACTTCCTCCGGCAGCTCGCTCCATATACCCTTTGTGCGAAAATGTCGCCTCTTAGGTTCCTGTTAAATCTTTCCCATCTCACCATAAATATATGTCTTCTTGTTTTTGATTTCCCCTACCCTGGGTAAATGAATCACATGTTTAGTTTAGAGATACAGCATGGAAATAGGCCTGCGGCCCACTGAGTCCGCGCCGACCTTCGATCACCCATACACAAGTTCTATCCCACACACTGGGGATAATTTACAGAAGCCAATTAATCTACCTGCAGGTCTACCGCTGCATCCCTGTAACACCCCGACCTACAATCTTCGGATCAGAATGAATTGGGTATGAAGAATTAGGGTGGCACGGTGGTGCAGTGGTAGAGTTGCTACCTTATGGTGCCAGAGACGCGGGTTCGATCCTGACTAATTAATTAACTTGTCAATAGACAATAGGTGCGGGAGTAGGCCATTCAGCCCTTCGAGCGAGCAACGCCATTCACTGTGATCATGGCTGATCATCCATAATCAGTACCCCGTTCCTGCCTTCTCCCCATATCCCTTGACTCCGCTATCTTTAAGAGCTCTATCTAACTCCCTCTTGAAAGCATCCAGAGAATCGACCTCTACTGCGTTCTGAGGCAGAGAATTTCACAGGTTCACAACTCTCTGGGTGAAAAAGTGTTCCCTCATCTCCGTTCTAAATGGCCTACCCGTTATTCTTAAGGTCAGGCTGCTCCTGGCCAGTCACATTGAAGCAATGGCCAAGAAAGCACACCAATGTCTCTATTTCGTTGGAAGAGTTGGGAAGTTTGCTATGTCCCCCACAACCCTCGCCAACTTCTACAGATGTGCTGAAGAAAGCATTTTAGTGGAATACATGGTTTACGAACAGCTCAATCCAACAAATTGTAGAGTTGTGGACACAGCCCAGTCCATGACGCAAACCAACCTCCCTTCCATTGACTCCATCCACACTTCACGCTGCCTCGGCAAGGACACCAGCATAATCAAGAACCAGTCTCACCCTCTGCTCCCCTCTCCCAACAGGCAAGAGGTGCAGAAATTTGAAAACGCACACCTCCAGATTCAGGAAAAGTTTCTTGCTAGCTGTTGTCAGGCAACTGAACCATCCTATCACCGACTAGAGAGTGGTCCTGACCTCCCATCTACCTCACTGGAGACCTTAACTATCTACAATTGGACTTAACTGGACTTTATCTTACACTAAATGTTATTCCCTTTATCCTGTATCTTTAGACTGTGGATGGCTTGATTGTAATCATATTTGCTGACTAGAGAATTCCACTGACTCACAGAGAGTTGTGAGTCTGTGGAATTCTCTAACTCAGAGGGCAGTGGAGGCCGGTTCTCTGGATACTTTCAAGAGAGAGCTAGATAGGGCTCTTAAAGATAGCGGAGACAGGGGATATGGGGAGAAGGCAGGAATGGGGTACTGATTGGGGATGATTAGCCATGATCACATTGATCGAAGGGCCGAATGACCTACTCCTGCACCTGTTGTCTATTGTTTATAGATAGCACACAACAAAAAGCTTTTCACTGTACCTTGGTACACATGGCAATAATAAACAAAGCTAAAGTGAATTTGACTGATTTTGTGCGTTTTGTAGGTCATCGATACCGCCCAACCTCACCCCTCAGGGACCCTGGAAGTTACACAAAAACAGCTCTCCGAAGGTCGAGATCTGCCTCTGTGAGATTTGTAGATGACACCGAGCCATTAAATCAGGTATGCAAAAGTTGGATCATCAGTGATAAATACCAAGCAGCCAACGCATATCATCTTTTAGCTGAACTGTAGCTGCTGTTTTATACCGAAGATAGGCACAAAATGCTGGAGTAACCCAGCAGGTCAGGCAGCATCTGTGGAGACAAGTGACGTGACGTTTCGGGTCTGAAGAAGGGTCTCGACCTGAAACGGCACCTATTCCTTTTCTCCAGAGATGCTGCCTGACCCCTGAGTCTTCCATTGACTTCCAACCTGAGCAAATATTTGGAACATAATGTTTCAGATTGTGCTTTGACAGTGCTTCTGGGCATGCCTCACAGTGCCAGAGACCCGGGTTCGATCCTGGCCTCTGGTGCTGTCGATGTGGAGTTTGCACGTTCTCCCTATGACCTCGTTGGTTTCCTCCAGGTGCTTCGGATTCATCCCACGTTCCGAAAGATCTGAAGGTTTGTAGGTTAATTCGTCTCTTTAAATTGTGCCTAGCATGGGGACAGTGGATGAGAAAGTGGGATATCATAGAACTAGAGTTAACTAGACTAAGTGGGACCCGTTGGGTCCCAGCTTCACACGGGAGGGCTGGTGCCCCAACGCAATATTCCACCTCTCCACCAATTCCAAAATTACTGGCCATTGGGGGGAGGGGGGGGGGGGCCTTTCTGGGGCGCTAGCATGGTGTTGTGGGCCGAAGGGACTGGTTTCCAGAGGGCTAGTATGGACATTGTGGGGTGAATGGATTCTTGGGCTGGCAGCTCAGTCACTGAGACCACTCACACACTCACGCACACTCTCACACACACTCTCACTCGCGCACTCTCGCACACACTCACACACACACTCACGCACACACTCACACGCACATACTCACAAACATACACAGACACTCACTCACACAGACACAGGTGCACACAGGCACACACACACACACAGACACAGACACAGTCAAGTCAAGTCAAGTGAGTTTATTGTCATGTGTCGATGACTGTAACGATCTCGCTGGCCCTCCACTCCGCTCTGGACCACTTGGACAACAAAAACTCATATGTCAGGCTGTTATTCATCGATTACAGCTCGGCATTTAACACAATCATCCCCTCCAAGCTGGTTACCAAACTCGCAGAACTGGGTCTCTGCGCATCCCTCTGCAATTGGATCCTCGACTTCCTCATTCACAGACCACAGTCTGTTCGTATTGGTGGAAATGTGTCATCCTCGACAACAATCTGCACGGGAGCACCTAAAGGCTGTGTGCTCAGCCCCCTGCTGTACTCACTCTATACTCATGACTGCGTAGCCGGTCACAGTGCAAACTCCATCATCAAGTTTGCTCATCAAGTTGTCGAGTGTCACAGACACTCATTCACTCACACTCACTCACTCACTCACTTACTCACTCACTCACTCACTCACTCACTCACTCACTCACTCACTCACACACTCACTGACTCACTCACCATATATATGACAGTAAACTTTCTTGAATACTCACACGGCTGAGCGCTGCCTCTCCACTTTGGGCTTCCGCAGTCAGCGGCACTTCCGGAATCAGCGTGACCTCTGCACTTACCGGAAATTACGCAATCAGCGCGACCTCTGCACTCAACGGAAATTACGCAATCAGCCGACCTGTCCACTAAGCGGAAGTCACGAAATGAGCGGGACATTTGAACCAAACATAGTTGGAGCTAATAAAGCATATATTCCTTACAAACACAGTCGGACCTAATAAAGCATTGCAGTTTCAAGCACAGGTAGGGCAGCAGGCCAAACAACTCATGGCATTGTCATTAAGGGCTAACAAATCATTTATTGCAAGTATATTGCAGACTAACAGTTCAGTTGATTCATAGGCGAGAGGATCTCAAGGTTTTTTTAAACACTCATAACTTTTTTATTTTTCATCGATGGGAATAATCCTCGGGGCCTGCTCAGCGGAGGAGGACTGTGAGTAAGATGGCCAAAAATCATAGCGATATATGGCAGAGTTTTTTCTAAAATCAATATACAGTGCAGACAGGAAGTGGTCAAGATGAGACTTTTAATTATATAGATGGATGATTGATGGTCAGTTTGGAATTGGTAGGCCGAAGGGTGTTTTTCCATGAGGTATCTCAATAGACAATAGGTGCAGGAGTAGGCCATTCGGCCCTTCGAGCCAGCACCGCCATTCAATGTGATCATGGCTGATCATCCCCAATCAGTACCCCGTTCCTGCCTTCTCCCCATATCCCCTGACTCCGCTGTCTTTAAGAGCCCTATCTAGCTCTCTTATGAAAGTATCCAGAGAACTGGCCTCCACTGCCCTCTGAGGCAGAGAATTCCACAGACTCACAACTCTCTGTGTGAAAAAGAAAACATCTCTAAACTAAGCAAAAGTAAATAGCCATGATAGAAGAGTAACTTACCTCATTGAGCATGAAAGTAACAAGCAATTAACATAAATTCAGTCTGTTAAAGTCTTGTGTCTTTTCCCCACAGGTGCACAGTTTGCATCAGTCCCTGAGAGACCTCAGCAGTGATCAGCTACGCCTTGGAGATGATGTTGACCAGGAAATAGCCAGGAGAAATAGGTAGGAGTTATTGGATGGAAATGCTGCATTTTGGTTCATTTTCTTTAGAAGGCCATTCGGCCCACTGACCAACAATCAACATTAATTCTGTTCTACACACTAGGGATAATGTACAGAAATCAATTAACCTACAAGCCTGCACGTCTTTGGAACGTCTACTGGAATCCAGTGGTTCTAGGTCCCTTTTACTGCTGTTTCCAAATTGCATTGCGCAAGCCCAGTTTATTTATGTAATTGAAATGATATTTTTAATGTTTCCCCTCTTCCCCCCCCCCCCCTCCCCTCCCCCCATCCCAGCTTCCCCAAAAATAGTAGTTGGGTTCACGTTTACCGTTTAGGAACTTGAAAACTAGAAGCAGGAGTAGGCTAAATGTGTGGGAAAGAATTGCGGTTCTGGTATACACGAAAGTTAAACACAAAATGCTCATCGGGGCAGGCAGCATCTCTGGAGAGAAGGAATGGATGATGTTATGGGTCGAGACCCTTCTTCAGACTGAGAATCAGGCGAGAGGGAAAGTAGGGGTAAGGAAGGGTACAAAGAGATTGCAAGGTGCGAAATGGGCAGATCAAAGCCAGACGATGATCAAGGAAATGTACAATCGTTCATTGATGGCTGAGGGGAAGGTGACAACGAGTTCATACCAACAATAAAAGTTATCAGGACGATAGCGAAACTAGTCAGAGAACTAGAGTGGGGGAGGGACGGAGAGAGAGGGAAAGCAAGGGTTACTTGAAGTTTGGGAACTCAATATTCATTCTGCTGGGTTGTAAGCTGCCCCAGTGGATTATAATGAGGTGTTGTTCTTCCAATTTGGGTTTGGCCCCACTTGAAAATTAAGCAAAAAGTAGGAATAGGCTGTTTGGTCCCTCAGTTGTGTTCTGCCATTCAATTGGATCCTATCTGATCACCTAACTCAAAAGTATTTTCCTGCTGTTCGCCCCCTCCCCGTCCCCAATTCTTCGATACCTTTAATTTGTAGAATTCTTTCAAACTCAATTACGATTGCAATCATTGATTGAGCATCCACAGTCCTGTGTATGGCATTCCAAAGCTTCACCACCTGACTGGAGAAATTTTTTTCCTCCTTTCAATCCTAACTGGCTTGCCCTTTACTTTGGAACTGTGACCCCCAAGCTGTGAGCTCATCAGCCAGGTCAACCATCCAATTCTTCTTCTGTGTCCATCATCTATGTTTCAAGTGTGCGGCCAGGCTCTTGCACAGTGGACAGCCTTCTCGTTTGCCACTGCTCGGTCTTCCAGGCAGCATCGTTCACCAAGAAGTGCGCATCTTAGTGGGTGTGGCATGGATTGTACAGATGTTCCACATTCACATTCTGTGTCTTCCGCATCTGCTGCATAGCCCCTTTTGCTCATATTGGTCTTGCATCGGCCCATCCCTGTACGAAGCCTATTGAGGGACTTCCAGGTCTTCCAGTTACCCCTGTGACCAGGTAGTAGCTGTTCCTTGGTTGGGATTGGCATCTTTACGTGGTGGTGGTTTTCACTGCGTTTCTTTTCCCACAACCATCCACTGTATATTTACCATTCAAAATGTATTACCCTTTCTTTTGCTCCAAACACTGTCCCTCATTTTTGAAGGATGTCGTCAAGGCCATTGTGTTCAAAGCCAGTGTGCTGTTTGCCCTTTGAGAGGTGGGTATACTTCAATGACTGAGCGTGAAACCTGGTTATCTGGGGACAACACTTCAGCAGATACATCATCGTGCTATCTGGTCTATTGAGGGGAGAAGTAGGACCTTGCGTTTGAGGACTGTATAATGTAAACAAGCTCTTTCGATATGAATCAAATAAAACCCATTTAGTGAAATTAGGTTGTTAAGGGTTTGGACACGCTGGAGGCAGGAAGCATGTTCCCGATGTTGGGGGAGTCCAGAAGCAGGGGCCACAGTTTAAGAATAAGGAGTAAGCCATTTAGAACGGAGACAAGGAAACACTTTTTCTCACAGAGAGTGGTGAGTGTGGAATTCTCTGCCTCAGAGGGCGGTGGAGGCAGGTTCTCTGGATGCTTTCAAGAGAGCTAGATAAGGCTCTTAAAAATAGCGGAGCCAGGGGATATGGGGAGAAGGCAGGAACGGGGTACTGATTGGGGATGATCAGCCATGATCACATTGAATGGTGGTGCTGGCTCGAAGGGCCGAATGGCCTACTCCTGCGCCTATTGTCTAAATGAAACGTAGAAAACACTTTACAGGCTGAGACTGCAGATGCTGGAATCTGAAGCAGAAAACAAACTGCTGGAGGAACTCAACAGGTCAGCTAGTAACTGTGGTGGGAAATGGACAGGCATGTGTTTTAAGTTGGTGCTCTTGTAAAACATGGTTAGTTTCGTTTATTGTCACGAGTACTGAGGTACAGTGAAAAGCTTTTGTTGCCTGCTAACCAGTCAGCAGAAAGACAATACATGATTACAATCGATCTATTTACAGAGTATAGATACATGATAAGGGAATAACGTTTAGTGCAAGATAAAGCCAGCAGCGTCCGATCAAAGATAGTCCTAGGGTCATCAAGAGGTAGATAGTAGTTCAGCACTGCTTTCTGGTTGTGGTAGGATGATTCAGTTGCCTAATAACAGCTGGGAAGAAGTTGTTCCTGAATCTGGAGGTGTGCATTTTCACACTTTTATACATTTTACCTGATGGGAGAAGTGGCCAGGGTGCAACGTCCTTGATTATGCTGCTGGCCTTGCCGAGGCAGCGTGAGGTGTAAATGGATTTAAAGGGGATCTGAAGAATCTTTAAGTTTTCAAGGTAGAGGACGAACTGAGAACTCTGCATCTTCTATTTGACCAAGTGCTACATACCTGATTTTGTTTCTTGAACCATTAACATATGAACATACTAGTTAACCACAACCTGAAGAAAGGTCCTGACCTGAAACATTGAATGTCCATAATCCCTCCACAGACGATGTCTGACCTGCTGAGTTCCACAGTAGTTTTTTTTTAGAACATAGAATATAGAACAGTATAGCAGAAGAACAGGCCCTTTGGCTCACATGCCAAGCCAAGACCAACTCTCATCTGCCTGCACATAATCCATATCCCTCCATTCCCTGCATATCTGCGTGCCTATCTAAGAGTTTCATAAATGCAACAATCGTATCTGTCTCCCCAGCACCATCGCAAACGCGTTCCAGGCACACACCATCCTCTGTGTAAATGAAAACTAGCCCCACACGTCTCCTTCAAATTTTTGCCCCTCCAATCTTAAATCTATATCCTCGAGTATAGTTTAGAGATACAGGTCCTTCGGCCCACCGAGTCCGTGCCGACCAGCGATCCCCGCACATTAACAATATCCTACACACTTGGGACAATTTTTACATTTATACCAAGCCAATTAACCTACAAACCTGTATGTCTTGGAGTGTGGGAGGAAACCGAAGATCTCGGAGAAAACCCACGCAGGTCACGGGGAGAACGTACAAACTCCGTACAGACAGCACCCGTAGACTTTGGCATTTTCACCCCAGGAAAAAATGTTTTGACTGTCTACCTTGTCTTGCATTAGTTCTTTTTTTCCCTTTTGACTATAGATGGTCTTTTTTCATTAGGTCTTGCACAAAAATGATTGTTGGCCTAGTTATACAGTGCACACTGTTCCTGTTACACTTAATGCAATGTTGCAGTGCCCTTCGTTTGACAATGAATGTATCTCACAATGCACAGCGGGATGTGTTGAATGCTTTGGACGAGTCTAGTGCTTTTGATCCTCAGTCTTGGTGTTCCTCGTAATTGGCTCCATCTTGCTGGAAGACCTGCTGGATCTCACAGCAGGCTTGCGATGTCCTGCTGAGCCTGTGGCATGATGGCTTGGTGATAGTGAAACAAAGAATCACTTCTGGATGTTTAGAGGGAGATAAGAAACAGGGTCTCTGTTCTGACTTTGTATTTTTATCTTCAAATAAATGAAATCTAAATTTGTTTCTCTTGACAGGAACGATAAGGAAACTGGGAATGCTATCGATTCGTTGTCAGGGAGAGTGCGAGAGGTGTCCAGAACAGAGACCGTGAGTGCGGTTTAATGGAACTATGGAATTTTATCCAATGGCAAAGTTTATTTGATTGTTATCACTTCTTTCGCAGCCAACAATGGACCATTGTGGGCTCCACATTTCCATAGTCATCGGTGCCGGCTCTGATTTGTTCTGAGCCTTTTCATATCTCTAGTTTTCCTCTCCCCTGACTCTCAGTCTGAAGAAGGGTCTCGACCCGAAACGTCACCTATTCCTTTTTCTCCAGAGATGCTGCCTGACCCGCTGAGTTACTCTAGCATTTTGTGTCTATATTCAGTAATAGTGTTCCTTCTGAACCTTCTGAATTTGTAGTCGGCAGGGCAGTACTCTGCATATCGCCAACTTGGATGTGTTGTGCATACTAACGTGCTGTTAGTGCCCCCTTAAAACTGTCTAGTGAAGGTGATTTGACTATATTGTTGTCTAGTTTATTCCATTCCCTTAAGGTTCTTACAAAGAATGAGTTCTTATAAATATCTGTCCTGTCCTTAGTTCAATTAATTTTCACTTGGATTTATTTGATCATTAAGCTTTCATCTTGGTATCATAAATTGTTCAAATATTTAAAGAAGCAATTTTGAAGAGATGGGCAAGTGGTCTTGTAAGGTAGTTAACTGCACAAATTGACGATCTTGGGCTTTTTGAATTCAAGGATGCAGTCAGCTAGGCCAAATTGCTTGTGTTTCGATTTCTAAATGTCCTTCTGGAGAAAACTAAACCAAGGATTTCTGCTCTTAATTAAATGTTGTGGATATTAATGGGAATCTAATTGGAGCTTTTTACCCCTTTTGGACGATAAACTGCAAAAATCTCTTTTGTATGCATTGGACTTTGACACAATATCAATGCTGTGTAAGTGGCTGCTCTTGTAAGACATGAACCAAAGGGAATCTGATGAATCCTTAATGCTTCCTTGTAATGGATTACCAAGAAATTCCACACCTTCTACTTTGCTTGAACCATTAATATGTGAACAGATCTCTTAAGGCTCTGGATCTGAGGTAGTGGATCAGCCATTATCCTGTTGAAAGGAGGTCAATGGTCTGGGACAGGGTGGCCTACTCTTACTTCCAGTGTATCCACCAGTTGTATAGGGCTCTGCTGAGACCACATCTGGAGTATTGTGTACAGTTTTGGTCTCCTAATTTGAGGAAGCACATCCTAGTGATTGAGGCAGTGCAGCGTAGGTTCACGAGATTGATCCCTGGGATGGCGGGATTGTCATATGAGGAAAGATTGAAAAGACTAGGCTTGTATTCACTGGAGTTTAGAAGGATGAGGGGGATCTTATAGAAACTTATAAAAGGACTGGACAAGCTAGATGCAGGAAAAATGTTCCCAATGTTGGGCGAGTCCAGAACCAGGGGCCACAGTCTTAGAATAAAGGGGAGGTCATTTAAGACTGAGGTGAGAAAAAATGTTTTCACCCAGAGAGTTGTGAATTTGTGGAATTCCTTGCCACAGAGGGCAGTGGAGGCCAAGTCACTGGATGGATTTAAGAGATAGTTAGATAGAGCTCTAGGGGCTAGTGGAGTCAAGGGATATGGGGAGAAGGCAGGCACGGGTTATTGATTGGGGACGATCAGCCATGATCACAATGAATGGCGGTGCTGGCTTGAAGGGCTGAATGACCTCCTCCTGCACCTATTTTCTATGTTTCTATGTTTCTATCATTCCTCACTATTGCCTCTGTAAATTACGGATTGAACGCCTTATTGACTGGTCAGGATCGTAAGAGAAAGTTAGACCACGATTGAGCTTGATCATGGGATTGCACTGAGGAGTAAGGGTACTTTTGGTCATCTTGTCATCAGGTGTAGTAGCTTTCACAACCTGCTCTATAGTGTTGGATAGGGAGGCGGCTGATTAGACCACCCTGATCACATAAGTTCCTTCCACACAGATGACATAGAAAATAGGTGCAGGAGTGGGCCATTTGTCCCTTCGAGCCAGCACCGCCATTAAATATGAACATGGCTGATCATCCAGAATCAATACCCTGTTCCTACTTTCTCCCAATATCCCTTGATTCCGTTAGTACCAAGAGCTATATCCAACTCTCTCTTGAATGCATCCAGTGAATTGGCCTTCAATGCCTTCTTTGACAGAGAATTCCACAGATTCACAACTGTCTGGGTGAAAAAAGTTACATAATATAAATCATAGGTAGACAAAAAAGCTAGAGAAACTCAGCAGGTGAGGCAGCATCTATGGAGCGAAGGAATAGGTGACGTTTCGGGTCGAGACACTTCTTCAGACTCTAACATAAATCTTATATTGTTTTCTACATCTGCTTGCCCTACTATATTCAAATACATGTTACTGCATTGACTCTTGCATGATAAGTGACATTTTTAAAATTTGATATTTATTCTGACTGGTAAAGTTTGAGCAACAAGTTGCCGGTCTGGCAATTGTGCTGACGCAGTATTAGCTCTCTGCCACCCTCTAATGGGGGATGTTTGTACTACAGCATTCGATTATCATAAATTTCTAGAGATAGGCATTTTACATTGCTCGAAACAAGGAACTGCAGATGCTGGTTCACAAAATAAAAGCACAAAGTGCTGGAGTAACTCAGCAGGCCAGGCAGCATCTCTGGAGAACAAGGATAGTTGATGTTTTGGGTCGGGACCCTTCTTCAGACTGAAGACGGTCTGAAGAAGGGTCCCAACCTTCAGGGTTATGGGGGGGAAGGCAAGAGGACAAGGTTGAGAGAAAGACCAGCCATGATTGAATGGCAGAGTGGACTTGATGGGCTGAATGGCCTAATTCTGCTCCCATGACTTATGAACATGCCAAAGGTCTTCATTTCATCAGTTTGACCAGAGGAAAAAAAGCAGGGAGCTGGCATCTGATGCAAGATCAGTGTCTTGAAATGGTAATTCTGTTTCTATCTCCACAGATTCTGACTGACCTGTTGAATATTAATATTTTTTTAAACTATTGGGAGTGGGCATTGCTCTATATTAACTTGTAAGAACTGCCCTTTTTCTAGCAACAAACATTCTTGGTCTTTTGTTTAATAGGTTTCCGAACGAGTTGAAAGGCGCCTTCAAGAAATTGAAAAGGAAATGAGAACTGAACGACAATTAGCGGAACATCGCCAAGACAAGCTGGGCCTGATGGCAGTGCAACTGCAAGAGGTGAGCTGTGCATGTCCAACGTGCTTGTGATTTGCAGCTTGTATCAACTGATATAAGCATTCTAATTATTTTGATACCTTGATAATTTTAATTATCTCTAACAGACAAGGTCTCTTGCCCAGAGTAGGGGAATCGAGAACCAGAGGACATAGATTTAAGGTGAGGCGGGAAAGATTTAACAGGAACCGAGGGGCAACGTTCGGGTCGGGACTCTTCTTCAGACACAAAGAGGGGTCCCGACCTGAAATGTCGCCGGTCCATGTCCTCCGGAGATGCTGCCTGACCTGCTGAGTAACTCCAGCACGTTGTGTGTTGCTCAAGATTCCAGCATCTGTAGTTCCCTGTCTCTCCATTCCCTTTTGTAGACTTTCTAGGGATTGTTTTAGTACAGATGAAGCATAGAAAGATCCAGTCAGAATTAATTTAACTTGATGGCAGCTGCAGTCTGAAGAAGTGTCTTGACCCCAACCGTCACCCATCCTTTTTCTCCAGAGATGCTGTCTGACCCGCTGAGTTACTCCAGCACTTTGTGTCTATCCGCAGTTTCCTTTTGCTCTTTAACAAAAAATGCCAATTTAGTTTCTGCATTTTTCTTATTCTATGTCGTCATAACATCCTGCTTTATGTTGAAAATTGAGACGTTGTTGTAGCAGGGACTCTGACTGTTTCACAGTGTTAATAAACGCTGAGGCTTTGATTTCCAGTGAGAAAAATCAATTTATATTATTACATTTTTCGATCGCTGGTTATACATGGTTATTAAATTTACTTTTGAAGTTACTGTTATGTGGCAGCTGGTTCGTACACTTCAATGGACAGATTTACAACAAATTAGCAGTTAATCTGCATTGATTTACAATCTTCTTCTTAGGCCCCCTTCGGTCATGGCTGACCATGGGTGTCTCCAGGGTGCTATTCCCTATATGGAGGGCGCCTGTGAGTGACTTTATTTAACGTGGGGAGACTGGTGCACAGACAGCCACCCCACGGTCCTTGACAGATCTGGGTCAGGATCCAGTGGCATGGAGTCCAAGACGACCGGGGACCTTTTTCTGCTGCAGCCTTCATCCACCTTCCCAGCCGTTGTGACGCTCCACTAAGGTCAGCCATCATCCTCCGCCTGCTCCACCGTTGAGGTCTTGGTTGGATTGCTCTTTGTCAGAGACCTCCCCCTCGACCTTACCGCCATGGGTGGCCCCACCAGGAGCATCGCTCTCAGGATCTCAGGACCACACAAGCTTCTTCACCACAGACAAGGTGACAATCCACGGGGAAGTACAATACCTGATTCACAACAATTTGAGTTGAACTAGCTGGTCACATCTAAGCCCTCATGTAAAGTATTCATGAACATTATTGATCTCTCAGAAATAGGAGCAGGACATTAACCTTAATTCGGTTGTGGCTGGCCCTCTAGGTCAAGCTACTTTCCTGCATTAATTAGTTCAGTTTGGTCTAGAGTTAGTTACAGTTTAGGTTATTGTCACGTGTACCGTGGCATGGTGAAATGTTGTTGTTGCGTGCTATTCAGTCAATGGAAAGGCAATACACGGTTACAATCGAGCCATTTACAGTGTATAGATACACGATAAGGGAATAACGTTTAGTGCAAGGTAAAACCAGCAAAGTCCGATCAAGGATAGCCAATAGACAATAGGTGCAGGAGTAGGACATTCGGCCCTTCGAGCCAGCACCGCCATTCAATGTGATCATCCCTAATCAGTACCCCGTTCCTGCCTTCTCCCTATATCCCCTGACTCCGCTATTTTTAAGAGCCCTATCTAGCTCTCTGTTGAAAGCATCCAGAGAACCTGCCTCCATCGCCCTCTGAGGCAGAGAATTCCACAGACTCACCACTCTCTGTGAGAAAAAGCGTATCCTCGTCTCCGTTCTAAATGGCTTACTCCTTATTCTTAAACTGTGGCCCCTGGTTCTGGACCCCCTCAACATCGGGGACATGTTTCCTGCCTCTAGCGTGTCCAAACCCTTAACAATCTTATATGTTTCAATAGTCCGAGGGTCAGCAAGGAAACGGGCCCTTAGGCCCATTGAGTCCTTGATTGATGAAAAATGAATCGGGTTTGTAAGGTATGACTAACCCTGGACAAAGATACACTGTCTGTCCCTAATTAATGGATTCTCTTTCAAATGTGAGTAAAACCTATCCCGTAGAATCCTCTCCAATCACTTCCCTGTCATAGATGTGAGGCTCTCTGCCCTACAATTTCCTGGATTATCCCTATTTCCATTCTTAAATGAAGGAATAACCGTTGCTACTCTCCAGTCTCTGGAAAAGGTACAAAGATCTTTGTCAAGGCTCCTCTCTTGCCGCTCTCAATACCCTGGGATAGATCCCAATTGTCCCTGGTGACTTGTCCACCTGAATACTCTTTAAGAGACCCAATACCACCATGTTCTTGGTCTCAAAAAGCCCTAGCATATTAGTATACCTGACACTGTGGTTGCAAGTGTTATTTTCTACGCTGTTGTCTGCTGGGGCAACAGCGTTAGTGCAAAAAACAACAAGAAGCTGGACAAACTGGTTAAACGAGCTAGCTCAGTGCTGGAGGGGAGAGTGGACTCGGGGATGGATGTGCTTGAGAGGCGTATGAGGCGCAAGGTGCAGGTCATCCTGAAAAACCCCGGGCACCCCTCCGTGTAATTCTGGAGAGTCAAAAGAGCACTCGGAACAACAACCGGCTCCTCTCCCTGCGCTGTAGAACGGAGCGGTTCAGGAGATCCTTCACCCCTGCAGCCATTAGATTTTATAATACGGCTGTAGGGGGGGTGCATTTTTGCATTTTTAAATTTTTAATTGTTAATTATTGGTCTTCTTAAGTATTTATTGCTCTCAGGTAGTGTCCACATTGTTTTTAATGTATTTTCTGTCTGCATTTGTTTTGAATGTGTGGGTTTGTTGGTTGGGGGCTTCTGGACATCTGAATTTCCCTGAGGGGATCAATAAAGTATTTATTATTATTATTATTATTACTTTCCTCAGATCTGAGGTAGACAAAAATGCTGAAGAAGCTCAGCGGGTGAGGCAGCATCTATGGAGCGAAGGAATAGTTGACGTTTCGGGTCGAGACCCTTCTTCAGACCCGAAACGTCACCTTTTCCATCGCTCCATAGATGCTGCCTCACCCGTTGAGTTTCTCCAGCATTTTTGTCTATCTCTTGTTTTTAACATAGTTTTAAAAAAATGGTAATCTTACTTGGCCTTTTAACCCGCCTAGTTCCCTGCTTGAGTTTCCTGCTTTATTTATATTTCCTCAAAGCCTATGAATGATTTAATTGTCCTAATTCTTCTGTCAGCTTCCTTTACTTTTTTGACCCTATTTACAGCCAAATCTGTAATCCAAGGTTCCCTTACCTCGCAAGACCTCACCGGGATGGCACGGTGGCGCAACGTAAGATTTGCTGTCTCAGAGACCCGGGTTCAATCCTGACTACGCGTTCGTAAGGAGTTTGTATATCCTCCCTTTGACTGCGTGGGTTTCCTCCTGGTGCTCAGGTTTCCTCCCACATTCCAAAGACGTGCAGGTCTGCAGGCTAATTAGCCTCTGTAAATTGTCCCCAGTGTGCAGTATAGAACTAGTGTACGGGCGATCGTTGGTTGGCACAGACTCTGGGGGGCTGATGAGCCTGTTTCCACACTGTAACCCTAAACTAAACAAAACTAATTTGAGTACAACATACTGCTTACTGTACCTGCATGCTACCTTTCAGTAACTCTTGTCCAAGTCTGAAGAAGGGTTTCGGCCCGAAACGTTGCCTATTTCCTTCGCTCCATAGATGTTGCCGCACCTGCTGAGTTTCTCCAGAATTTATGTCTACCTTCGATTTTCCAGCATCTGCAGTTCCTTCTTGAACACTCTTGTACAAGGACATTGGTTTCTCATGAACACCATTGAATCTCCATTTTACAGAATACTGTTATTCTTTTTTTTCTTCCAAAGTGGATGAAGGTTGCTGTTTCAGCAGTTCTGCGGTGCGCAAATTGGCTGCCAGGTTTCCAACATAGCATCACTGACTACAGTTCAGAACAGTTTCACTGCCTGAGATGTGTTGAAGGAGACTTGAAAATGCCGTGTCAATCCAAGTCTCTGACTTTTGTTTTGCTTTCCTAAAAATTTTACTTTTAAGAGGTTGTGGAGAGTGGCATGTAGCTCTTGCCTGCCAAGTGGAAGTGATTGGGTAATTGAAAATCAAACCGCTGTAGGTCTGGGAGACCTGAGATAAACAGTCATGTTGTATGGATAAGCAATGGCAAAGATTTAAAGATCGCATGGATGAATTACAACAATTGTTCATCCCTGTCTGACGTAAAGATAAAACTGGGTGGGTGGCTCAACCGTGGCTAACGAGGGAAATTAGGGACAGTGTTAAATCCAACGAAGAGGCATATAAATTGGCCAGAAGAAGCAGTAAACCGGAGAACTGGAAGAAATTTAGAATTCAACAGACGAGAAAGGGGTTAATTAAGAAGGGGGAAAATAGAGCATGAAAGAAAGCTTGCGGGGAATATAAAAACCGACTAAAAACCTCTTTAGATATGTGAAGAGGAAAAGAACCGTGAAGACAAATGTCGTTCCCTTACAAACAGAAACAGGTGAATTTATAATGGGAAGCAAGGAAATGGCAGACCAGTGAAACAAGTACTTTGGTTTTGTCTTCATTAAGGAAGACGCAAACAATCTCCCAGAAATACTAGGGGAATGAGGATCTAGTGGGAGGGATGAACTGAAGGAAATCCACATTAGTCAGGAAATGGTGTTTGGTAATCTGTTGGGACTGAAGGCAGATAAATCCCCTGGGCGTTGATGGTCTACATCCCAGAGTACTCGAGTACTTAGAAATTGTGGAAGCATTGGTGATCATTTTCCAATGTTTTATAGACTCTAGACTGTGGACTGGAGGGTAGCTAATTTAACCCCACTTTTTAAGACAGGAGAGAGAAAAAAACAAAATTATAGACCAGTTAGCCTGACATCAGTGGTGGGGAAGATGCTTGAGTTGATTATTAAAGATTATTAGCAGCGCATTTGGAAAGCAGTGACAGGATCAGTCAAAGTCAGCATGGATTTATGAAGGGGAAATCATGCCTGACTAATCTTCTGGAATTTTTTGAGGATGTAACAAGTAGAATGGATAAGGGAGAGCCAGTGGATGTGGTGTGGTGTATCTGGGCTTTCAAAAAGCCTTTCACAAGGTCCCGCACGGGAGATTAGTGTGCAAAATTACACATGGTATTGAGGGTAGGGTATTGACATGGATAGAGAACTGGTTGGCAGACAGGAAGCATAGAGTAGGGTCCTTTTCATAATGGCAGGCAGTGACTAGTGGGGTGCCACAAGGCTCAGTGCTGGGACCCCAGTTATTTACAATATTAACGATTTAACAAAGGAATGAAATGTAATCTCCAAGTTTGCGGATGATACAAGGCTTGGTGGCAGTGTGAACTTCGAGGAGGGTGCTATGAGGCTGCAGGGTGACTTGGATAGGTAGAGTGGGCAGATGCATGGCAGATGCAGTATAATGTGGACGCCAATCGAATTAATTGAGGGCGGAGTTGGATTCACGGGAGGTGGTCTTGGAGGGGAGGATGCTCCTCAAACTGCGGAGCATCCTGGACAACACAGCTCACCCCCTCCATGACACACTGGTCAACCTGGGGAGTACCTTTAACAACAGACTGGTTCCACCAAGATGCAGCACAGAACCATATAACCATATAACCATAACAGCACGGAAACAGGCCATCTCGGCCCTTCAAGTCCGTGCCGAACACTTGTTTTTTTTTTACTTCCCCCTAGTCCCATCTACCTGCACTCAGACCATAACCCTCCATTCCTTTCCCGTCTATATACCCATCCAATCTATTTTTAAAGGATAAAATCGAACCTGCCTCCACCACTTCCACTGGAAGCTCGTTCCACACAGCTACCACTCTCTGAGTAAAGAAGTTCCCCCTAATGTTACCCCTGAACTTCTGTCCCTTAATTCTCAAGTCATGTCCCCTTGTTTGAATCTTCCCTACTCTCAATGGGAAAAGCTTATTCACGTCCACTCTGTCTAACCCGCTCATAATTTTAAAGACCTCTATCGTCCCCTCTTAACCTTCTGCGCTCCAAAGAATAAAGACCTAATAAAGAATAATAAAGACCTGATAAAGAACGCTACAGGAGATCCTTCTTCCGTGTGGCTATCAAACTGTACAACTCCACCCCCTTCTGTCATGGGTGAGACTTAACTTTGAATCCTATGCCCTCGTGATGTGTATTTTTCAGCTTTAGTTTAGAGACGCAGTGTGGCAACAGGCCTTAGGGCACACTAGGTCCGCGCTGACCAGCGATCCCCATACACTAGCTCTATCCTACGCACTAGGGACAGTTTACTATTTTTTTACCGAAGCCAATTAAGCTGCAAACTTGTACCTCTTTGGAGAATGGGTGGAAACCGGAGGACCTGGAAAAGACCCATACGGCCACAGGAAAAATGTACAAACTCCGTACAGACGGCACCTGAAGTCAGGATTGAACCCGGGTCTGTGACAGTGTAAGGCAGCAACTCCCGCTGTGCCACCCTTATTTATAACCTTGTTTTTAAACGGCTTTTCAGCATAGCTGTTTAAAAGGATACCCAAATGAAGGTTAAAATAAGGTTATTTCTAACTGACATAATTGTTTTTTTTTAATGCAGCCAAAGCCTGGTAGCATTAAGATTTACAGTAATAGTAGAATGAACTGTATAGGTCATTTGTACACTTAATTCAACTTAGGGGCAAGGATGATGAGATAGGGAGCCAGTCCTTTGGGAGCTAACATTTTTGTTTAGTTTAGAGATACAGCGTGGAAACCGGCCCTTCGGCCCACTGAGTCCATGCCGACCATTTTTTCAGGATGCTTCACAGCATGGTTTGGGAACAGCTCCATCCAAGACCATAAGAAATTGCAGCGATTTATGGACGCAGCCCAGACCATCACACAAACCAACCTCCCTTCTATTGACTCTATTTATACCTCACGCTGCCAGTAGCATAATCAAGGACGAATCGCACCCTGGCCAGTCCCTCTTCTCCCCTCTCCCATCAGGCAAAAGGTGTAGATTCAGGGACAGTTTCTTCCCAGGCAACTGAATCATCCTACCACAACCAGAGAGCAGTGCTGAACTACTATCTACCTCTTTGGTGACCCTCAGACTATCCTGGATCAGCCTTTGCTGGCTTTACCTTGCACTGAACATTATTCCCTTATCATGTATCTGTACACTGTAAATGGCTTGCAATCATGTATTTTCTTTCCAATAAACTAAAAGTAAACTAGACCAGCGATCACCCGTGCACTAGTTCATTTGTGTTTTAGTTTAACTATTTTTCCCATCTCTCATTTTGAGTTATATTTCTATTCATCGTTGCTTCTGCATTTAGTAGCCAGCAGGGGTCAGTTTGTCTTCATTGCTGAACAAGGTGCCTTCTTTAGGTTTCTGGTGATTTATTTCTGCATTTTAATGCACCAAAATAAAATTCACATTGTGCATTTCATTTAATCAGTCTTTAAGCGACAGTGGGCATACCTTTTAAACGGACATTAAAAAAAACTTTGTGAAAGCTTGTGACAATGCAGAATGTGCTTCAAATGTGTATGACATTAAATACAATGTCTTCTGAAGAAAAAGCAGAATTCCTTTTAAGTACTGAACTGAATCCCCAGAGCCACTGTGATAAATTTTTTACAATGGTGTGTAGTTTATTAAAATATGCCGTTATTCACCATTATGCTGCCTAGGATGCAATTCCAGGGCATTAGCTATTCAATGGAGACTTGTTCAATAGCTTATTTAATGTTTTTGGCTGCATTGAATGGAATATTAATTCTGCTCTAAACCTTTAGCATAACCGTAACTATAAAAAATCCAGGTGCAGTATATTTTAGTAAGTGTATTTTTAATGTATGGTTGAAAGAGAAGTTTATAATTTAGTGCAATGAAATTAGAATAACATTATAGCCGTCATGGCGGGACAGTCGTATGCTGAGAGAATGGAGCGGCTGGGCTTGTATACTCTGGCGTTTAGAAGGATGAGAGGATATCTTATTGAAACATATAAGATTATTAAGGGTTTGGACACGCCAGAGGCAGGAAACGTGTTCCCGATGTTGGGGGAGTCCAGAACCAGGGGCCACAGTTTAAGAATAAGGGGTAAGCCATCTAGAACGGAGACAAGGAAACACTTCTTCACACAGAGAGTTGTGAGTCTATGGAATTATCTGCCTCAGAGGGCGGTGGAGGCCGGTTTTCTGGATACTTTCAAGAGAGCTAGATAGGGCTCTTGAACATATGGGGAGGGGATATGGGGAGAAGGCAGGAACGGGGTACTGATTGGGGATGATCAGCCATGATTACATTGAATGGCGGTGCTGGCTTGAAGGGCCGAATGGCCTACTCCTGCACCTATTGTCTATTGTCATGATTGGTCTTGTGTTATGAAGTCAGGTATTTCCAGTAGAATTTGAGTTTTGTGTCAAGGTCTTAAAAATATGTAGTGTAATACAATTTAGTGATGCTGAGGAATTGAAGGAGCAGAAGTTTTTGAGGATAGCAGGTCAGGAAAGGAGAGGGGCAAGACTGGGACGTTTAGTTCAGTGATAGAGCAGGGAAACAGGCCCTTTGGCCCACTAAGCACGACAGCCATCGAACACCCATTCACACTCTTTCTATGCTATCAAACTTTCTCATTCATTCCCTCCAGATTAATGGCAAATGGACAATTAAGCTACAAACCTGCATGTTTTAGGATGTGGGAGGAAACCGGAACACCTGGAGGAAGGGGTTGAGATGGAAAGATTGATCGGCCATGATTGAATGGCAGAGTAGGCTCGATGGGCCAAATGGCCTAATTCTGCCCCTGTAACTTACGAACATGAACCTGGAGGAAAAGCCACGTGGTCACAGGGAGAACATGCAAACTCCACACAGGCAGCACCCGAGGTCAGGATTGCTCCCGGGTCACTGGCACTGAGGCAGCGGTTCTATCAACTGCGCCACGGTGCTGCCGTAGTGGGTCAGGAAAGCATTGGTGCTTCAGGAGGTGATGCAGGCCAGTAGGTGCAGAAATCTTGCTATTTGGTGTGAGTTGGGAAGTGGGCAACAGGTTGAGATACAGGAGCTTGGCCTGTTGTGTTTTGTAATATTTGAGCCGAGTAATGTCAAAGGTTTGAATGAAAAGGGTTACATCTTGCCTTCACTGAATCCTCCAATCTGCTGCTCTCCCTGCTTCACTATATGTTGTTGAAGTACTGGCCATCTATATAATCTATATAATTAAAAGTCTCATCTTGTCCACTTCCTGTCTGCGCTGTATATTGATGTTAGAAAAAACGTTACCCTGTATCGCTGTGATTTTTGGCCACCTTACTCAGTCCTCCGCTGAGCCAGCCCCGGGGTTTTTTCCCATCGATGAAAAATAAAAAAGTTATGAGTGTTTAAAAAAACCTTGAGATCAGCTGATTGGTCCTCTTGCCTGTCAATCACCGCGATGAAGATAACGCCCCTTCCGGGGGTGGGGGGGGGGCGGACCATAAAACCCCAGATGCCTGGAAGTGAGTCAGTCTCTCTGCAAGATCGGATGTGCTTGAAAGTGCAATGCTTAATTGGAAATGAAATGACAATGCCATGAGTTGTTTGGCCTGCTGCCATGCCTGTGCTTGAAACTGCGATGCTTTATTAGGTCCGACTGTGTTTGGAAGGAATAAAGGCTTCATTAGGTCCGACTGTGTTTGGAAGGAATAAATTATTCATTAGGTCCGACTGTTTGGAAGGAATAATTGCTTTATTAGGTCCGACTGTGTTTGGATGGAATAAATGCTTTATTAGGTCCGACTGTGTTTAGTCCAAAAGTCCCGCTCATTTTGTGTCCTCCGCTTAGTGGACAGGTTGCGCTGATTGCTTAATTTCCAGTGAGTGCAGAGGTAGCGCTGATTGCGTAATTTCCGGTAGTGCAGAGGTCACGTTGATTGCGGAAGTGCCGCTGACTGCGGAAGCCCCACAGTGGACAGGCCACACTCAGCCGTGTGAGTAGATTCAAGAAAGTTTACTGTCATATATATGGTGTGTGTGTGTGAGTGTGTGTATGTGTGTGAGTGAGTGTGTATGTGTGAGTGTGTGTGTATATTGGAATTGGTGGAGAGGTGGAATATTGCGTTGGGGGACCAGCTCTCCCGTGTGAAGCTGGGACCCAACAGGTCCCACTTAGTCTAGTAGTCTTTAAACTGACCGTTAAATGCAAGAACTGTGAGTCATTTACTGCTTGCACGTGTTAAGTCCGGCTGTGGTCTTTGGCCTAACTGCTTACACCTTTTAGACACATTAGTTCATTCAGTTAATGTATCAATGTCAAATTCAAAAATTAAAAGTTGACTTAATTTTAACAAACAGTATCTGCCATTTCTCCCAATCTCTCTGCAGCGAAGTGTTTCTTAAATTCTCTCCCAAACCCCCTAGCTTGTCTGAAGCTCTTCAACCAGATGACTTAGCGCTACTTTAAACTAAAGATGTTGGGAAGAAACAGTTTACGTAGTGTGGCGAAGGTTCTGGGGTTTGGCACGGTGGTGAAATTGATGGGATAGATTGTAAGGATGTTTTTTTTTTTTTTCTCCGGAATCACTATCCTCATCCCCTGCGGGAAATAATTCACTGAGAGCTTTAGTTTAGAGATACTGCGTGGACACAGACCCTTTGGCCACCGCGTCCACGCCGATCAGCGATCTCCCAGGCTACAAGTTCTATCCTATACACTCGGGACAATGTACAGAGAAGCCTACAAACCTGCGTGTATTTGGAACGCATTATCTGTCTCACCAGTGTCCGGCTGCGTCCAGGGCACTTCCTGTGGCATGCGGCCTTCTGGGTAAGCACCACCACCATTGCCGGCTCGTTTTGGATAGCAGTAGCAGGATCGGTCCGAGTCAGCATGGATTTACGAAGGGGAAATCATGCTTGACTAATCTTCTGGAATTCTTTGAGGATGTAACTAGGAAAATGGACAAGGATGAGCCAGTGGATGTAGTGTACCTGGACTTTCAGAAAGCATTTGATAAGGTCCCACATAGGAGATTAGTGGGCAAAATTGGAGCACATGGTATTGGGGGTACGGTGCTGACATGGATAGAAAATTGGCTGGCAGACAGGAAACAAAGTAGGGATTAACGGGTCCCTTTCAGAATGGCAGGCAGTGACTAGTGGGATACCGCAACGCACGGTGCTGGGACTACAGCTATTTACAATATACATCAATGAGTTAGATGAAGGGATTAAAAGTAACATTAGCAAATTTGCAGATGACACAAAGCTGGGTGGCAGGGTGAACTGTGAGGAGGATGCTATAAGGATGCAGGGTGACTTGGACAGGTTGGATGAGTGGGCAGAGGCATGGCAGATGCAGTTTAATGTGGATAAATGTGAGGTTATCCACTTTGGTGGCAAAAACAGGAAGGCAGATTATTATCTGAATGGTGTCAAGTTGGGAAAAGAGGAATTACAGCGAGATCTGGGGGTCCTTGTTCATCAGTCACTGAAAGAAAGCATGCATGTACAGCAGGCAGTGAAGAAAGCGAATGGCATGTTGGCCTTTATAACAAGAGGAGTTGTGTATAGGAGCAAACAGGTCCTTCTGCAGTTGTACAGCACCCTAGTGGACCACACCTTGAATATTGTGTGCAGTTTTGGTCTCCAAATTTGAGGAAGGACATTCTTACTATTGAGGAAGTGCAGCATAGGTTCATGAGGTTAATTCCAGGGATGGCGGGACTGTCATATGTTGATAGAATGAAGCGGTTGGGCTTGTATCCTGCAGAATTTAGAAGGATGAGAGGGAATCTTATTGAAACATATAAGATTATTAAGGGTTTGGACACGCTAGATGCAGGAAACATGTTCCCGATTTTGGGAGAGTCCAGAACCAGTGGCCACAGTTTACGAATAAGGGGTAAGCCATTTAGAATGGAGATGAGGAAAAACATTTTCACACAGAGTTGTGAATCTATGGAATTCTCTGCCTTAGAAGGCAGTGGAGGTCAATTCTCTGGAGACTTTCAAGAGAGAGTAAAGGGCCTGTCCCACGGGCATGCGACTCCATGCAGCAAGCGCGACCTAACCGCAAGTGGGGGCCGCGCGGAGGTCGAGTGATCCCTGTACAGGGCTGGTCCCACCAGCATGCGGCTACATGCGGCAAGCGCTACCAAATCGGAAGCAGGGGCCGCGCGGAGGTCGAGTGACGTCAAGACGGTGCGTCCGGCGTCGAGGCGGTGCGCACGGCCGTCGATGCGGCACGCACGGCCTCGATGCGGCTGCGTCCGGCGTCGAGGCAGTGCGCACGGCCTCGATGCGGCTGTGGGGCGTTGTCGCACGGAATTTTTTAACTGTCAGTTTTTCGGAGCCCCGAGCGATGTCAGGACCAGCTCCGCACAACTCCATACGGCTCCGGCGATCGAAGTGGGACCGGCCCCGCGATCTCCGCGCGGCCCCTGCTTGCGGTTAGGTCGCGCTTGCCGCATGGAGTCGCATGCCCGTGGGACAGGCCCTTTAGATAGATCTCTTAAAGTTAGAGGAGTGAAGGGATATGGGGAGAAGGCAGGAACGGGGCACTGGTTGTGGATGATCAGCCATGATCACAGTGAATGGCGGTACTGGCTCGAAGGGCCGAATGGCCTACACCTGCACCTATTGTCTATTGTTTCGATGTAAACTTGAAGTGACAAACTGCCTTGATTGCACCAGGGACTGAGTATGGAATTGTTTACATAAATGCGAGTTTACGTAAGTCGCCTATTCCGTAAGATTTATATCACAATGAAGTCCCTTAGGTACCTTTTCATCTCTTGCCTTCCTGAGCTCTCAAGGTAATTAATTCTTTTTGGTACCCTTTGAGCATTCTCGATAATGCAAGCCCTCAGAAAACATCAAGCAGATTGTGCTCTGTTGTATACCTCCTCGTTTTCTTTGACATGAAATAACCCAACAGAATATTTCAGTGTAAACTCATACCTTGTGTTTGCTTTTCCCCATTCTTTACTCTACAACTGGAATGGCAATGTGACACTCTGAAGCTCTCATCTTATTATTCTTGCAACATCCACAGCCAGATATTATTTGTCCTATCACCTCACCAGTAGTCTCTTGAATAATTTGCTTTATATCTTAAGGTCATTCACCATTGAAATATGAAATAATTTAACACCTTACTGAAGTCACTACCTTGTATTTCTATAGTTGCTGCTTATTCTAGCCAATATTTTCATAGTGATAAGGTCATTGCCAATTTTGGTGCAAACCCATTGTCAGAACAGTCCTGTGTTTCTAGTGGTTTTTCGAGTTGCTGTGTTTTAGTTTAGTTTAGAGATGCAGCGTGGAAGCAGCCCCCCGAGTCCACGCTGACCAGTGATCCCCGTACACTAGCACTATTCTACACACACTGGGGACACTTTACAATCTTCACCAAAACCAATTATCCCACAAACCTGCACGTCTTTGGAGTGTGGGAGGAACATAGATAACATGGAAAATAGGTGCAGGAGGAGGCCATTCAGCCATTCATTGCGATCATGGCTGATCGTCCCCAATCAATAACCCGTGCCTGCCTTCTCCCCATCTCCCTTGATTCCACTAGTCCCTAGAGCTCTATCTAACTCCCTCTTAAATCCATCCAGTGATTTGGCCTCCACTGCCCTCTGTGGCAGGGAATCCCACAAATTCACAACTCTGGTGAAAAAGTATTTTCTCACCTCAGTCTTAAATGGCCTCCCCTTTATTCTAAGACTGTGACCCTGGTTCTGGACTCGCCCAACATTGGGAACATTTTTCCTGCATCCTTTTATAATTTTATATGTTTCTATAAGATGCCCCCTCATCCTTCTAAACTCCAGTGAAAACAAGCCAAGCCGGAGCATCAGGCGAAGACCCACTCACGGGGAGAACGTACAAACTCTGTACAGACAGCACCCGTAGTCAGGATTGAACCCAGGTCTCTGACGCCGTGAGGCAGCAACTCTACCGCTGCGCCACTGTGCCACCCTAATGTATTTTGTATGTTATCCACTTTTTACTTCAAGCATTTGTTTTACTTCTCAGCTGTCATCTCTTGGCTCTGTGTAAATTGAGCATTCCATGAACCTGGTCATTGTTTAAGTTCACCGAGTTATTTGCTGCGGTTTGGGGAACCAGCTCAGTGAAATGGAACAAAGAAAAAAGAGCAACTATCCTTGGAAAAGCAAAACACAAAGTGCAGGAGGAAATCAGCCGGCCAGGCAGCATCTGGGGAGGGAATAGACAGGTGACGTCTCGGGCCGGGGTCCTTCAGACTCATTGGGTAAGGTGGGGTGGGGGAACGCTGGAAGAGAGAGGTGGGGGTGGGGTGCGAACAAACCATAAGCTGGATACAGGTGAAGGGGGGTTTAATTAGCTGATGGGTAGAGTAAATGTCAAAGGCTAGAAGTGATGAGGAGACAAGGCTGGTGAATCTGTGGGATTCATTGTCTGGAGGCCAAGCCAATGGATATTTTTAAGGCAGAGATAGATAGATTCTTGATTAGTACGGGTGTCAGGGGTTATGGGGAGAAGGCAGGAGAATGGGGTTAGGAGGGAGTGATAGATCAGCCATGATTGAATGGTGGAGTAGGCTAATTCTTCTCCTATCACTTATGAGTGAAGAGGAGGAGTGAAATGTAAAACTAGAGGGGCGTAAATGGGTGCAAGGGAAAGAGGTGGGATGAAAAGGAACTAGGAGACCTGGAGGAGGGGAAAGGAGCAGAGTGACTGGGGTGGTTTAGTGGGAAAGAACTGCAAATGCTGGTTTATACTGAAGATACACACAAAATGCTGGAGTAAGGCAGCGAGTCAGGCAGCATCTCTGGAGGAAAAGGATGGGTGACCTTTTGGATCAGTACCCTTCTTTAGACTGAAACATAGAGGGCGACAAAAACACTTCTATTTTCTTCTGGCCTTTTCTTGCTCTCAGTTTACATCCCACCTCTATCTAATTCCCATTACATAGTTTAGTTTTGAGATACAGCATGGAAACAAGCCCTTCGGCCCACTGAGTCCACACTGACCATTCATCACCCACACACTAGTTCCACGTTATCCCACTTTCGCATCCTCCAAACTAGGGGCAATTTACGGAATCAACCTACAAGCCTGCACATCTTTGGAGTGTGGGAAGAAACTGGAGCACCTAGAGAAAACTCACGCAGTCACAGGGAAAACATGCAAACTCTGCAGAGACAGCATTCGAGGTCAGGATCGACCCCGGGTCTCTGGCGCTGTGAGACAGCAGCTCTACCGCTGTGCCATTGTGCTGCCCTGTGATCTTAGTTACGATGCTGATCTGAATAATGTTGCCCCCCCCCCCCCCCTCCTGTTTTATCAGGTCCCATAAACAGGATCACTGAATTTTCTCATGGGCCACCCATGCTTTTGAGGAATGGCCAATTTTGTATTTAGTGCACAAAGAAAAATCTTATTCTTCCTCCATTAAGCAGCTGAAATGCCATCAGAATAATGAGCCCATTGGCTGCAAATGTCATCACTGAAAGCAGATATTCTTCATGCTTTTAAAATCTATCTCAAGCTTTTACTAAACCCAGTGAACGGCTGAGGGAGTCCAGTTTTTTTAAAACATTTCTGAAACAAAGAATCTGTGCTCTACCCTGCCATTGATTCAGATTAATGCATACACAATGAATATAGCAGTGTTGTTAAGCTACTGCTACTAGGAGCCAGAGTTCTGGACCATTGATCCGGAAACGTGAGTTCGAATCCCACCATGGCAGCTGGGGAATTCAATTCCAAGTAATTAAATAAATTTGGAATTTGAAAAAAAATCTTGTCTTCGCACAGCAAGCATAGAAGTCCCAGTTGTTGTAAAAACGCATCTGCTTCACTAATGACCTTGAGAAACAAATTGCTTATCCTTATCTAGGCTGGTCCGTAGTTGACTTCAGGCCACCAATATGAATGATTCCCAGCTACCTCCTCAGTTCAGGGCAAAGTAAGGATGGACAATTAATGACGGCCTCACCAGTGATGTTCACGTCCCATCAATGGATTAAAAGCAAAATCTGAGAAAATAATCCTGCAAGCTTTGCCTACTGTTTTCCTGCCAGGAATGCACTGCACAAGTCCTTCTGAGCTTGTTCTATAATTTGAATAAAATAGAGTCGTACAGTGTGGAGACGGGTCACTCGGCCCATCCCCTCCATACTGACCAGTATCCAAATACATATCCTTATCCATACCCACATCCATATCTTGAGGAGAGCAGAGACAATGGGTCTACCAGGACAGTCAGGTTTGTGGATTTTGGGGAGAAGGTAAAATCGGGCCGTGCGGGGCTGGGGAACGATGAGATTGGAGGCTCGGGGGGGGGGGGGGGGGGGCAGGGAGCGGGAGTTGATGAAGTCAGTGATGGTGCTAGAGTCAGAAACAATGGGTCTCCGGGCATTCCATTCTCTAGGCCCCCATCCCCTCATCTTCACCATGGACGTCCAGTCACTCTACACCTCCATCCCCCACCAGGATGGTCTCAAAGCCCTCCGGTTCTTCCTCGACCGGAGAATCAACCTATACCCGTCCACTGATACTCTCCTCCGCCTAGCGGAGCTGGTCCTTACCCTCAATAACTTCTCGTTTGACTCCTCCCATTTCCTCCAAATACAAGGCTTAGCTATGGGCACGCGCATGGGCCCCAGCTTTGCCTGCCTCTTTGTCGGGTACATCGAACAATCCTTGTTCGAGGTGTACCAGGGCCCCATCCCCGACCTCTACCTCCGCTACATCGACGATTGCTTTGGCGCTACTTCCTGCACCCACACACAACTGACTGACTTAATCCGTTTCACCACTAACTTCCCATCTCTCCCTCTGTCTGCTTTCCGCAAAGACCACTCCCTCTGTAACTCCCTGGTCAATTCTTCCCTTCCCTCCCGCACCACCCCCTCCCCGGAGACTTTCCCTTGCAACCGCAAGAGGTGCTACACCTGTCGCTTTACCTCCCCCCTCGACTCCATTCAAGGACCCAAGCAGTCGTTCCAGGTGCGACAGAGGTTCACCTGCATCTCCTCCAACCACATCTATTGCGTCCGCTGCTCTAGATGTCAGCTGATCTACATCGGTGAGACCAAGCGTAGACTTGGCGATTGTTTCGCCGAACACCTTCGTTCGGTCCGCATTAACCAACCTGATCTCTGCACTTCAACTCCCCCTCCCATTCTGAATCCGACCTCTCTGTCCTGGGCCTCCTCCATGGCCAGAGTGAGCACCACCAGAAATTGGAGGAGCAGCACCTCATATTCCGCTTGGGCAGTCTGCACCCTAGCGGCATAAACATTGAATTCACCAATTTCCGGTAGCCCTTGCAGTCTCCTCCCCTTCTCAGCTATCCCTCAGCCCTCGGGCTCCTCCTCTTCCTTGTTCCTTTCTTCTCCCCATTCCCCCCACCCCCACCCCCCACCCTACATCAGTCTGAAGAAGGGTTTCGGCCCGAAACATTGCCTATTTCCTTCGCTCCATAGATGCTGCTGCACCCGCTAAGTTTCTCCAGCACTTTTGTCTACCCACATCCATATCTACATGTATATGTAACCCATCCATATTAATCTGGCACCTGGCCTGTAGCCTTCTATGTCTGGGCATTTTAACTAAATTTGAGTCGAAAAGAAGGGTCCTGACCCAAAAAACACCTATCTACGTTCTCCAGAGATGCCGCCTGATCCGCTGAGTTACTCCAGCAATTGTTTTCTTTTTTTTTTGTAAACCAGCATCTGCAGTTCTTTGTTTCCACTTTGGACATTGTAACTGTTCATCTGAACACTTCCTAAACACTGTCGTAGAGTCATGGAATAGTAGAGCTTTACAGCATGGAAACACGTCCATTACAGCTGTTGGTAACTCTGCTTCGACTACTCTCTCTGGCAGTCTATCCCAGGTACTCCAAGAGAGTTATACAGTGTGGAAACAGGCCCTTTGGCCCAACTTGCCCACATCGACCAATGTGTCCCATCGACTCTAGTCCTACAAGCCTGCATTTGGGCCATATCCCTCGAAACCGATCTAATTGCTTCTTAAACATTGCGATAGTTCTTGCCTCAACTACGTCCTCCGGCATCACCACCCTTGTTCCATCCGCTCACCACCCTTTGTGTGAAAAGGTTACCCCTCAGAATCCTATACAGTCTTTCCCCCTTCACCTTAAACATATGCCCTCTGGTTCATCGATTTTGCCAACTCTGGGCAAGAGACTGTACGTCTACCCAATCTATTTCTCACCCATCAGTGCTCCAGGACATAGAGTCCCAACCTGCTTAACCTCTCCCTATAGCTCAGACTCGAGTTCTGGCAACACCCTTGACCTTAAATCCATGGCTATTGGTTTTATTCACTTCTGATAAGGTGAATGATTTCCAGGAGTGCACCATATCTATATCCCTTCCAATGGGACGACTGGGCTTATATTCACTGGAATTTAGAAGGATGAGAGGGGATCTTATGGAAACATATAAAATTCTTACGGGCTTGGGCTAGATGCAGGAAAAATATTCCCGATGTTGGGGGAGTCTAGAACCAGGGGTTACAGTTTAAGAATAAGGGGTAACCCATTTAGGACTGAGATGAGGAAAAACTCTTGCACCCAGGGAATTCTGAATCTATTGAATTCTCTGCCACAGAAGGCAGTGGAAGCCAATTCTCTGGATGTATTCAAGAGGGAGTTAGATATAGCTCTTTGGGGTAATGGAATCTAGGGATATGGGATAGCAGGAACGGGATACTGATTTTGGTTGATGAGCCATGATCATATTGAATGGCGGTGTTGGCTCGAAGGGTCGAATGGCCTACTCCTGCACCTATTTTCTATCTTCCTATGTTTCTAATCTATATACCTCAATCATATCCTTTCTTACCTTCCTCCACCCCAGGCAAAACAGACCTTGTCTCTTCACATAACTGTTCTCCCCCATCCCAGGCAACATCCCGTTGAATCTCCTCTGCACCCTCTCCGGTGCTGTTGTATTTTGTGTGGTGACCGGAACTGCATGCTGTCCTCTAGTTAGGGTTGCCAACTTTCTCACCCCCCAAATAAGGGACAGAAGGTCAAAATAAGGGACAAATTCCCGACGGCAATTTGTTGACCAACTCGGCCGTGGCTGCGTGAATCATGAGTTGGGTGCGGGACTGCATACAAAGCCCAGCCGGCGGGCCAACTGAGGAGTTTTGCCAGACTTTGCGTGCGATGTCGCGCGGCCCGGACCAAAACTCCTCAGCTGGCCCGCTGGCTGGGCTTTGTGTTCTGCTGCACACAAAGTCCGGCACCCCATCCAACTCATGAAACGATGATCAGCCATGAGAAGGAGGGGTTGTGGTGTCGGTGGTAAGCGAAGGTCCGAAGGTCGGACAGCGGACTGATCTGCCGACCGACAGGGCCACGGGCGAGGCGCTGCTGCTGCACTCCATAGGCTGCACTACGTCTGGACGGGTGAGTCGGGGTTGGACGCGGCGCTCCGACCCGACCGTCCCCTCGACCCAACTAGTAGCAGTCAAATACGGGACAAGGGCAGTCCCATATGGGACAAACCAATTTTGCCCAATATACGGGATGTCCCGGCTAATAGGGGACAATTGACAACCCTACCTCTAGCTTACAGCTGGTTTGTATTTCTTTGGCCTTTGCTTTGCAATTCTTTATAGCTTTGCCTAACAGAACAATATTAAACATATTTTATAAGTTTGCATTGATCACAATCCTCTGCAGCCCTTTGCAGGAAGAGATCTAAAATTTCACTAGCCTGATCTGTGAATGCATGCTTGGTGGCCTCGTATATAATGGCCCATCTCCAATTTTAACCTTATGCTGTCCGCTTGTTTTGGTTTCTTCCATCAAAGGAAATAGTGTAGTTTAGAGATACAGCGCAGGAACAGGCCCTTCGGCCCACAGAGTCCGCGTCGACCTGTGATCCCCATACATCAGCACTATCCTTCACACTTGGGACAATTTATAATATTCACCGAAGCCAATTAACCTCCAAACCTGTACGTCTTTGGATTGTGGGAGGAAACCGGAGCAGTGCAGCGTAGGTTCACGAGATTGTTCCCTGGGATGGCGGGACTGTCATATGAGGAAAGATTGAAAAGTCTAGGCTTGTATTCACTGGAGTTTAGAAGGATGAGGGGGGGGTTCTTATAGAAACATATAAAATTATAAAAGGACTGGACAAGCTAGATACAGGAAAAATGTTCCCAATGTTGGGCGAGTCCAGAACCAGGGGCTACAGTCTTAGAATAAAGGGGAGGTCATTTATGACTGAGGTGAGAAAAAAAATTTCACCCAGAGAGTTGTGAATTTATGGAATTCCCTGCCACAGAGGGCAGTGGAGGCCAAATCACTGGATGGATTTAAGAGAGAATTAGATAGAGCTCTAGGGGCTAGTGGAGCCAAGGGATATGGGGAGAAGGCAGGCACGTGTTATTGATAGGGGACGATCAGCCATGATCACAATGAATGGCGGTGCTGGCTCGAAGGGCCGAATGGCCTCCTCCTGCACCTATTTTCTATGTTTCTATGTTTCTATGTTTCAGTCTGGGGAAACCCAGGCGGTCATGGGGAAAACGTAGAAACTCGGTACAGACAGCACCCGTGGTTAGGATCGAACCCAGGTCTCTGGCATTGTAAGGCAGCCACTTTACCGCTGCGCCACCGGGCTACCCAATTTTTCCTTGCAATTCCTATAATCATTCAAAATATTTCAATTAGATAGGCAGTTTCTATTGCGCTATGTCATGGGGAATACATTTGTAGTCGACACAAACTGTACTTGTAACCTAATCTTTACAGCTTCAATAGAGTTTCCCTCCTCTGGGAGAGCTCAAAAACAAGGACATGTATATCTCTTGACTCAAGAGTGAAAACATAATAGCTTCCTTTCCTTTCCTGGGAGCAGATGGAAAATTAGATCTCATTTTGCTATTTGAAGTACAATTATTTGAAGTTATGGTGCAAACATTGTGCGAACTAAAATAAAAATAGAACATACTCGAGATTCTGGGAAGGTCAGGCAGCAGCTGCAGAGGGAGAGAAAAACAGTTCACGTTTTAGGTCAAGACTTTTTGCTAAACTAATTTGATTTAATTTATATACGTTTCGATGAACTTTGCCCCCCTTTTAGATTTTAGAAATACAGATTGGAAACAGGCTCTTCAGCCCACCCACTCTGATCATCAATCACCCGTTCAGACTAGTTTTATGTTATCCGACTTTCGCATCACTGTCTGTACACTGCGGACAATTTATAGAGACCAATTAACCTTCAAACACTCTTGTTACATTCTTATCTGTATTTTCCTTGCAGTCATTTCTTGTCCATTCTTTCATCAATCAATACATTGGCACATTGCATTTCCCTGCCAACTGTACAAGGTAGTCATGTTCTGCATAGCCACTGACCATCCTATAGAACCCCTTTATGTTTTCCCCCCGCATGTAGTTGAATGTATGTATTGAAACTGCTGGAGAGCATGTGATGAAGAGTCTTTGACCCTGTACAATAACACTATCCTACACACACTAGGGACAATATGCAATTTTACCGATGCCAATTAACCTACAAACCTGCACGCCTTTGGAGTGTGGGAGGAAACCGGAGCACCCGGAAAAAAGCCACGTGGTCACAAGGAGAATGTATGAACTCTGTACTGACAGCACCCATTGTCAGGATCGAACCTGGGTCTCTGGTACTGCAATGGGCCTGTCCTACTTAGGCTATTTTTTTAGGCGACTACAGGTGACTAGGCTGTCGCCACGTGGTCGCCGTAGTGTCGCCTGTATGGTCGTGAGTCGTCTCCTCAGGCGCCCAATGAGTCGTAGCGTCTTTCTGGTCACCGCTGGATTTTCAACATGTTGAGAAATTTTCGACGACAGTGGCGACCGTGGGTTTGATGCCAATGAGCATAGCTCATGAACGTAGTTGTGAGTCTGTGGAATTCTCTGCCTCAGACGGCGGTGGAGCCCGGTTCTCTGGATACTTTCAAGAGAGAGCTAGATAGGGCTCTTAAAGATAGCAGAGTCAGGGGATATGGGGAGAAGGCAGGAACGGGGTACTGATTGGGGATGATCAGCCATGATCACAATGAATGGCGGTGCTGGCTCGAATGGCCTACTCCTGCACCTATTGTCTATTGACGTAGGTGCTGTCATAGGTTGTCGCCAGGTTAACGTAGGTTATCGCCAGGATGTCGTAGGTTGTCGCCAGGTGACGTAGGTTGTCGCTGGTGCTGACTTCCATTGTCGTATTCGCCAGCAGTCGCCTAAAAGATCGCCTAAGTGGGACAGGCCCATTAATCCAGTCATGTGCCACTTCCGCAAATAATGAAATGCGTGGGGCACAATTTCCCACACACTAAGCCATGCTGACTGCCTTTCCAAAGACATATAGATTCTGTCCCTCAGAATTATTTCCAATAACCTTTCCACCACTGACGCCTGTAGTTCCCTGGCTTGTCTTGCAGCCTTTCTTAACTAAAGACACATGATCCACCCTCCAATCTTCCAGTACCTTATTTGTGGCTAAGGAACACAACTAAGATACCCTCTTAGATACCCTCTGCGTTTATGTAATATTCTGCTTTTCTGTTCTTTATGCTAACATTGATAATTTTATATGTCCCCAATGTCAGACGACATGCTAATTAGCCTGTAGTCGCAATCCCTCCTTGAGTAGCAGCATTAATCTTTACTGTCTTACCATCTGCGACATCCTTCCCTGAACTGAATAAGTTTGGAGGGTTGTAGCGAATGAATCAGAGCAGAGACTGGAGAGGCTAGGACTGTTTTCCCTGGAGCAGAGAAGGTTAAGAGGGGACATAATTGGAGCATACTAAATTGTGTGGGGCGTGGATAGAGTTGGTGTCGGGGGTTATTGGGCAAAGGCAGGAGAATGGGGTTGAGAGGGAAAGATAGATCAGCCATAATGGAATGGTGGAGTAGACTTGATGGGCTGGATGGCCTCATTCTGGTCCAAGAACTTATATGAGGTTAATAAAAAGAGAATACAGGCTTGTCAGGGATAAGAGATATAGAGGGGATTTGTCGTCTTCTTTCATGTCCATCTTCCATGTTTCAAATGTTGACATCGCTGTCATCGTCCGTCCTGAAAAGGTTCCGGTGACAATCAGTGGGAGCCGTCACTTGATGCAATAGATGATGGTGGTAGCAGAATTAGCTCAGGATACTTCCAATTTCCAGCCCCGCGACGTGGGGCCAGGGGATTTGTGGGGGGATCTTTTTTAAGCATTGAGCAGTGAGTACCTGGGATGGATTTTTTACCCGGAGGGTGGTGAAAGCAGAGTCATTGACAGCATTTAAGAGGTATCTAGGCGAGCACTTGAATTGCCTGGGTATAAAAGGCTATGGATCAGGTGCAGAAGGATAGGATCGATACAGGTGGGTGCCTCCAGGTCAGTGTGGATGTGGTGGGTCAAATGGCCTGTTTCCATGCTGTCTGAAGTTGCCACTTGAGCAAGGTACGAAATGGTGCTTGATGTCTGTGGAACAGCGCATCATGAATGTTATCTGCAGGAGGAGGAGGAGAGAAAGGAGCGTATCGGCAAAGATAAAATAAGTAGTAAACAGTTTGGTCAGGTCAGTAACCACAGAGGAGCTATAATCCTGATCAGCTGTTGAGTGAGAACAGAACCATTTATTTGTGTAATCGTGGTATACAATCCTGTCGGAGATTGGATCATAGATGGATGTTTAATATTCCCTGGAGAAGTCAGTGCACAGATTTACAAATGGGCAAACTACAGAGAAGGGAAAGAGGATTTCTCATTACCTGCACAAGCAGTACACGATAAGAATAGATGGCGCAAGCTGTCTGCATTGTTTACCATTGAATCGCTAAAGTACTTGATACCCAAAAGTTAGCAGCCACAGAATGAATAAATCTCAGCCTCCAATTAGCAGATACTATTGTAATACTTCACTTACTGTTAGAGGAGATGACCTGATTATGGTATCCTCGGCTGTGATCTATAATTTTTGGCAAGTGCGAGAGGGATTTCTTCCTCTCTCTGACCTCTGTAAATGCAATAATCAGAAACAGTGTTTTACATTATTTCTCATCGTTTCAAAACAGAGGAGAAATCAGAGATCTGATAGACTAGAAATAAGAATTTAACGTACAACGAGAGATCAACATCTCTGCTTGTGGAGCCGAGCTGTTGCAAACTTGAGAATTGATGTTGGCACAAGTTCTGAAGGAACTTCTGCAGTGGCACGGTGGCACAGCAGTAGAATTGCTGCCTTACAATACCAGAGACCCAGGTTCGATCCTGACTACGGGTGCTGTCTGTACGGAGTTTTACGTTCTTCCCATGACCGCTTGGGTTTTCTCCAGGAGCTCACATTTCCTCCACACTCCAAAGACGTACAGGTTTGTAGGTTAATTGGCCGGTAAAAATGGTAAATGGTCCCTAGTGTGTAGAAAAATGCTGGTGTACGAGGCAATCGCTGGTCTGCACGGACTCAGTAGGCCGAAGGGCCTGTCTCTGCAATGTATCTGTATTTCTAAAGTAAAGTCTAAATTGACCATCAGGATTGACAAGGGCAGGAAGGGAGCCGTTATCTATATGGACTTTCGCAAAGTTTTGACAAAGTCTTGCAAGCATTAACATTGGTCTGGAAGGTGAGATCATCTGGGATGGAGCCTGGTCTGCATGGACTCGGTGGGCCGAAGGGCCTGTTTCAACGCTTTACCTCTTAAATTAAAAACTAAAAAAAAACTGCTATCTCACATCACTTAACATGAGCAGCCACTCTCTGGTTTTCCAGATAACCTGAAAATATATGGAAAAAAAACAGGAGAAAAACAGGTGAAAACAAAGCTACACAAAGCTACACATTTTGAGGGAAAATATAAGATTTTTTTTCAGGTCTTGTGAGTTTTCTATTTAGTAAAACAAAGTGCTTGAGTAACGCAGTGGGTCAGGGTGGCATCTGTGGAAGGAACGGACAGGCAATATTTTGGAATTGGGACCCTACTGATTGCATTCGTGGTGAGAAAGGTGGAAAGGAGTTGTGGGCGGGAGAAAGCCTGGCGAGTGATAGGTGTATACAGGTGAGGGGTTGGATGGTTAGATTGTTAGTGAGGAAAGCAGAGCTGAAAAGGAGAAGAAAGGGTGTCAGATTAGGAGAGAATGTTGGGTAGGTTATAACACAACAGTGTGAACGTTGAATTCTCCAATTTTAATTAACAGCCCCCTTTCCCCTCCCTCTTTCCTCTCCCCCAAACCCTCCCCCCTCCACCACCCTAGTGCATACCCATTTCTCCCACTATCCTTCCCATTTCTCCCGCTCTCCTTATCCCATTCTGCCCATACTCCTTCTCTTTGCAAGGAATGGCAGAAGGAGTTAAATTTGGATAAATGCAAGGTGTCGGATTGTATTAGGACAAACCACGGCAGAACTTGGAACAATAAACGGTATAGCCCTAGGGGGTCTTGTAGAATGGAGATTCCAAGTGGTGCAGGCACCTCTGTCCGTGAAAGGAAGGAACTGCAGATGTTTGTTTAAACTGAAGATAGATACCCAAAACATATACCCAAGACTACCAAACTTTGTTGCCAGATATACTAGACGAATGTATGAATAGAAATTCAGTCAAACAACTTAACATCATATTTGTATAATACCCTTCTAAATATAGAAATCCCATCGTCAGAAGCAATTAGAAGAGACTGGGAAGAGGAACTAGGCCTAAAAATCCTAAAAGACAGATGGGAAGAAAACCTTTTATATATAAACAATTGTTCGATTAACGTTAGACATACGTTAATTAAATTTAAAATACTGCATAGACTCTACTATTCAAAGACTAAACTGAATAAGATCTTTCCAAAAGTATCTCCTATTTGTGACAAATGTCTCCTTCAAGAAACAACTATAACACATTCCTTCGCCTCTTGCATAAAATTACATCACTTTTTGGAGATAAATTTTTGAAATTCTCTCAAAAACATTAAAAACAAAATTGGACCCCGACACGGAATTGATTATTCTAGGAACGTCAGAAGCCTGCTCTGAGCTATCAATATTTCAAAGACGTTTCCTCAATTATGTCCTGATAACGGCAAAAAAACGAATACTCAAATTTTGGAAACATACATCTGTCCCTACTCTTAAAATGTGGATTACAAACATGTCTGAGACGCTTCATCTTGAAAATATGAGACTTGTCTTAGCAGAAAAACCAGAGCATTTTTCGAAGACATGGACACCATTCATTGATTTATTACAAGGATAGCATGGTGCAACACAATTTTGGAGTTAAATCTAATTACGGGTTGGGTGATGGGTGGGGAGGGATGCGAGGCAGGTATATCATCACCTTTTGTTTTTCTTTCTGTTTTTGTCTTTTTATTTCTCTACGCCTTCCTTATTTCTTTTACTCACTCACTCTTTGGCCACACCACTTTGGTAGTCTAGGGGTTCTATCCTTGCACCTTCCACTTTTTCTCTCTCTTGCTTTTTCTCTCTTCTTTTCTCTTAACTATAGCTAAAAATTAAAATTGAAGCTGTACAATAACTGTATTATGTCATATGCCATTGGTTATATTTTTGTACACTGCTTCTAATAAATAGAAATAAAAAATAAAAAAAAACTGACGATAGACACAAAAAGCTGGAGAAACTCAGTGGGTCAGACAGCATCTCTGGAGAAAAGGAATAGGTGATGTTTCGGGTCTGTTTGTGAATGATCCACAACAACATACATAGTGAAAGATTAGTCAAACAGAACATTTAAGCTGCCAGCCATTCATACCCAGCTCGGCGTGGCTACTGAGAGCTGGCTGCCCTTGTTAGTGTAGTGCCGTGTAGTATCGTAATACCATGTGATGGGTGGCATGCAAGTATGTGTAGTGGAGATAATAAATGGCATGGATTAATTAGGGTTAATCTACAGGGTCGAAACCCTTCTTCAGACTGATGTTTGAGGAAGGGTCTCGACCCGAAACATCACCTTTTCCTTTTCTCCAGAGATGCTGCCTGACCCGCTGAGTTACTCCAGCTTTTTGTGTCTATCTCGTGGTGAAGAAGGCGTTTGGCTTATTGGTTAGTGTACCAAGTACAGGAGTTGGGATGCCTGTGGGCAAGATGTTTGCACACTCTCAACCAAACTAACTACCATAGGTTTATACCAGTGGTTCTTAACCTGGGGGTCATTTGGGGCTTTGCTGGAGGTCATGAAGGGGACACAAATAACATATCAACTAGACTAAGTGGGACACGTTGGGTCCCATGTTCACACGTGAGGGCTGGTCCCCCAACGCAATATTCCACCTCTCCACCAATTCCAATATTGGTGGCCAGTTGGGGGTGGGGGGCTTTCTGGAGTGATGGTATGGGTGTTGTTGGCTGCAGGGACTACTGGTCTCCAGAGGGCTAGTATGGACATTGTGGGCCAAATGGATTCTTCGGGTGGCAGCTAAGTCCCTCAAGCCTGATGTGCTGGCAGCTCACTCACGGCTGGTGGGCTGGCAGTTGACTCACGGCTATTCAGGTTCATCTAAAATCAATGTAGTGCAAACAGGAAGTTGTCAAGTTTAGCCAAACAACCATTTGCACTGCCTTTTTACTTCAACCCCCCAAAAAACCCAAACAACCATTTGCACTGCCTTTTTACTTCAACCCAATCCCCCCCCCCAAACATTCATTTGCACTGCCTTTTTACTTCATCCCAAAACCCCCCCAAACAACCATTTGCACTGCCTTTTTACTTCAACCCCAAAAAAAACCAAACAACCATTTGCACTGCCTTTTACTTCAACCCACCCCCCCCCAAAACAACCATTTGCACTGCCTTTTTACTTCAACCCCCAAACAACCATTTGCACTGCCTTTTTACTTCAACCCCAAAAATAACCAAACAACCATTTGCACTGCCTTTTTACTTCAACCCAACCCCCCCCCCAAACAACCATTTGCACTGCCTTTTTACTTCATCCCAAAACCCCCCCAAACAACCATTTGCACTGCCTTTTTACTTCAACCCCCAAAAAAACCAAACAACCATTTGCACTGCCTTTTTACTTCAACCCACCCCCCCCCAAAACAACCATTTGCACTGCCTTTTTACTTCAACCCCCAAACAACCATTTGCACTGCCTTTTTACTTCAACCCCAAAAAAAACCAAACAACCATTTGCACTGCCTTTTTACTTCAACCCAACCCCCCCCAAACAACCATTTGCACTGCCTTTTTACTTCAACCCAAAACCCCCCCAAACAACCATTTGCACTGCCTTTTTACTTCAACCCCAAAATCCCCCAAACAACCATTTGCACTGCCTTTTTACTTCAACCCAAACCCCCCAAACAACCATTTGCACTGCCTTTTTACTTCAAAACAACCATATTTTCATTTTCAAACCACATTAAGGGCACTCACAGTTGAGTAGACATGTGTTCAGTGTTATTCAGAGAGACGTGAACCTCTCAGTTCCTCCATCTTGCAGAGACTGAGTGAGGCACACCACTTCTGGGTTTTATAGTCCCTACCCCCTCCCACCAGCAGGGGCAGCAGAGAGAATGGCAATAAAAAAACAAAACATTAATATATCTCTGATTGTTCATCGATGGGAAAAAAATCCTCCAGTCCTGTCAGGCGGAGGGGGGCTCTGAGCGAGGTGGCCAAAAATGACGGTGGCGGCGTTCTCTCGGAAATCAAAGCACAGCGAGCCAAAAGCGGTCAAGATCTTACTTTTAGTAATATAGATTTGTTAGGCCCATGTTTAGGAACCTAACAAAGGTACATACCACATACAGTATTTTGTTCGCGTATGCGCGTACTGGTGCCAAAAAGGTTAAGAACCACTGGTTTATACCATGTAGGAAACAAAGTGTCAATTGAAGTTTAACATTAGAATAAATATGGGTAATCTTGATTAAGGCAATTTAGAGTGTAGGATCAGTTTAGTTTAGTTTATTGCCATGTGTACCGAGGTAGAAAATAGACAATAGGTGCAGGAGTAGGCCATTCGGCCCTTCAAGCCAGCACCGCCATTCAATGTGATCATGGCTGATCATCCCCAATCAGTACCCCGTTCCTGCCTTCTCCCCATATCCCCTGACTCCACTATTTTTAAGAGCCCTATCTAGCTCTCTCCTGAAAGCATCCAGAGAACCTGCCTCTACTGCCCTCTGAGGCAGAGAATTCCACAGACTCACCACTCTCTGTGAGAAAATGTGTTTCATTGTCTCCGTTCTAAATGGCTTACTCCTTATTCTTAAACTGTGGCCCCTGGTTCTGGACTCCCCCAACATCGGGAACATGTTTCCTGCCTCTAGCGTGTCCAAACCCTTAGCAATCTTACAGTGAAAAACTTTTGTTGCATGCTGTCCCGTCGGCGGAAAGACTATACATGATTACAATTGAGCCATTACAATGTATAGATACACAAGAAGGGAATAACATTTAGTGCAAGATTAAACCAGCAAAGTCCGATCAAGGATAGTCCAAGGGTCACCAATGAAGTAGACAGTAGTTCAGCCCTGCTCTCTGGTTGTGGAAGGATGGTTCAGTTCCCTGATAACAGCTGGGAAGAAACTGTTCCTGATTCTGGAGGTGTGCGTTTTCACACATCTATTCCTTTTGCCTGACGGAAGAGGGGAGAAGAGGCATTGGCCGGGATGCGACTCATCCTTGATTATGCTGCCGGTCTTGCCGAGGCAGCCTGAGGTATAAATGGAGTCAATAGAAGGGAGGTTTAAGCAACTTGGTGGGCACGGAATGAGTTGGGCAGAAGGGCCTGTTTGTGTGCTGTATTTCTCTGACTACTTGACTATATCAAATATAGATTAAAAGATGTTTGTTTCTCATTTTACGATTGTCATTCGTCTTCAACTTTGTTGTGCCCAGAAACCGGCATTAATATGGTTTACTCGGTTGGCATATGAAAGGAGACACTTTTATTTATCCATTGTACTGTGAAATCATCTTCCAGCATTTTGTGCAGGGAGTTTGTTTAGAGCACTTCGGATGGCATCCATTCTGTGCTTGCGCTATCCTTCACACTGGGAGATGGTTTACTGATTTATCTGTCTTTGATGTTATATAGGGGATGGCTATCTTGAAGCATGTAGTTGAAATTGCAGGCTTATCCATCTCCACCACGTCCATATGCATTCGAGGATCAGCACCTTAGGTCTTTGCTGTGCGTTCAGATGGAGAACTAATCGCGGCGCTGTGACATTGTGAAGGCACTCACGATGATGTGCAGTGTTCCCGAGTTAAATATTTGGCAACTTCCTATCAGCTTTGGGCTGAGGCTGTGGTTTAATTTTTTATAAATTCTGAGCTTTGTTATTAAACCAATGTCAAACTGTAATAAAGCTAACCTTTGAGCCAATAAATCTCTCTGCAGTGTGCTATATATTAAGCTTCCCCGAGTTGACAGGAGAGTAACGGTAACACTGCTGGCCCTCGCTGTTAAGTATTGATCATTGGACAGAAAGTGTGTTAACCGCAGTTGAAACCCATTACACCTTAAACATAGGAACTGTCTTTTACTGTTAGTTCACATTTTACAGTTAATGGATTTAGTGTTGCGAAGTCTGAGTTAGACAGGGGCAGATTGGGAGTGGGTGTCAGATATGCACAACATCTCAAAACACAGGTGTGTGTGAACAGTTGTTTAAATTGCTGATCACTTTTACTGTTTAATCACCGTTCGCTGGGCACGTATATAATCTCTCGTAACGTATAATTTCTCACAGAGAGTTGTGAGTCTGGAATTCTCTGCCTCTGAGGGCAGTGGAGGCCGGTTCTCTGGATACTTTCAAGAGAGAGATAGATAGGGCTCTTAAAGATAGCGGAGTCAGGGGATATGGGGAGAAGGCAGGAACGGGGTACTGATTGGGGATGATCAGCCATGATCACATTGAATGGCGGTGCTGGCTCGAAGGGCCGAACGGCCTACTCCTGCACCTATTGTCTATTGTCTACTGTCTCGTCAACATGTGCAGCCATAGACTCCTTACTTCCATGCTTTTGTGGTGTCCAGTTCAGCCCTTCTGTGGGATCTGGTCCCAGGCCTCTGCACAGGCCAATCCCCCTGGTTTCGGAGTTGCTATGCAGAGTCATTGAGTCATACAGCACGGATATACAGGCCCTTCGGCCAAATTTTCCCATGCTGATCAAGATGCCCCATCGGCACTAGTCCCGCCAGCCCGTGTTTGGCACATATCCCTCTAAACCTTTGTAAAAACCCTTCCTGTAATGGGGCAACCAGAAGTGCACGCCTCACAGACAAACAACAAATGGCACCAAACTGGCGGCGCTGTATACTGTCTCAGTGCACTACTGTTATACACTTGTACTGTACCTGAGATGCTTATCTCAGATATATCTAAGCGCTCATGTATACTGATACTTGTACTGAACTGTATACAAAAAAGAATCTCACTGTACCTCGGTACACATGACAAATAAAGAACATTAACCATAACCAATCTTGAGTGGCATTGCAGATCATCTCTGAAGATAATCCACGGTTTGCTTCCCCTGGTGTTCACCGCTGACGGATATTTGGTTGTCCTGTGATTTCATGAGGAATTTGCCTCTGCTGGTTTCATTCTCAATCTGTTCGGGTTGTGCCATCTGTACCGCTTGTAATTGGAACCAGATGCTCACTCATCAGTGAGGGTATTTTCTTGCCAGCTGCATACAGCAGCTTTCTTTTCCCTAGTCTCTCATCCTTGTGACCAGAGGGTGGTTCTGGCTCATTCTGGTGATGCGGTCATTAACACAACAGAGAAATACAATTTCTCTCTTTGAACATAGAAACATAGAAACATAGAAAATAGGTGCAGGAGTAGGCCATTCGGCCCTTCGAGCCTGCACCGCCATTTGATGTGATCATGGCTGATCATCCAACTCAGTATCCCATCCCTGCATTCTCTCCATACCCCCTGATCCCTTTAGCCACAAGGGCCACATCTAACTCCCTCTTAAATATAGCCAATGAACTGGCCTCATCTACCTTCTGTGGCAGAGAATTCCACAGATTCACCACTCTCTGTGTAAAAAATGATTTCCTCATCTCGGTCCTAAAAGTCTTCCCTCTTATCCTTAAACTGTGACCCCTAGTTCTGGACTTCCCCAACATCGGGAATAATCTTCCTGCATCTAGCCTGTCCAACCCCTTAAGAATTTTGTAAGTTTCTATAAGATCCCCCCTCAGTCTTCTGAATTCCAACATGTACAAGCCGAGTCTATCCAGTCTTTCCTCATATGAAAGTCCTGCCATCCCAGGAATCAGTCTGGTGAACCTTCTCTGTACTCCCTCTATGGCAAGAATGTCCTTCCTCAGATTAGGAGACCAAAACTGTACGCAATACTCCAGGTGTGGTCTCACCAAGACCCTGCACAACTGCAGTAGAACCTCCCTGCTCTTATACTCAAATCCCCTTGCTATGAATGCCAACATACCATTTGCTTTCTTCACTGCCTGCTGCACCTGCATTCCCACTTTCAATGACTGGTGTACCATGACACCCAGGTCTCGTTGCATCTCCCCTTTTCCTAATCGGCCACCATTCAGATAATAGTCCACTTTCCTGTTTTTGCCACCACAGTGGATAACCTCACATTTATCCACATTATACTGCATCTGCCATGCCTTTGCCCACTCACCCAACCTATCCAAGTCACCTTGCAGCCTCCCAGCATCCTCCTCACAGCTAACACTGCCCCCCAGCTTTGTGTCATCCGCAAACTTGGAGATGTTGCATTCAATTCCCTCATCCAGATCATTAATATATATTGTAAATAGCTGGGGTCCCAGCACTGAGCCTTGCGGTACCCCACTAGTCACTGCCTGCCATTCTGAAATGGACCCGTTTACTCCTACTCTTTGCTTCCTGTCTGCCAGCCAGTTCTCTATCCACATCAATACTGAATCCCCAATACCATGTGCTTTAAGTTTGTATGCTAATCTCTTATGTGGGACCTTGTCGAAAGCCTTCTGAAAGTCCAGATATAACACATCCACTGGTTCTCCCTTATCCACTCTACTAGTTACATCCTCGAAAAATTCTATAAGATTCGTCAGACATGATTTACCTTTCAAAAATCCATGCTGACTTTGTCCAATGAACTCACCACTTTCCAAATGTGCTGCTATCCCATCTTTAATAACTGACTCCAGAATTTTCCCCACCACCGATGTTAGACTAACTGGTCTGTAATTCCCCGTTTTCTCTCTCCCTCCCTTTTTAAAAAGTGGGGTTACATTAGCTACCCTCCAGTCCTCAGGAACTACTCCAGAATCTAAAGAGTTTTGAAAAATTATCACTAATGCATCCACAATTTCTGCGGCTACTTCCTTAAGTACTCTGGGATGCAACTTATCCGGCCCTGGGGATTTATCGGCCTTTAATCCATTCAATTTACCTAACACCACTTCCCGGCTAACCTGGATTTCACTCAGTTCCTCTATCTCATTTAACACCCGGTCCCTTGCTATATACAAAAATGTTTGCAAAAATCATTTCATTTTTGCACATATTACATTAAGGTGGCACGATGGCACAGTGGTAGAGTTGCTGCCTCACAGCACCAGAGACCTGGGGTCCATCCTGACCTTGGGTGCTGTCTGTATGGAGATCGTTTGTTCTCCCTGTGATCAATTGGATTTTCTCCAAGTGCTCCGATTTTCTCCCACACTCCAAGGACGCACAGGTTAATTGGCTTCAGTAAAAATTATAAATTGTCCCTAGTGTGTAGGATAATGCTAGCAGACAGGGTGTTCACTGGTCAGTGTGGACTTGGTGGGCCGAAGGGCCTGTTTCCCCGCTGTGTCTCTAAAGTAATGTCTAAACCAGCTACTTCCATCCCAGTATCCCCTGTGCCAGATATCGGAGTCATTACTGTTGCTTATTTTATGGCATGAGGCATCAACTGAAGTTGCTCCTTAGATCTGTCTGTGTTGGCTTGATCCCCTTTCCTCATTGAGGCTATATTCGTATGGGGGGGAGGGGGTGGTTGGAGTCAGGGGTCATGGTGGTAGTTGGGCAGAGGCCATTTTGTGTTGTGATGAAATATTTTTCCATGAGTTTTCCATCAGTCCGCCTCATTCCATTGTGGCACATGTTTGGTTTATTATTTCCTCTCTTCAGGGCTGCCAACATTGGGTGAGAGTTGGGAGTGAGAGATTGCGAGAGACCAAACCTGAGGGAGCGTAGCGACTGAAGGGGGGGGAGGGGGTGGTGTGGGAGGGGGGTGTGAAGGAATTTCTTTAGTCAGAGGGTGGTGAATCTGTGGAATTCTTTGCCACAGAAGGCCGTGGAGGCAAAGTCACTGGATATTTTTAAGGCAGAGATAGATTGATTCTTGATTAGTGCGGGTGTCAGGGGTTATGGGGAGAAGGCAGGAGAATGCGGTTAGGAGAGATAGATCTGCCATGATTGAATGGCGGAGAAGACTTGATGGGCCGAATGGCCTAATTCTGCTCCTATCACTTATGACCTGATCTCCTTATGATACTACAATAAGAATAGAATGTGTTTCTTTTCAGCCTCTGCATTGCCATGCAGGCTGCAAATGTATTCCTTTGTGCAAACCTGTAGAAGCACTGCTAATCTTCGTACCACACTCGTACCATCCATCAAAACGTTGGAACAGAAACTGCCCTCTTCTCTCCCAATTTTTGCTTCCCTTTTAAGGATCACTGTTTGATATTTGGAGCTTGTCATATTTGAAGTATAAGCTTTTGCTATTTCTTTCAAAAAAGGAGATGAGGAAACGGGATAAGATCGAGGAAGTGGAAGGGATGAAGAGTAAACTTTCAAAATCCGAAGAAGAAAAGTTCCAGGTAAGATATTTTGTCTGATCGCATCTTTCTGGCTGAGGAATAGTTTTATAGACTTATTTTAGACTTTCGTTTTGGGACTTTTTATTACAGCGCGGAAACAGGCCCTTTGGCCCACCGAGATCTCATTGAAACAAATAACATTGTTAAGGGCTTGGACACGCTAGAGGCAGGAAACATGTTCCCGATGTTGGGGGAGTCCAGAACCAGGGGCCACAGTTTAAGAATAAGGAGTAAGCCATTTAGAACAGAGACAAGGAAACACTTTTTCTCACAGAGTCTGTTGAATTCTCTGCCTCAGAGGGCGGTGGAGGCAGGTTCTCTGGATGCTTTCAAGAGAGAGCTAGATATGGCTCTTAAAAATAGCGGTCAGGGGATATGGGGAGAAGGCAGGAACGGGGTACTGATTGGGGATGATCAGCCATGATCACATTGAATGGCGGTGCTGGCTCGAAGGGCCGAATGGCCTTCTCCTGCACCTATTGTCTATTGTCTATTGAGAGCATGCCGACCATCGATCACTCCATACAATAACACTATTCTATACACTGGGAACAATTTACAGAGGCCATTTAACCTACAAACCTGCACCTCCTTGGAGTGTGGGGGGGAAATCGGAAAAAACATAGAAAATAGATGCAGGAGTAGGCCGTTCGGCCCTTCGAGCCAGCACCGGCATTCAATATGATCTTGGCTGATCATCCAAAATCAGTACCCCGTTCCTGCTTTCTCCCAATATCCCTTGAGCTCTATCTAACTCTCTCTTGGATACATCCCAAGCGATGGTGGAGAGAACCTACAAACTCTGTACAGACAGCACCCGTAGTCAGGATGAAATCCGGGTCTCTGGCGCTGCGTGGCAGGAAATCTACAGCTGCACCACCGCACCTTTTTAAGTATCTTGAATAGCAAACAAGATTTTCAGAGAAGGCTGCACGTTATTTATATAATTTTACAGCCTAGGAACAGACCATTTGATGAATATTACATGAAATTTAATTTGTTCCTTTACTCCAGGCATGTAAGTTCATAGGCGATAGGAGCAGAATTAGGCCATTTGACCCATCAAGTCTACTCCACCATTCAATCATGGCTGATCTATCTTCCCCTCTCAACCCCATTCTCCTGCCGTCTCCCCATAACCCCTGACACCCGTACTAATCTTCTTCTTCTTCTTGTGTATGGCGTGCACAGTTTAAAGTTGTAGAACAACTTGTTCTATTTAATCTTATTTGATTGTGCATGCCGGGTTGATTGCATTCGTCGAAACAGGAAGGTTCCACGTGAAGATTGCAATCTTCCACCCCACCCATACTAATCAAGAATCCATCTATCCCTGCCTTAAAAATATCCATTGATTGGCCTCAACAGCCTTCTGCTTGGGAGCATTGCATTATCAGAGGTACAGCCTTTCAGATGAGGTATTGAGCCGAAGCTCCAGGTGACAACATTGGAAGAGGGTGGTTGTTTCCTGAAATTACTCTTACAGCCAAGAGCAGCAAACAGAACCAATTGACTGGCCATTCATCTTCTTTGTTGCTTGCTGGACCTTGCAGTGCATGAATTGACTGCCGTGTTTGGGGACCTAAGTAACCACATGCCAAAAGTAGTTAAGTTGGACGCGGGAATAGATTAATCTGGAGTCCTTTAAACAGAACATTATCTGGTTTCTGAAATGAGGTCATGTTTGAATTATGGAGGATAAAATTGTTATTAGCTGGAATAATGCATTGTCTCCTGGCGTGTGGCTTGATGTGCTAAAGGAAGGCATGATATTTTTGAAAAGATTTGCAGGGATTTCCGCTGCTTCTCCGTGTAGTATTATGGGGAGGGAAATGTTTAATACCAGATGTGGTCGTACCATGTATAAGTAGGAACAGCCAGAGTGTTTTCTGCACTCTACTGCCTGTGATTTACGCACTGCACGACAAACTTGAATTCTGCCTGCTTCATAACATCTCACAGTCATTACGGCACAGAAGGTGATCATTTGGTCCTTTGGAGTCCATGCCAGCACTCTGCGGAGTAATCCATTCAATTCTGTCCCCTGTGGCTTCCACCCCTCTTATAAGCAGTAAATTCCACTCACTGTGGTTAAAGCATGTTCTTCTGCATAGCCCACTTGGTCCTCTTACCCAAAAGCCTTAAATCTGCATCAGTTTGACCATACGGTAATTGGAGCAGTTTTTATTTTTTTTAGTGTGGAGATACAGCACAGAAACAGGCCCCTCGGCCCAAAGAATCACTACCACTATCCTACACACTCTAGGTACAAGTTACAATTTTACCAAAGCCAGTTAGCCTATAAACATGTTTAAGAAGGAACTGCTGATGCTGGAAAATCGAAGGTAGATAAAAAATGCTGGAGAAACTCAGCGGGTGCGGCAGCATCTATGGGGCGAAGGAAATAGGCAACGTTTCGGGCCGAAACCCTTCTTTAGCCTATTTCCTTCGCTCCATAGATGCTGCCTCACCTGCTGAGTTTCTCCAGCATTTTTGTCTAGCCTATAAACCTTGTACGTCTTTGAAGTGTGGGAGGAAACTCCCCCTTAAAAATATCCATTGACTTGGCCTCCATAGCTGTCTGTGGAGTACTTTTCTAAACTAACTCCTCCAAAACCATTACAAGAAGTGAAGATATAATTTTATTCAGGTATATTTAGTGAAATTGATAATTGATTTCCTTGGTTTCAGAAGACCATAGAAAAGAGTTGAGTGTGCATGTATGATTTAAACACCCTGTTAATTTAAATCATCTTGAGAATGAAAATAAGGAAAAGCCAAGCATCAGCTCTGCTCCTTTGTGGAGAATACACAGAGCAACAATTACTTGTATTTGTATAATGCGTTTAATGAAGTATAACATCACTCCGGAATTCATAAGGAAGGATTACCAACAACATATGACATCAAGCATCCTTTTTGAACAAGTTCATCAATAACATTTCATCTGCCTTTGGTGCAACTATTCCCTACCCTGCATTTATTAATTGTTTTCTAATACCAGATTGTACAAGCCTTAATATCGTTACCTGCTTTCTTTGGTGAAATAGCCCTCTTGCATCTACCTCAATCAGCATGTTAAATCCTCCAGTGACAGCATCACAAGTTGGTTGCCGGGATGTTGTTGCCACTAACAAGGCAGTATTTATTACTCATTGATTCTTTTTCCATGAGGCCATTGTGTGTGAAACTATATACAGGAGACTGGAGTGCTGTTTAGACAATAGGCAATAGGTGCAGGAGCAGGCCATTCGGCCCTTCGAGCCAGCACCGCCATTCAATGTGATCATGGCTGATCATCCCCAATCAGTACCACGTTCCTGCCTTCTCCCCATATCCCCTGACTCCGCTATCTTTAAGAGCCCTATCTAGCTCTCTCTTGAAAGTATCCAGAGAACCGGCCTCCACTGCCCTCTGAGGCAGATAATTCCACAGACGCATAACTCTCTGTGTGAAAAAGTGTTTCCTCATCTCCATTCTAAATGGCTTACCCCTTATTCTTAAACTGTGGCCCCTGGTTCTGGACTCCCCCAACATCGGGAACATGTTTCCTGTCTAACGTCTCCAAACCCTTAATAATCCTATATGTTTCAATAAGATCCCCTTTCATCCTTCTAAACTCCAGAGTGTACAAGCCCAGCCGCTCCATTCTCTTAGCATATGACAGTCCCGCCATCCCGGGAATTAACCTTGTAAACCTACGCTGCATTCCCTCAATAGCAAGAACGTCCTTCCTCAAATTATGTTTTTTTGCACATCTTAAGTTTAGTTTGGACTAGATGGGTGCCAGGTTTTCTATCCAAAGGACAACAGTGAATTCACTACTTTTTTTTACCCCAAAATAGACACAAAAAGCTGGAGTAACTCCGTGGGTCAGGCAGCATCTTTGAAGAAAAGGAATAGATGACTTTTTGGGTCGAGACTCTTCTTCAAAGTCAGGGGAAAGGGAAACGAGAGATGTAGAGGTTATAATAGAACAAATGAAGGAAAGGTGTGCAAAAAGCAACGATGATCAAGGAAAGGTGGAGCCCACAAAGGCCAAAGTGGTGTAGGTAGCTGTGGTGTAGGTGATAACGAGTACTCTCAATTGAAGGAAGATCGGCGAGCCCCCGGTGGGCCAAAGAAATGCTTCAAGGACAACATCAAGAGCAGTCTGAAGAAATTCCACATCACATCGAGCAACTGGGAGCACATTGCACTGGACAGGGGCTCCTGGAGGAAATCCGTGTAGGAAGGAGCTGCACTTCTTGCAATGGAACTACGCCGTGTCGCAGAGACAAAGCGACAGCACCGTAAGAAGAGAGAGAAGGGGGCTCGACGACTACCAACCACCGCCAGTCTCCACTGCCCACGTTGCACCAAGGTGTGTGGATCGCGGATCGGCCTCTACAGACATCTGCAGACCCATAAGTAGACGACCCTATGGAGAGGAGAGGACAGTCATACTCGTTTCGAGTGACCGCCGATGATCATGAACGAGTTATACAGACAGAGAAACTCAACAGGACGACAGTGAAACTAGTACGACAAGTAGTGTGGGGGAGGGATGGAGAGAGGGGGGATGCAAGGGTTACTTGAAGTTAGAGAAATCAATATTCATACCGCTAGAGAGAAATCAATATTTATACAGCTGGTGATAAATTACTTTTCATATTGCTTTTTGCATATCTTTTATTAATTTATTCTATTTACCTTTCCCTTTCCCCTGACTCTCAGTTTGAAGAAGGGTCACGACTATCCCTCTGATCCCATCCCTTCATAAATGCTGTCCGACCTGCTGAGTTCATCTCACGACTTCGTAAGTTCTAGGAACAGAATTAGACCATTCAGTTGATCAAGGCTACTCTGACATTCAATCATGGCTGATCTATCTTTCCTTCTCAACCCCATTCTCTACCTTCCCCCCTCCTTCCTGATCAAGAATTTGTCAATCTCCGCCTTAAAAATATACATTGGCTTGACCTCCACAGCCTTCTGTGGCAATGAATTTCACAGATATACCACCCTCTGACTAAAATAAAAATCCTCCTCATCTCCTTTGTAAAGGTACGTTTTATTCTGAGGCTTTGGCCTCTGATCCTAGACTCTCCCTTTTGTGCAAGGGTTCCTAACCTGGGGTTAAATTTACTCCCGGGGGTAAATTTTACCTACCCAGGGGGTAAATTTGTCGATTCTGGATTTGTACATATTTTTTCTCATTGACTGACTGTGTTTGGTTCTGGTATACTGGTATCTGTTCATCATTAGTTGTTCATAAATAAGTGAAATAACATTTATGTGCTGTTAAAGTTGTCAGGGGTAAACGGAATGAAAAAGGTTGGGAACCTCTGCTTTAGTGGAAGCATTCTCTCCACATTCGCTCTATCTAAGCTTTTTTGGTCCAGATTTACAGTCTAAATGTGACTCTGATAACATTTTTTTTTTAACCCAGTTAGACTCCCCAATAAAAGTAGTGGAGAATTTCTAGACCCAAAATGTCACCCATTCCTTCTCTCCAGTGATACTGCCTGTCCCGCGGAGTTACTCCAGCATTCTGTGTATATCTTTGGAGAATTCAGGATGCTGTTTTGGGGGAAACTGCTATCTTTGAAATCTCCCGTCTTGGTTTCTATTTGAATTAATTTGAAAGATGCCGGAGTGTCTGGTGACATCTTCCCTGTCATTTTGAGAACTGGGGTGAAGATGCATGGTCTCCAATTTTGGTAGAACGTGTAGCTCCAAGCTCCAAGGTGTTGGTTTGCATATTGTTAGCATTGATGGCTGCCCTAAGAGGTTCATTACTATTAAATGAACCTAAAGCATGCTGAATAACTAGCACTTCAAACCTGGCAACCTCTCATTGAAAATTGATGATACTGAAACATATCCTACAGTCAGTTAAACTTTACTTGATGTTTGATTTATTAATCTCTGTTTAAAAATATTGAACAGACTTGGGCAACTTACGAAGGAAATAAAATTTCTCAAATACAGCTAAATTGGCATATTTTCTAAGGACTGGTCAAGTGTGGCACAGTCCTGTATTCCTTTCTATGTGATGTCAAGTTGCAAATATTACCCACCTGTTAATCTTCTCCCAGTTAAGGGCCTGTCCCACTTGCGATTTTTTTCGGCGACTGCCAGCGTCATATCAGTGTCGCCAAAAGATTTTGAACAGCGGTGACAAAAATATTGTTGCGACATTTGAAAAAAACATTGCGCATCAAACGTCGTCACGCCGCGTCACACCGCGAATTTTTTGGTAACCTGACACGTCAGTCAATGATGCCGGCAGTCGCCGAAAAAATCGACAAGTGGAACAGGCCCTTTATTAATCCCTGTTAAGAATTTCTTCAGTCAGAGGGTGGTGAATCTGTGGAATGCATTGCCATAGATGGCTGTGGAGGCTGTCCTTGGGTGTTTTTAAGGTGGAGATTGACAGATTCTTGATTAGTTATGCCCCTGTCCCACTTAGGAAACCTGAACGGAAACCTCTGGAGACTTTGCGCCCCACCCAAGGTTTCCGTGTGGTTCCCGGAGGTTTTTGTCAGTCTCCCAAATAGTCGAAAGTGGTTTCCGCTTCTTCTATGTTCCGGCGATTATTTCAAAAAATTCAAAACCGGCCGTGACTAAAAATAGGTTGCCGTTTTAAAAACCGGTAATTTTTTAGTCGAAGCCGGTTGCGATGCTAGTTGAAGGTGGTTGCCGGAGGTTGCAGGTGGTTGCCGGAGGTTGCAGGTAGCGGACCTTCCACTACCTGCAACCTCCGGCAACCACCTTCAACTAGCATCGCAACCGGCTTCGACTAAAAAATTTTTTTAGTCGCAGCCAGTTTTGAATTTTTTGAAATAATCGCCGGAACATAGAAGAAGCGGAAACCACTTTCGACCATGAGGGAGTCTGACAAAAACCTCCGGAAACCGCACGGAAACCTTGGGTGGGGCGCAAAGTCTCCAGAGGTTTCCGTTCAGGCTTCCTAAGTGGGACAGGGGCATTAGGGAGTGAAATCGCTCTGGAAGAACTCAGCAGGTCAGACAGCATCTATGAAGGTAGAGGGATCGGAGGGACAGTCACTAATGTGGATCGAGACCCTGTATTAGGGTTCGACCATCTCTCTGCCTCCACAGAAGCCACCTATCATTGAGTTTCTCCAACAGTTTGTTTTCTGGTAAAGATTATTAACCCAATTAATTTCAAAACATGGTTCAGCAATAACTACTTGTTAGTTTAAAAATTACTAATTTTTAAAGGGGAGATGGCAGGAGAATGGGATTGAGATGGAAAGATAGATCAGCCATGATTGAATGACGGAGTAGACTCGATGGGGTGAATGGTGTAATTCTGCTCCTTAGTTTAGTTTAGTTTAGAGATACAGCGTGGAAACAGGCCTTTCGGCCCACCGAGTCCGCGGCGACCAGCTATCCCCGCATATTAACACTATCCTACACACTCTAAGGACAATTTTTTACATTTACCAAGCCAATTTACCTACATACCTGTACGTCTTTGGAGGGTGAGAGGAAACCGAAGATCTCGGAGAAAACCCACAAGGTCACGGGGAGAACTTACAAACTCCGTACAGACAGCACCCGTAGTCGGGATCGATGGTGCTGACCTGCGGCGACATTTTGCCAGCGGCACAACAGAAAATCTTCAAATATAGTATTTCTGAGCTCACCTGTATCAAAGAATCTGCAGAAATCAATGATGTAAGTAGCGAGCTGCTAATGCATTTAAATGCATTAGCGCTGCTGCGAACTCCCGAAGATAGCGACTGTAAGGGAATCCCCGATTGGAGGGGAATTCCTGAACTCGCGGAGGCGCGCAGGTACAGTAAGTACTGTTGTAGTTGCCTGGACGCAGTCAGAAAAAGGTTAGACGCCAGGCAGGTTCAAAGGTTCTTTAATGTTGGTTGTGAGCATCCACTCACAATGAGTTCCACCGAAGGGGAAAAAACAAAACTCCCAGAAAACCCCAGAGCAGATACCGGAAGCCTGTGGGCAGTCCCTTGTCCCTGTCCCTCAAGCGCCGAGGGCGATGACCCAAGGAGTGGCCTAATATCCAGGGACCGGCACACTGTACCTGTAAATACCGGGGAGGCCTTCATGGAGTCCAGAATCGAGGCCGTCAGGCAGGATCTCCCAGTAGCAACGGAGCTGGAGGTGCCGACTGTAAGGGAATCCCCGATCTCAGGGGAATCCCCGACCTCGCGGAGACTCGCAAGTACTGTACCTTTAAACACTGAGGAGGGCTTCATGGAGTACGGAAACGTGGTCGTCGGGCAGGACTACAAGGAAGACTGAAGCATAGGGGACTTCGGCCCCTTCTCCCTACCATCCTACTGGCCAACGTACAGTCACTAGAAAACAAAGTGGAGGACTTAAGGTCATGGGTGCTTTACCAAAGGGAGCTGAGGGAATGCTCTGTGTTCTGTTTCACAGAGACATGGCCCACCCCCAGCTCCCCAGACTCAGCGGTCCAGCCTGAAGGTTTCTCTATCCACCGTATGGACCATACGCAGGCATCTGGGAAAGGAAGAGGAGGGGGCGTCTGCCTCATGGTCAACTCTGCGTGGTGCTCAGACGTGGCAGTCCTATCCAACTCCTGCTCTCCACACCTCGAACATCTGGCAGTGAAGTGTCATCCCTTCTACTTATCGAGGGAAATCACCATCATCCTGACCGCGGTCTACATCCCTCCCCAGGCAGACGTTTGTGTGGCACTGGAGGAGCTGCACGCCGTGGTCAACAAGCACCAGACAGCTTACCCCGAGGCATTTATCACCGGAGCCGGGGACTTCAACAAAGCCAACCTGAAGAAATCGATCCCTAACTTCCACCAACATGTCTCCTGCAGCACCAGAGAATCAAACACCCTTGACCAATACGACACGACCATCAAAGACGCCTATCACTCTATCCCTCGCCCTCACTTCGGAAAATCCGACCATTCAGCTGCCTGTATGCAGGAAGAAGCAGCAACTGAAGAAAGCACCCCCAGAGGTGAGGACTGTACAGAGCTGGTTGAGGGGGGGGGGGGGGGGGCAGAGGAACAATTCCAGGGCTGCTTGGAGTCTGTAGACTGGGCAATGTTCAGGGACTCGGCAACAGTCCTGAATGAATACGCCACAGTCGTTACAGACTTCATAAAGAAATGTGTGGAGGACTGCGTTCCATCAAAAACCTTCCGAGTGTTTCCTAACCAGAAGCCTTGGATGAACCATGAGATCCGCATTCTTCTGAAGGCAAGATCCCGGGCATTCAGGTCTGGCGATGCAGAGGTCTATAAGAAGTCCAGATACGACCTTGGTAAGGCCATCAAAAAGGCCAAAAGGGACTTCTGCTCTAAGCTGGAGGATGAGACAGATGTTCGGCAACTGCGGCAGGGCTTGAATGCCATCACCTCCTACAGGGCGAAATCAGGAGGCAGCTCAAACGGCAACGAAGCATCACTCTAACTTCTACAGGTGCACAGTAGAGAGCATGCTCTACTCTCTACACACAGTAGAGAGTAGAGTTGCATCGTGGCTTGGTTTGGCAACTTGAGTGCCCTGGAGAGGAAAAGACTACAAAAAGTAGTAAACACTGCCCAGTCCATCATCGGCTCTGACCTCCCTTCCATCGAGGGGATCTACCACAGTCGCTGCCTCAAAAAGGCTGGCAGCATCATCAAGGACCCACACCATCCTGGCCACACACTCATCTCCCTACTACCTTCAGGTAGAAGGTACAGGAGCCTGAAGACTGCAACGACCAGGTTCAGGAACAGCTACTTCCCCACAGCCATCAGGCTATTAAACCTGGCTCGGACATAACACTGAACTTTACTAGCCAATACTGTTATTTGCACTTTATCAGTATATTGACCATTGTGTATATATTTATAGAATGCCTTGTAGTAAATGCCTACTATGTTCTGTTGTGCTCAAGCAAAGCAAGAATTTCATTGTCCTACCAGGGACACATGACAATAAACTCACTTGACTTGACTTGACTTGACTTGACTTGACTCCCTGACAAGCTCAATGCGTTCTACGCATGGTTTGATAGGGAGAGCACTGCCATCCCGAGCCCCTATTCACCCTGACGGTGTTACAGTCATCGTCACAGAGGCCGACGTCAGAAGATCCTTCAGGGGGGTGAACCCTCGGAAAGCGCCTGGACCTGATGGTATACCCGGTGGAGTTCTCAAGACCTGTGTAGACCAACTGGCTGGAGTTTTTGCAGACATTTTCAACCTCACTTCTGAGGTCTGAGGTTCCCACCTGCTTTAAGAGGGCATCAATAATACCGGTGCCCAAAAAGAGTAAGGTTATGGTGCACATCAACTCCTACCTTGACAAGAACCTCGACCAACTACAGTTCGCATACTGCCACAACAGGTCAACGGTAGTTGCAATTTCACTGGCTCTCCACTCCGCACTGGACCACTTAGACAATAAAAAACTCCTGCGTCAGGCTGTTGTTTATAGACTACAGCTCGGCGTTTAATACCACCATCCCTTCCAAGCTGGTTACCAAGCTCATGGAACTGGGCCTCTGCACATCCCTCTGCAATTGGATCCTCGACTTCCTCATCCACACACCACAGTCTGTTCGAATTGGAGGAACCACTTCATCCTCAGTAACAATTAGTACGGGAGCACCCCAAGGCTATGTGCTTTAATCATTCTATACCCATGACTGCGTAGCCGGTCATAGTGCGAACTCCATCATCAAGTTCGCCGATGACACCACTGTGGTTGGACGAATCACAGATGGGGACGAGTCAGTGTATAGAAGAGAGATCGACCGACTGACAAAATGGTGCCAGCACAACAACATGGCTCTCAACATCAGTAAGACCAAGGAACTGATTGAGGACTTTAGTAGGGGAAGGATGAGGATCCACAATCCTGTTTATATCAACGGGACGATGGTGGAGAGGGTCAATAACTTCAAATTTCTGTGTGTGCATGTATCAGAAGATCTTTCCTGGACCCAGTACACCGATGCAATTGTAAAGAAGGCACATCAGTGACTCTACTTCCTGAGAAGATTACGGGGATTCGGCATGTCGAAGAGGATTCTCCTAAACTTCTACAGGTGCACGGTGGAGAGTATTCTGACTGGTTGCATCGTGTCCTGGTTCGGCAACTTGAACGTCAAGGAGCGAAAAAGATTACAAAAAGTTGTGACCACTGCCCAGTCCATCACCGGCTTTCACCTCGACACCGTCGAAGGGATCTATCGTAGTCGTTGCCTCAAAAAGGCAGCCAAAATCATCAAGGACCCACACCATCCTGGCCACACACTTATCTCACCACTGCCATCAGGAAGAAGGTACAGGAGCCTAAAGACTGTAACGTCCAGGTTCTGGAACAGCTTCTTCCGCCATCAGGCTATTAAACACACGAATAAGCTATGAGCTCTGAATTGCAAAAGACTATATTATTATTTGTTATTTGCACTATATTTGTTATTTATTGAACTTTTTCTTTTTTCCCCCGTTATATACAATGTTTACATATTCACATATTCTGTTGTGCTGCAGCAAGTAAGAATTTCATTGTTCCGTCCGGGACATATGACAATAAAATAGTCTTGACTCTTGACTTGAACCCGGGTCTCCGGTGCTGCAAGCGCTGTAAGGCAGCAGCTCTACCGCTGCGCCACTGAGCCGTCCTATCACTTTTGAACTTAACATTGATCGTAGAACAGTACAGCATAGGAACAGGCCCTTCACCCCACAGTGTCTGTGTCGAGCATGATGCTAAGACCAACTCTTATAACCCTGTCCCACGGTACGAGTTCATTCCAAGAGCTCTCCCGAGTTTAAAAAAAATCAAACTCGTGGTAAGCACGGAGAATGAACGTAGCGGGTACGTCGGAGCTCGGGGACGTCTCTTAGCGGCTCGTAACGCTAACGGCAGGTACTCGGGAAGACTCGCTAACGGCACGGGAAGATTCGTGAAGATATTTCAACATGTTGAAAAATGTCCACGAGAGCCCCGAGTACCGACGAGTTGCCATTACCGTAAATCTCCGAGTTCGAATCAGGGCAAACTCGGGAGAGCTCTTGGAATGAACTCGTACCGTGGGACAGGGCTTTTACCTGTAACATGTTAAACAGTGATAAGAGTTTCTAAAGTTCAAAGTGTTGTAAATTTATGATGAATCAGGGAAGTTTAGCGACCACCTGTGGTGTTTTGTAATGGGTGCAGTGTAAATGTATTGTTATGGTTATGATTCACCAATGATTCATCCAGCAATTCTACTCTTTTAATGTAATTCTGTTGATTCCAAAGAACACATTGTACAAGTTGCAATCTCTGATATAATTACTGTACTTGGGCACATATGCATCGTTTATATATAGATTATAAAGAATGGGTTCTTTTCAAATACAGGCAATTAGATCACAATTGCAGAATTACTAGGGAAAAATATGCTTGAGTATTGTGTTTAAATAAAATGTTGTTTTTTGTGCTAATGGGTCTTTGAAGTTATTAAGCTTCCTCGATGGGTGAATGTATGTAGAATATTAAAGTGGTGATATTATGCTGCTTCTCTTTCACAAACGAACAAACAGCAATAATGTAAAATCACTAGAGGGATCGCCTTTATTATGCCGCTTGTTTCATCTGAATTTTAAATCAGAGTAAAATAGAACTCATCGGTCCGTAATCTGCTTAAGGAATGAATATAACAAGTCTACCATTAATGAGGCAATTCCCCCGCACATTGACGATTTTAAATGGCAAGTTATTGAAAGTGTGAGCTGATAACATCAGCATTGAAAACTGAAAATCAGGGAGCTAAACTGAATGGGGCAAGCCAATCAAATTATTAAAGAAATTAATAGCATAAACACTGAGAAGGAAATATAAATTATAAATGTTGCATTCACATCTAGATAAGGCTAAATATTGGAGAAAAATATGAGGGAAAGTAAATTAAAAACTTTTTAAAAATAACTCCAAATGAGGAATGAAACATAGAAAAATAGGTGCAGGGGTAGGCCATTCAGCCCTTCGAGCCAGCACCGCCATTCAATATGATTATGGCTGATCATCTAAAATCAGTACCCCGTTCCTGCTTTTTCCCCATATCCCTTGATTCCTTTAACCCTAAGAGCTAAATCTAACTCTGTCTGATAACATCTAGTGAATTGGCCTCCACTGCCTTCTGTGGCAGAGAATTTCACAGATTCACAACTCTCTGGGTGAAGATGTTTTTCCTCATCTCAGTCCTAAATGGCCTACCCCTTATTCTTAAACTGTGTGACCCCTGGTTCTGGACTCCCCCAACATGGGGAATATTTTTCCTGCATCTCCCCTGTCCAATCCTTTAAGAATTTTATCCCAGTTTTCACCATTAATACATTGAATGACATTTGACTGGTGGTAGAACATCACATTGTTAAATCACACCTGCACTGACTGGTCAAGCCTTCCTAGGGTGATTGTAGCAATAACTGGAACTTCATGTTACGGATGGTGCCAGGACTCTAGGGCCTGAGGGTTAAGCAGACTGGGTCTCTATTCCTTGGAGCACTGGATGATGAGGGTGATCTTATAGAGGTGTACAAAATAATGAGAGGAATAGTGTTCAAGAAGGAACTGCAGATGCTGGAGAATCGAAGGTAGACAAAATTGCTGGAGAAACTCAACGGATGCGGCATAATCTATGGAGCGAAGGAAATAGGCAACGTTTCGGCGAAACCCTTCTTCAGACTGATCTATCAGAGGAATAGATCGAGTAGACGCACAGTCTCTTGCAGAGAAGGGGAATCAAGAACCAGAGGACATAGGTTTAAGGTGAGGGTGGGGGGGGGGGGGGGGTGGAAGATTTAATAGGAACCTGAGGGGTGATGTTTCACACAGTGGTGGTGTATGGAATGAGCTGCCAGAGGAGGTAGTTGAGGCTGGTGGTAGCGCAACGTTTAAGAAACATTTGGACAGATACATGGATAGGGCAGGTTTAGAGGGTTGTGGGCCAAACGCAGGCAGGTGGGGTTGGTGTAGATGGGACATGTTGGCCGGTGTGGGGAGATTGGGCCGAAGGGCTGTTTCCGCACTGTATCACTCTGACTCTATATCCCTCAGCGTTGAATTTGATTGCAAGGTATGGCTTCTGTGAAGTTGAGTGTAAAATGGTACGTTTCTGAGAGCAACATTTGGATTTCCGCCTTTAACCTGGCATCTGTCCCAGCCTAAAGCTGTTCGAGTGCATAAGCATTGACAGCAAGTGAGAATTGATTCCAGTTGCTCAAATAAAATTGTTCTTGGGGAATTCAGAAAAGTACCAGCAAAAATAACACTGGCCAAATACTTTGAAATGGCAGATGCTTTATGAACTTAGCGAATAGTGAAAGGCCTGGATAGAGTGGATGTGGGAGAGGAGGTTTCACGAGTGGGAGAGTCTAGAACTAGAGGGCACAGCCTCAGAATAAAAGGACGCACCTATAGAAAGGAGATGAGGTGGAATTTATTTAGTTAGAGGTGGTGAAACTATGGAATTCATTGCCACGGACTGCTGTGGAGACCAAGTCATTGGATTATTTTAAGGTGGAGATTGACGGATACTTGATTGGTAAGGGTGTCGAGGGTTCTGGGAGGAAAATGGGGTTGAGTGGGAAGATACATCTGCCATGATTGAATGATGGAGTAGACTCGATGGGCCGAATGGCTTACCTTTGCTCCTATGTCTTATGGACATGAATTGGAGGTGTAAGATCATGAGGTGAATAGATAGTGTAGATGCACAGAATCTTTTACCCGGGTCGGGAAGTCAAGAACCAGAGGACAAAGGTTTAGGGGGGAAATTTAATAGGAAGCTGAGGAGCAAAGTTTTCACACAGAGTGGTGGGTATATGGAATGAGCTGCCAGAGGAGATAGTTGAAGCGGATACTATAACAACATTTAATAGACGAAGTGTCTGAAGAAGAGTCTCGACCTGAAACTTCACCTATTCCTTCTCTCCAGAGATGCTGTCTGACCCGCTGACTTACTCCAGCTTTTTGTGTCTATCTTCAGTATGATCCAGTATCTGCAGTTCCTTCCTACACATTTACTAGCCATTTGGACAGTGGCATGGATAGGAAAGGTTTAGAGAGATATGGGCCAAATGCAGGCAGGTGGTATTGGTGTAGCATCTTGGTCAGCGTGAGAAAGTTGGGCCGAAGGGTCTGTTCCCGTGCTGAATGACTCGGATGAACATTGTGATTTGCGGTGAGTTCAAGTTGAACGAGTGCAGATGAGTAAAATGTGAGCATTGCACATTTCCCGCAGCACCTGAACTTCCAGATCAAAAGCACCACCTTACGTTACCGCTGACATTTCTGCGCATTTTGCATGTTGGTGATTTAATAGCGTGTCTGGATGGCTTTATCATTAGCGCATAAGTGTGTTGGAGCTACATGAACTCAATTCATACAGAACCTTTCCAGTCAATAAACAAGGAGGCACTTAGCTGAATTATTCATTCAAACCCATATCTGCAGGGAAAGGATCATGTTAGCCTCCCCCTGAAACTTATCATTGGCAATACAGAAGCACATTACACTGATTTTCATCATGCTTGAATGGGATTTTAGCTCATTAATTGTTGACAATTAATGCCCTCTAAAGTGGTCCAGCAGAGCTTCTCAGCTGCAGATTAATTCTCCACAACCATAACAGGTTGTGTTTAGATTAAAACTTCAATGTTTTAAAATGCCCATTTGACTCTGAACAGTAAGAAGTTGGTTCCTTCCCTCCTGGTGAGTTATAAATGCAGTCTCTTGGTATCACTTGTGTTCGAAGAACAGATTTTTGAAAACCCTTTAGATAGCCTGTTAAGAAGTAAATGCTCCCTAGTCTGTGTGAGTGTTCTGCTAGGCAACTGCTTCATAAAACACTGGCCACAATCCTCCCATCTCCACCCCTTTTTTGCTTTCTGCAGAGACCGTTCCCTCCGTAACTCCCAGGTCAACTCGTCCCTTCCCACCCAAACCACCCCCTCCCCAGGTAATTTGCTGCCTTCCCTCACAGTGGGAAACGTTGATCCCGCTGTAGGGGGATGTTTTTTAATGTTTAATGTTAAATTCTATGATGTTGTGTTTTATTTGTGTGCTGCAATGGCTACTCAAATTTTCACTACACCAATTGGTGTATGTGACAATAAATGTCCTTTGTCCTTTGTCCTTTGTCCTTTCCCCTGCAACCGCAGGAGATGCAACACCTGTCCCTTTACCTTCCCCCTCGACTCCATCCAAGGACCCAAAAAGTCTTTCCAGGTGAGGCAGAGGTTCACTTGCCCCTCCTCCAACCTCATCTACTGTATCCGCTGTTCCAGGTGTCAACCTCTCTACATCGACGAGACCAAACCCTTGACGATCGTTTCGCTGAACACCTCCGCTCAGTCCGTCTTAACCAAGCTGAACTCCCGTGGCTCAGCACTTCAACTCCCTCTCCCATTCCCAATCTGACCATTCCTTCCTGGGCCTCCTCCATTGTCAGAGTGAGGCCCAGCGCAAATTGGAAAACAGCACCTCATATTTTGCTTGGGTAGTTTACACCCCAGCGGTATGAACATTGACTTCTCTAACTTCAGGTAGCCCTTGCTTCTCTTTCCCTCCCCCTTCCCAGTTCTCCCACTAGTCCCACTGTCTCAGCCTACCCCCTCCCCTGACATCAGTCTGAAGAAGGGTCTCGACCCGAAACATTGCCTATTCCTTCTCTCCAAAGATGCTGCCTCATCCGCTGAGTTATTCCAGCATTTTGTGTCTAGCTTCATAAAACACGATGGTCTACGATCTGAAATGCACGGATTCCGTTAAAGGTATAGTCCAACATCAATCGTTTGAGTACCAACAATTCCCTGGAATATTTCAGTGAGGCCAGTGACTAAGGAAGAACGATGGACGCAAAAAGCTGGAGTAAAGGGCCTGTCCCACTTGGACGACCGAATCCACGAATTTAGAAGACCCTAGACGAGTTGGAAAAAAATGTCAAGGTCGTGTTGACTCACCAAAGTAAAAGACCTCCTACGACTATGTCTACGACCCCCTACGACTATGTCTACGACCTCCAACGACCCCCCTCGACCTCAGTCTTCCACACCTAAGACCACGACGACTAGCTACGAGTGGAAAATGATCACATGATAAAATGATGTCATGTTTGCATTTTGTTCTCGGCCCAGTCACCGACCTACGACTACGTACGACCTACCTACGAGTAAAAAGTATCAATTTTTTCCATGCCGACTTTTATTACTCATGGACATTTTTTATCAGGCTGGAAAAAATAGCGCGACCTACTTGAGGCCACGAGTGCGCGGAGAACACTCACGAGCACGAGGAAGAGTTACGAAGACCTCCTACGACCTTGTGGCGACCATGCTGCCAGTATGAGTCAAGGGCAAACTCAGCAGAGGTCGCCAATTAGGCCGTGAAAGTGGGACAGGGGCTTAACTCAGCCGGTCAGGCAACATCTTTAGAGAAAAAAAAATATTGACCCTTCTTCAGACTGAGAGTCGGGGAGAGGGAGACGAGTGATATAGATAGTAAATAGAACAAATGAATGAAAGATATGCACAAAGCAACGATGAACAAGGAAAGGTGGAACCCACACTAAGATCAAGTGATAGGAGCAGAATTAGGCCATTCGGCCTGCCTTCTCCCCACAAACAGTGACACCCGTACAATGGTCCATGTTGACAGTGGGGTAGGTGATAACGAGTAATACAGACAGTGAAACTCGACAGCACGACAGTGAAACTAGTACGACGACTAGGTTAAGGGGACGGAGAGAGGGATACAAGGGTTACATGAAGTTAGAGAAATCAAAATTCATACCACTGGGTTGTAAGCTGCCCAAGCGAAATATTAGGTGCTGTTCCTCCAATTTGCGTTGGGCCTCACAGTTAGTCGAGGTGGCCCAGGACAGAAAGTATGGGAATGGGAGGGGGAATTCATAGGGTCATAAGGAAAGGAGTATTCAGTTCAATTCAATACAGGTGCATGAATAGGACAGGTTTGGAGGGATATGGGGCCAAACACAGGCAAGTGGGACTAGTGTTAATGGGGCATGATGGTCGGCATGGGCAAGTTGAGCCAACAGGCCTGTTTCCACTCCGTATGACTTTGACTCTATGAGTAGAATTAGGTAATTTGGCTCTATGAGTAGAATTAGGTAATTTGACTCTATGAGTAAAATTAGGTAATTTGGCCCATCAAATCTACTCCGCCATTCAATATTAAAGATTTCTTAGTTTAGGTCATAGGAGCAGAATTAGGCCATTCTACTCCGCCATTCAATCATGGCTGATCTATCTCTCCCTCCTAACCCCATTCTCTTGCCTTCTCCCCATAACCTCTGACACCCGTACTAATCAGGAATCTATCTATCTCTGCCTTAAAAATATCCCCTGACTTGGCCTCCACAGCCTTCTGTGGCAATGAATTCCACAGATTCACCACCCTCTGACTAAAGAGTTGAAGTGTTTGGCAACCGGGTGGGTCAGGTACATACCATCGATCACGTTTGAGCATCATGGAGTATTATTCGGAGCACAGTGATTACATTCAATCGGCATGAATGCTGATCTTTCTTTTTTACTGTTGTAGATTGAGCACGAGCTCGGCCGCACACGACGAAGGCTGGATCAATCAGAAGGAAGTCGGGAAACGCTGGCCAGTCAGGTATGTAATGCACAGTTCCTAATTAAGTGACAACTGCGAAGAAAGTCTCTTTTATTTTAGTTCATTCTCAGGCGATCTTTGTATTGTGGAACCTCTTCTGAATCTTTGGCTGTTATTTAGGTGTAAGTTCATTATCGTCACACGTACCGAGGTACAGTGAAAAGCTTTGTTTTGCCTGCTATCCAAAGATCAGTCTGAGGAAGGGTCTCGACTCGAAATGTCACCCATTCCTTCTCTCTAGAAATGCTGCCTGTCTGAGGTACTCCAGCATTTGTGTCTATCTTCGATTTAAACCTGCATCTTCAGTTCTTTCTTAAATAATACAGCTGACTACTCACAACCAATTAAAGTATTGTTTAATAAGGAACTGCAGATGCTGGAAAATCGAAGGTAGATAAAAATGCTGGAGAAACTCAGCGGGTGAGGCAGCATCTATGGAGCGAAGGAAATAGGCGACAGTTTGGGTCGAGACCCTTCTTCAGACTGATGTACTACCAATTAAAGTAGGTCCTTTTTCAGTATTCACCTCCTACATCCCTGTCTATTGCCTGTTCTGAACCTCCAAACATGAAAAGGTATTGGTTTAAGTTCCCCCACTGAACCCAAGCAGGACGTCTATACTGACAACAGTGTACAGAGCTGAACTGTGGGAGAGGACACCTTTCAGATGAAAAGTTAAACTGCGACAAACCCAATTTGTCTGTAGTCCAATTTAATCTTGCAGCCTCGTTTAAAAGGAAAAGTTTTCAGAAAAAACAAACACTCAAACGACATTGTTTTTGTGGTGAACAGCTGTGCACAAATTAGCTGTGGTGTCGGATAATGCTGACAGAAGGGCTTCTCGATGGCACCACATAAAGTTCCAAGTTACTGAATTAATTGAACTTTATTTCGCTGTCATAACGGCATTGAGCGCCTGACCTTTGTCTTGTTTGTCCAGAATTATTACAATTACAGTGACGTTCCTCAAGGTTTATTGTGCATCCATTTAAAAATCACGATCAATGTTATGAGGCGTCTGTTCTTGTTATAACCCATCCCAACTGCACTGCACTGCTGGAGAAGATCACCTTTTATGTTAAAGTGCTTTATTATGACATTTTTATCCTTCCCCTGCCATTTTCCCAATTTTACTTCTGCATTCTGCGTGTGGCTGCCATTGCAGAGGATCGGTGAGCGGAAATGCATTGATGCCAGTTATTGACAATAGACATTAGGTGCAGGAGTAGACCATTCGGCCCTTCGAGCCAGCACCGCCATTCAATGTGATCATCCCCAAGCCTTCTCCCCATATCCCCTAACTCCACCATCTTTAAGAGCTCTATCTAGCTCTTTCTTGAAAAGTATTCAGAGAACCGGCCTCCACCGCCCTCTAAGGCAGAGAATTCCACAGACTCACAACTCTCTGTGTGGAAAAGTGTTTCCTCATCTCCGTTCTAAATGGCTTACCCCTTATTCTTAAACTGTGGCCCCTGGTTCTGGACTCCCCCAACATCGGGAACATGTTTCCTGCCTCTAGCGTGTCCAAACCCTTAATAATCTTTATATGTTTCAATAAGATTCCTTCTAAATTCCAGATTATACAAGCCCAGCCGCTCCATTCTATCAACATATGACAGTCCCGCCAACCCGGGAATTAACCTTGTAAACCTACGCTGCAAGCCCTCAATAGCAAGAATGTCCTTCCTCAAATTAGGGGACCAAAACTGCACACAATACTCCAGGTGTGGTCTCACTAGGGGCCTGTACAACTGCAGAAGGACCTCTTTGCTCCTATACTCAACTCCTCTTGTTATGAAGGCCAACATGCCACTCGCTTTCTTCACTGCCTACTTACTTTCATTGACTGATGAACAAGGACTTCCAGATCCCATTGTACTTCACCTTTTCCCAACTTGAATAATGTTTACTTTTGTTTAGAGATACAGGATGGAAGCAGGCCTTACGGCCCACCAAGCCTTCACTGACCAACAACCAACCAACTAGTGATAGTACACTAGCACTATCCTACACACTAGGGACAATTCAACTTTTTTTTTTAAACTGAAGCCAATTAAACTACCAAGCTGCACATCTTTATTCAAATGTCTTTTAGTCTACTTTAGAGATACAATGTGGACCACTTCAGCCCACCCAGTCTGCGCTGACCAGCGATCACCCGTACACTAGTTGTATCCTAGACACTAGGGACAATTTATCGAAGCCAATTAACCTACGAACCTGCACGACCTCGGAGTGTGTGAGGAAACCAGAGCACCCGGAGAAAACCCACATGGTCACAGGGAGAACGTAAATAAAAAAAGCGCACAGACAGCACCCATAGTCAAGCCTGGATCTCTGGTGCTGTGAGGCAGCAACTCTACTGCTGCACCACTGTGCTGCCCGAAATTTATGTTGTGCACAAATTTGCTAACCAAATATGTAAGGCTGCAGATGCTTGGCCACCTACTGATTATGATGGGGAACGACAACTATCATTGTTGATTTTTGACATAAATGTCCGTGGCCATGAACTTCAGAAGGAAGGACTGAGTAGTGGATCATTGAACAGTGAAATGCCAGAGATGCTGCCTGACTCACTTTGTGTCTTTTTAAAATATTTTATTTGGTGGTCTACTTGAGATTCTGGTTCTTGGTGACTCTCACACGATATCGAGCTCCTGAGCCGAGAGAAACAGAGCAAATGTTTTGTGTCTGTGTAGGCTGGAACTGCAGATGCTGGTTTACACCCAAGGTAGACACAAAATGTTGGAGTAACTCAGCTGGTCAGGCAGCATCTCTGGAGAGAAGGAATAGGTGCCGTTTCTGGTCGAGACCCTTCTTCAGACTGAGAGTCAGCGGAGAGGGAAACTGGAGATAATGAAGGGTGCAAAGAGAATGTAATGCGTGAAAACGACAGATCAAAGCAGACGATGAGAAGGAAATGTAGAATGATTTATCGTTGGCCGAGAGGAAGGTGACAACGAAGCACACAAACACTCGGACGGTGAAACTAGTAAGAGAAGGTCACTGTTGCGCAACGGTAGAGTTTCTGCCTTACAGCGAATGTAGCACCGGAGACCCCGGTTCGATCCCGACTAAGGGTGCTGTCTGTACGGAGTTTGTACGTTCTCCCCGTGACCTGCGTGGGTTTTCTCCGAGATCTTCGGTTTCCTCTCACACTCCAAAGACGTACAGGTTTGTAGGTTAATAGGCTTGGTAAATGTTTTTTAAAAAAGTGCCCTTAGTGTGCGTAGGATAGCGTTAATGTGCGGGGATCGCTGGTCGGCGCGGACCCGGTGGGCCGAAGGGCCTGTTTCCGCACAGTATCTCTGTATCTCTAAACTAAAGAACTAGGGTGGGTGAGGGACGGAGAGAGAGGGAAAGCAAGGATTACTTGAAGTCAGAGAAATTAGAGTTAGAAAGTTTGAGTATAGAAGTTGGGAGGTCATGTTCTAGTTGTATGAGTTATGAGGCCGCATTTAGAGTTCCGTTCTGGGCACCATGTTATAGGAAAGGTGTTGTCAAGCTGGAAAGGGTACAGAGAAGATTTACGAGGATGTTGCCAAGACTAGAGGGTCTGAGCTATAGGCCGAGGTTGAGTAGGCCGGGTCTCTATTCCTTGGAGCACAGGAGAATGAGGGCTGATCTTATAGAGGTGTTCAAAATCATGGGAGGGATAGATCAGGTGGGTGCACAGAGTCTCTTGCCCAGAGTAGGTGAATCAAGGACCAGGGGACATAGGTTTAAAGTGAAGGGGAAAAGATTTGAGGAATCTGAGGAGTAATTTTTTTACACAGAGGGTGGTATTTGTATGGATCAGGCTGCCAGAGGTAGTAGAGGTGGGGACTATCCCAAGGTACATGGATAGGACAGGTTTGGAGGGATATGGACCAAATGCTGGCAGTTGGGACTAGCGTAGCTGGGACATGTTGGCCGATGTGGGCAAGTTGGACCGAAGGGCCTATTTCCGCACTGTATCACTCTATGACTCTAAATCAAAATTCATACCCCTGGGGTGTAAGCTGCCCAAGCGAAATATGAGATGATGTTCCTCCAATTTGCATTTGCCCTCACTCTGACAGTGGAGGAGGCCCAGGCCAGAAAGGTCAGTATGGGATTGGGAGGGGGGAGTTAAAGTGTTTAGCAACCAGGAGATCGCGTAGGCCTAATGTTTTGTGTCATTGGACTCTTATTAGAATTCGGAAAAGTTAGACATGAGCGTGTTATACATATTCATATGGTAATTTCCCTACCACATTCTGCCAATAATTATGATTTATCACACGTCGTGCTCTGAATTATGATTTATCACAGACCTGTTCTTGAGGATAAAAACCGTGGACGTTTCAAGCAGTGTTGTTGTGCACCTTTTTTGGTATTAGTAGAGTTTATTGTTATTTACTCGCCATAGCCGGTGGTAAAGTCAGCTCCTTGTGACTTTGGTGAACTAAGTATATGTTTTGGAGACTCAAGGAACTGCAAATGCTAGAATCTGGAGCAAAACACAAAGTGCTGGAGGAACTCGGCGTGTCAGGCAGCATCTGTGGGAGAAGGGGGATGAGCAGGTGATATTTCGGGTCGTAGTCATAGAGTGATACAGCGTGCAAACGGGCCCTTCGGCCCAACTTGCCCACACCGGCCAACATGTCCCAGCTACACTAGTCCCACCTGCCCCTATCCCTCCAAATCTGTTCTACTCATGTAATTGTCTAACTGTTTCTTAAACGTTGGGATAGCCCCTGCCTCAACTACCTCCTCTGGCAGCTTGTTTCATACACTCACCACCCTTTGTGTGAAAAAAGTTACCCCCCAGATTTCTATTAAATCTTTTCCCCTTCATTAAACCTATGTCCTCTGGTCCTCGTTTCACCTACTCTGAGCAAGAGACTCTGTGCATCTACCCTGAAGAACGTCTGAAGAAGGGTCTCGACCCGAAACGTCGCCCATCCCTTCTCTCCAGAGATGCTGCCTCACCCGCTGAGTTACTCCAGCATTTTGTGTCTACCTTCGATTTAAACCAGCATCTGCAGTACTTTCTTACACACTGTGCATCTACCCGATCTTTTCCTCTCATGATTTTATACACCTCTATACGATCACCCCTCATCCTCCTGCGCTCCAAGGAATAGAGTCCCAGGGACCCTTCTTCAGACTGATTGGAGTCGGTGGGGGAGAAAACTGGAAAAGAGATGAGGTGGTCGGACAAAGACTGGCAAGTGCTAGCTGGATACAGGTGAGGGGTTGAATGATTGGCAAATGGGTGAATCAAGTGACAAAGGCTAAAGGGGAAAAGGAGACAAAAGTGTGTCAGAAGAATGTGAAATGTAAAGCTGGAGGGAGAGATATAGGTGAAAGTGGAAGAGGGAAAAGAGAGAGGATAAGAGGGAAATGGGGAAATTGAGGATGGGAGATGAGTTTCCAGTGTTTAGTGAGAGATGCAGCATGGCAACAGGTACTTCGGCCCCACAGAGTCCATACTGACCATCGACCATTTGTTCACACTAGTTCCATGTTATCACACTTTTGCATCCGCTCCCTGCACATTCGGGGCGATTTTACAGAGGCCAATTAACCTACAAACCCGCACGTCGTTTGGGATATGGGAGGAAAGCAGAGCACCCGGAGGAAACTCGTGCGGTCAGAGGGGTAACGTATAAACTCCACCCACAGAAAGCATCTGAGGTCGGGATCGAACCCACATCACTAGCGATGTGAGCCATCACCTGCACCACTGTGCTGCCTTGTTGCGCTCCTATATTATATGTTATTATTGCCCATAATCTGAATACATTAATGGAGTGTCATGGTAGCGCAGCGGTAGAGTTGCTGCCTCACAGCGCCAGAGACCCGACTTCGATCCTGACTACGGGTGCTGTTGTACATAGAAACATAGAAACATAGAAATTAGGTGCAGGAGTAGGCCATTCGGCCCTTCGAGCCTGCACCGCCATTCAATATGATCATGGCTGATCATCCAACTCAGTATCCCGTACCTGCCTTCTCTCCATACCCTCTGATCCCTTTAGCCACAAGGGCCACATCTAACTCCCTCTTAAATATAGCCAATGAACTGGCCTCGACTACCCTCTGTGGCAGAGAGTTCCAGAGATTCACCACTCTCTGTGTGAAAAAAGTTCTTCTCATCTCGGTTTTAAAGGATTTCCCCCTTATCCTTAAGCTGTGACCCCTTGTCCTGGACTTCCCCAACATCGGGAGCAATCTTCCTGCATCTAGCCTGTCCAACCCCTTAAGAATTTTGTAAGTTTCTATAAGATCCCCTCTCAATCTCCTAAATTCTAGAGAGTATAAACCAAGTCTATCCAGTCTTTCTTCATAAGACAGTCCTGACATCCCAGGAATCAGTCTGGTGAACCTTCTCTGCACTCCCTCTATGGCAATAATGTCCTTCCTCAGATTTGGAGACCAAAACTGTACGCAATACTCCAGGTGTGGTCTCACCAAGACCCTGTACAACTGCAGTAGAACCTCCCTGCTCCTATACTCAAATCCTTTTGCTATGAAAGCTAACATACCATTCGCTTTCTTCACTGCCTGCTGCACCTGCATGCCTACTTTCAATGACTGGTGTACAATGACACCCAGGTCTCGCTGCATCTCCCCTTTTTCTAGTCGGCCACCATTTAGATAATAGTCTGCTTTCCTGTTTTTGCCACCAAAATGGATAACCTCACATTTATCCACATTATACTGCATCTGCCAAACATTTGCCCACTCACCCAGCCTATCCAAGTCACCTTGCAGTTTCCTAGCATCCTCCTCACAGCTAACACTGCCCCCCAGCTTAGTGTCATCCGCAAACTTGGAGATATTGCCTTCAATTCCCTCATCCAGATCATTAATATATATTGTAAATAGCTGGGGTCCCAGCACTGAGCCTTGCGGTACCCCACTAGTCACTGCCTGCCATTGTGAAAAGGACCCGTTTACTCCTACTCTTTGCTTCCTGTTTGCCAGCCAGTTCTCTATCCACATCAATACTGAACCCCCAATGCCATGTGCTTTAAGTTTGTATACTAATCTCTTATGTGGGACCTTGTCGAAAGCCTTCTGGAAGTCCAGATACACCACATCCACTGGTTCTCCCCTATCCACGCTACTAGTTACATCCTCGAAAAATTCTATAAGATTCGTCAGACATGATTTACCTTTCGTAAATCCATGCTGACTTTGTCCAATGATTTCACCACTTTCCAAATGTGCTGCTATCCCATCTTTAATAACTGACTCTAGCAGTTTCCCCACTACCGATGTTAGACTAACTGGTCTGTAATTCTCCGTTTTCTCTCTCCCTCCCTTCTTAAAAAGTGGGGTTACGTTTGCTACCCGCCAATCCTCAGGAACTACTCCAGAATCTAAAGAGTTGTGAAAGATTATTTTCTAATGCATCCACTATTTCTGGAGCTACTTCCTTAAGTACTCTGGGATGCAGCCTATCTGGCCCTGGGGATTTATCGGCCTTTAATCCATTCAATTTACCCAAAACCACTTCCCGACTAACCTGGATTTCACTCAATTCCTCCAACTCCTTTGACCCGCGGTCCCCTGCTATTTCCGGCAGATTATTTATGTCTTCCTTAGTGAAGACGGAACCAAAGTAGTTATTCAATTGGTCCGCCATATCCTTGTTCCCCATGATCAACTCACCTGTTTCTGACTGCAAGGGACCTACATTTGTTTTAACTAATCTCTTTCTTTTTACATATCTATAAAAACTTTTGCAGTCAGTGTTCATGTTCCCTGCCAGTTTTCTTTCATAATCTATTTTTCCTTTCCTAATTAAGCCCTTTGTCCTCCTCTGCTGGTCTCTGAATTTCTCCCAGTCCTCCGGTATGCTGCTTTTTCTGGCTAATTTGTACGCATCATCCTTCGCTTTGATACCATCACTGATTTCCCTTGTTATCCACGGATGCACTACCTTCCCTGATTTGTTCTTTTGCCAAACTGGGATGAACAATTTTTGTAGTTCATCCATGCAGTCTTTAAATGTCTTCCATTGCATGTCCACCGTCAACCCTTTTAGAATTAATTGCCAGTCAATCTTGGCCAATTCGCGTCTCATACCCTCAAAGTTACCTTTCTTTAAGTTCAGAACCATTGTTTCTGAATTAACAATGTCACTCTCCATCCTAATGAAGAACTCAACCATATTATGGTCACTCTTGCCCAAGGGGGCACGTACAACAAGACTGCTAACTCACCCTACCTCATTACTCAATACCCAGTCTAAAATAGCCTGCTCTCTCGGGTTTGTCTGTACAGAGTTTGTCTGTTCTCCCCGCGGTATGACTGGGTGGGTTTTATCCGGGTGCTCTGGTTTCCTCCTACACTTCAAAGACTTGTTGGTTAATTGGGTTTGGTAAAATTGTAAATTGTCCCTAGTGTGTGTAGGATAGTGTTATTGTCCGGGGATCGCTGGTCGGCACAGACTTGGTGGGCCAAAGGGCCTGTCTCAGTGCTGTATCTCTAAACTAAACTAAAGTTATCTTTGAGAACGTTTGCACCCACCAAAGGACTGCAGTGTCTCCTTCTATTTCAGAATACAGTGTTTTTTATGCAGTGACAGAAAAGCTGTAGATACTGAAAATTTACCTGAAACATTCATTCAGATTCTTTCTCTATAGATGCTGCTTGACTTGCTTAAATTTCCAGCATTGTCTAGCCATTGTTAGCTTTGTTTGGATCACGATTTACTGTCTGACATTGCCTCTCTTTGTACTGACATGTATACTCAGATCTCTTTCTGAAGGGCTGCCTGATAATTTGTTTTTAATTTATTTTGCCGTCGTTTACGATTCAAGGTATCAAACTTTCCGGGTGATTTTCTTTCCATTTAAGTGCAAGACACGTTTACCACTTAACACAGAAAACACTTGCATGTTGAAAAGATATGAAATGCAAAAATGGTAATGCTCTACTGATCCACTGAGTCTTATCTGTGAATTTAGATAGATGATTTGCGCTCTCAGCTGTTACGGACGGAACAGGAGCGGGCAACTTTGCAACACAGGATTTTGCAACCACAGCAGAAAAGTCATCGCGAAGCGGAGGAGGATGATAGACTGGTTCAAGCAGGTGAGATACTGTAGAACAGAGCCCCCCGTCCATTACCTTTTCTCCATTAAATTAAGAGCCAGTGATTTCAAAGTATTCTACGGATTTTCTGTAGAAGTAAGTCAGGTATGGAAAGATATGGTACTTTATTTGTCACGTGTACCGATGTACAGTGAAAAGCTTTTGTCGCGTGCTAACCGGCCAGCGGAAAGACAATACATGATTACAATCCAGCCATTTACAGTGTACAGATACATAGAAACATAGAAAATAGGTGCAGGAGGAGGCCATTCGGCCCTTCGAGCCAGCACCGCCATTCATTGTGATCATGGCTGATCGTCCTCTATCAATAACTCATGATAAGGGAACAACGTTTAGTGCAAGGTAAAGCCAGCAAAGTCCGATCAAAGATAGTCAGAGGGCCCAACTATAAATATGTGGATTTCAAATATGTTTGAAACATTACACCTAGAAGAGATAAGACTCCTCCTAGCAGGTAAACCAGATCATTTCCACCTGACGTGGTCTGCATTTATAGAATTATTACAAACATAAGGTGCAAAAGTACTTAAAAAAAAAAAAAAATTGAGGTCAGGTAAGGGGGGATGATAGTTGAAGAGCTGGTATGTCCATTTTGCGTAATGCTCATAAAAATATTTGTTTCTCTCTTTTTCCTCTTTCTCTCTTTCTTTTTTTCCTAGGGTCTATTTCTTAACTCTTTTTCTTTTGTTTTTAATTTTGCTCTTATAGGGTCTTTGTCCTTTTTTGTTGTCACATTTCCTACACTTCCACTTTTTCCTTCACTTTCTTCTTTCTTTCAATCTTTTCCTTTTCTAGTGTAAAAAATAAATGGAGTACATTAATTGTAAGAAGATATAAATGACAAGTACTAATGTATGTGGTTGTAATGTAATGTACTTCTAATAAAATACAAATTAAAAAAAAAAAAAAAAAAGATAGTCAGAGGGTTACCAATGAGTTTGATAGTATTTTTGTATACCCCTTAGGGCCTGTCCCACGTACATGATTTTTTTCGGCGACTTGCCGGCACCCGTCATAGTCGCAGCAGGTCGCCGAAAATTTTCAGTGTGTTGATAATCCAGCGGCAACCAGAAAAAGGTACGACTCTATGGGCGACTACTCATGACCATACAGACGTCACGTGTCGACATGTCGCGGGGTGACGCCTCTATGGTCGTGAGTAGTCGCCCAAAGAGTCGTACCTTTTTCTGGTCGCCGCTGGATTTTCAAAATGCTGAACATTCTCGGCGACCTGCTGCGACTATGACGGGTGCCGGCAAGTTGCCGAAAAAAATTGCGTAAGTGGGACAGGCCCTTTTCAGTACAAACGTCAGTGTACATAAGCACTTAGATAAATCTTGGATAAGCATCTGTGATACGGTACAAGTGTATAGCAGTAATGTGCTGAAACAGTACACAGTCACCATTTTGGTGCCATTTTCAAGACCCAGTTGTTGTAAGTGCAGGGATCGTGGATATGAAGGCCTGTTGTCCTGGCGACCTTGGAGGGTGGGCCTGGACAAGCACAGCCATGGTGTCCTCCGCTGCTGCTCCGTTGTGGTAGGCTGCGTGCGGTCCACGTGCTCTGCATCTTGGAGCGGCGCCTGGTCCAGCCAAGCCTCAGGCTGCTGCAGGGCCTCGAGCGGCCCACACCACCGTCGAGGCCGTGCACTCCCTCCCGCAGCCGGTCTGCTTACCGGCCCACCAGCCGACTCCTTCCATTCTGGGCGGATGAGCTGGGTCTTCCGGGCGGGGTCCGGTCTGTGGCGCGGGTCCTCCATCCGCGGTGGGCGAGTCCCCGGACTGCGGCAGGCCAACTGGACCTTCTGGGCAGGTCCTCAGTCTTCTGCCCACGCCTGCTGTTAGGTCTGGTCACGTTCTGCTCAATATAGGTAAAGAGCATCTTGTAATGAGAATTTGACGTCACTGGGCCCGTACTCGCTGGAGTTTAGAAGGATGAGCGGAGAACCTCATTGAAACTTACCCAATAGTGAAAGGCCTGGATTGAATGGATGTGGATGAGGCCGGGCTATGTGATAGGCCAAGATGTGTTTACATCTCAGCCATTCCATGCGATATTAGACAGAGTAGTTGCCATATCAAGCTGTGATGCACATGGATACGATAATTATAAAATGGCGCATCTATAGTGTGCAGGTGATCCCTGGTCGGCCTGGACTCGGTGGGTGGAAGGGCCTGTTTCAATACTGTATCTCTAAGCTAAACTAAACTATGGAAATTGGTAAGAGTTATAGGTGACATGCTGAATTTCCTTAGCCTTCTGAAGAAATTGAACCATTGGTGTGCTTTCATGGCTGTGGAAATTAGCCTGTTTCCGTGCTGTTTAGCTCTATGACTCCGAGCAAATTTCAGTCCTTTAGAAACATAGAAACATCGAAAATAGGTGCAGGAGTAGGCCATTCGGCCCTTCGAGCCTGCACCGCCATTCGATATGATCATGGCTGATCATCCAACTCAGTATCCCATCCCTGCCTTCTCTCCATACCCCCTGATCCCTTTAGCCACAAGGGCCACATCTAACTCCCTCTTAAATATAGCCAATGAACTGGCCTCAACTACCTTCTGTGGCAGAGAATTCCACAGATTCATCACTCTGTGTAAAAAATGATTTTCTCATCTCGGTCCTAAAAGACTTCCCTCTTATCCTTAAACTGACCCCTAGTTCTGGACTTCCCCAACATCGGGAATAATCTTCCTGCATCTAGCCTGTCCAACCCCTTAAGAATTTTGTAAGTCTCTATAAGATCCCCCCTCAATCTTCTAAATTCTAGCGTGTACAAGCCGAGTCTATCCAGTCTTTCTTCATATGAAAGTCCTGCCATCCCAGGAATCAGTCTGGTGAACCTTCTCTGTACTCCCTCTATGGCAAGAATGTCTTTCCTCAGATTAGGAGACCAAAACTGTACGCAATACTCCAGGTGTGGTCTCACCAAGACCCTGTACAACTGCAGTAGAACCTCCCTGCTCTTATACTCAAATCCTTTTGCTGTGAAAGACTTTGTCTTTGTCTTGCCCAGAGAGTTATTAGCGGATATCTTGTTTTAGTTTCTTCCACCACTAATTGACTTAAGTTAAACTACTCCTTGCTGCCCTCTCCAGAGTTGTAATTTAATTCTCCCTGAGTTCTGAATTCTCTTGAGATGCAAAGCACTTGCCTTCATGTCTGACTTTTCACAGCTAATGAAGAACTTTGAAAGCTTTGACAGTGATAAATTAGAAAACTCAGCATCTCACAAAAAAAGCACATTGCCCAGCGATGTGGAAGGAAGCCATTCGGCCAATTAAGTTTATAGCAGCGTTTAAAAAACATTTGGACAGGTACACGGATAAGATAGTTTAGTTGTGATGTTCGGTGCGAGAACAGGCCCTTTGGCCCACCGAGTCCGTGCCGACCAGCGACCCCCGCACTCTAACACCACTCTGCACACACTGGGGTCATTTTTTACAATTATACCAAGCCATTTAACCTACAAAGCTGTAAGCCTTTGGAATGTGGGAGGAAACTGGAGAAAACCCACGTAGGTCACGGGGAGAACGCACAAAGTCCATACAGCCGGCACCTGTAGTCAGGATCGAACCCAGGTCTCTGGCGCGCTGTAAGACAACAGCTCCACGGCCCTGCCACCTGTTTAACAAAAAAAGTCACAAAGTGCTGGAGTAACTCAGCGAGTCAGGCAGCATCCCTGGAGAACATGGATAGGTGATATTTCGGGTCGGGACCCTTCTTCAGACTTCAGACATCTGTTTAACATCTTAATTGAACTGTGGCAGCTCTGACAGTGGAGTGCATCCTCTGTATTTGAAGAGGCAGCAGAATTGTGCATGTAAGGTCTTGTCATTGTCAAACCTGTTTTAGCCAAGATCTCTATCTCTGTTTGGTTTCACCACTTTAGCAAAAAATTAAATTTCTCTTTACTCTTAGTGAAAAGCTGCTGCGACCCTTTCTGCAAGTAGACATCTCCTGCACCTTCGCCAGACTGAGGAAGGGTCCCGACACGAAACGTTACCTATCCATGTTATCTAGAGATGCTGCTAGACCCGCTGAGTTACTCCAGCACTTTGTGGCTTTTTGTGTAAACCAGCATCTGCAGTTCCTTGTTTCTAAACGCCACCTATCAATTCTCAACAAATAGTGCAGTCATTTGATCCCCGGGGAGTCATTGTGGGAAGATGTATGTTTTATTTTTAAAGTAAATTAAAATGTAGAATTTTACCCTTGTCTTATTTGCCAATTATTCTGATGCATATGCCCCAAATTACACTCGTAAATCCAAAAACTGCCAATGATGGGAATCTGAAATTAAACAAGGCACTGTTGGAAACAGCCAGCAGGTTTGCTATAGTTTAGTTCAGAGATACAACTTGGAAACAGGCTATTAGGGGGAATAGGACCATAGGCCCACCTATGGTGGCACAGGGGTTGAGTTGCTGCCTCACAGCGCCAGAGACTCGGGTTCGATCCTGACTATGGGTGCTGTCTGTACGGAATTTGTACGTTCTCCCTGTGACCGCGTGGGTTTTCCTCCGGAGTGCTCCGGTTTCCTCCCAATCTCCAAAGACGTGCGGGTTTGTAGGATAATTGGCTCCTGTAAATTTTCCCTGGTGTGTAGGATGGTTAGCACACAACAAAAGCTTTTCACTGTACCTCGGCACACGTGACAATAAACAAAACTGAACTGAACGGGAACTAGTGTGAAGGGGTAATCGTAGGTCAGCACGGACTCGGTGGGCCGAAGGGCCCGTTTCTTCACAGTATCGCTAAAGCTAACAAATCCTTGCCAACCAAGAATCACCCGTACTAGTCCATCCAAACTAGTTCTATTCTTAGACATTTGGGATATTTATCCAACAGCGTGAAAAATTATCCCTTCGTGTCAACATAAAGGACGTAGCCAATTTAGCTGAAAATGTAAGCATCTGCTTTGGAAAAAGACCCCACAGCCATCAGGCTATTAAGCTTGGCTCGGACAAAACTCTGAACATTAATAGCCCATTATCTGTTATTTGCACTTTATCAGTTTATTTATTCATGTGTGTATTGTAGGGGTTTCGTTCCCTTTGCTCCACTTCGGGCTCAACAGCCCGAGTGATTCTCTCCCTTGTCGGTGGGTCAAACGGTCACCACTCCACTCGAGCGGTTCCCAAGAGAGAATACAAAAAAAGGGTTCCCCTGGGTTCTAGACCTCGGAATTATGGTGGGATATGAAAAAAAGGTTGACTTGACCAGAGCGTGCTGATGAGAGAAAACAGAACAAAGACGGACTCAAAGCAAGTCTAAAATCTACAGGCTTTATTGAACAAATGAGAAATCGAATCTCACCAACTCTACATAATACGTGACTAAACTTATGCTTTAAACTAAGACTATGGAAAGAAAATTATCGGGCATGTCGTAAAAACTTACTTTACACAATTTTAATTACAAATGCACCCCCCCTTTCCCCTTCTTCTCTCAACCTCTATCCTATTTCGGGAACTTCACCAGGTCGTCTGGGGTACTTACAGCTAGATCGATGCAGGGTCAGGAGCCGTCCAACAGAGCAGAAAAGTGAGCGAGCTCTTGCATGCCTGTCCCTTTTATACCCGTTTCTCCCTTGAAACCTCCCAGGTGGTCCTCTGGACAAAAGGGTCTTTCGATGATTCCCAGTTTCGCTCTGGCATGAACAATAGGCTTCCGATGATAATGGGTTTGCTGATGTCACGATGCCTCAGCCTGATCGTTATCCCATCACCTGGATGGGCTCCCATTGTCCCGATGGATGGGCCATTTACGATGGCGATTGTCTTGCTGCTGCGCTATTTACCCCCGTCTGCTGGGCTCGGTTTCTTCCTTTGTCTTTCCAAGATAATCTCGTTATCTGCGTCCCGGCCTTTCCTGTTCTCACCATTCGCATAGTCATGTGGCTGCCCAGGCCCACAGACAGGCTTTGAACTTGTGATCCCTTGGGGTTTTTTTTTTTTCCTTTTGCAGCCAGCATGTCTGTTTTAAAATGTCCAGGTCCTTATCCCCGAGTTCTTCCATAATCTTGGAGGATCCCCAATAACTTACAGTATATATTTATATAATGGTATATGGACACACTGATCTGTTTTGTAGTCAATGCCTACTATGTTCTCCCATCACCTGGATGGGCTCCCATTTCAGCCCTCTGGTTGTCTCCTCCCCTCCCCCAGCCCTCGGGCTCCTCCTCCGCCTTTTTTCCTTTCTTCTCCCCACCCCCTATCAGTCTGAAGAAGGGTTTCGGCCCGAAACGTTGCCTGTTTCCTTCGCTCCATAGATGCTGCTGCACCTGCTGAGTTTCTCCAGCACTTTTGTGTACCTACTATGTTCTGTTGTGCTGAAGCAAAGCAAGAATTTCATTGTCCTATCAGGGACACATGACAATAAACTCTCTTGAATCTTGAATCTGAATCTTGAACGGGAATTATTGATAAAAATTACGAAGGCTACATGGGAAAAGTATTTGACATACATTCACAAGTGTTCGATTAACGCAAGACATAATCTAATCCAATTTAAAATTTTACATAGATTATATTACTCAAAAACAAGATTAAATAAATGTTATCCAAATATATCGCCCATTTGCGATAAATGTTTAACCCAAGAAGCAACTATAACACACTCTTTTGTTTCTTGTATAAAACTTCATGGATTTTGGAGTGATATTTTCGAAATATTTACAAAACTATTTAAGACAAAAATGGAACCCAATAATGAATTGATTATATTTGGGGTAATGGAAGACGGGAACAAATTGAGCTCATCTCAAAAGTCAATTTTTAATTATGGTTTAATAATAGCAAAAAAATTAATATTTAAATTTTGGAAAAATACACCAATAACAACGCTCAAAATGTGGATTGCAAGTATGTTGGATACCGCACATCTTGAGGAAATGCGATTCCTCCTAATAGATAAATTTGACCAATTCATAACGAGTTGGTCTCCATTTGTCGTCTTTTTGGAAACGTATGATGCAAAACAGGTGTAAAAGCTAATCCGTGACTGCGGATGGTCAAGATTATAAATGATCTCCTTCTATTTTTTTTTCTTCTCTTCTTTTCCTTTATTCTCTTTCTTCTATTTTCTATGTCTCAACTTTCTTTTTTCATTCTTTATTTTTCTTTTTCACACACCATATATCTCACATTTTTCTATTGTTCATTATCTAACTTTTTTCTTTTTCTTCTTTATTTCAAAAAATTTAAAAAATAAGAAGAAAAAAAGAATCTGAATCTTGAATCTTGACCAAAGGTGAATAGTATCGAGTAGATTTTCAACATACAGGCACTAACCAACTTACGCTATAGGGGATTTATGGAAACTCGCACTTATGTAAGAAATTCTTTATACCCACTGCTTTATTTCCGAGATGCGCTTCTCGGTAGCAGTTCACTACTGCTGTCGTATGTGGCCGTTTCCACAAGCCAGTCAACTGTTCTCGTGGATGCTCCCGCGTGGTCTCCGCGCTGGAGCTCCCCCCTTGGTCTCCACGTCGGAGCTCCCCCCGTGAACTCCGCACCGGAGCTCCCCCTTGTTCTCTGCCTCAGAGCTCCCCCTTGTTCTCTGCCTCAGAGCTCCACTTCAGAGCTTCCCCCACCTGGTCTCCACATCGAATAGTAAATTTCTGTGGGACGTAACCCTTACATAAGTCTGTATATTCTTTTCAGTTCTATCACGTTCCTTCATCTTTTTCTTTTTCCTCAATGTGCTGCAGTGGCCGCGAGAGCAGAGCTTGAGAAGCAATTGCTGGAGAAACAGGTTGTAGAGCTCAGGGCACAGCTGAACCAAGATGCTACCCGGTCTGAAATGGGGGAGCTGAAGCGATCACTTGAGAGGAAAGAGAAAGAGAAAATGGAACTCTCTGCACATATCGAGGTATGTGGGAGGGGAATCTCTTTGTAACTTCCTGGAAATATATTTTGAAATTCTGATTGCTTGGTGTAAAATTTTCTTCTAATACTTTTTTCTCTCTCTAATGCTAGAAAATATGCTTCTTCTGGTTAGCATAGGTGGCTAAGGTGAGACTGTTACTTAGAGTTTATTCTGGGAGGATTGTACGTTGGGATTTTAGAAAGTTGTGCCTCTTTTATCCCATCTCAATTTTACTCCAGACTGGGTGTGAGATGCGGGTTTACAAAGAAAACACTAAGTGCTGGAGTAACTCTGTGGGTCAGGCAGCATCTCTGGAGAACATGGACCAGGTGACAGTTCGGGTCAGCATCTTTCTTCACTCTGGAACCTGAAGAAAGTTCTCAACCCAAATCCATGTTCTCCAGCAATGCTGCCTGACCCGCTGAGTTACTCCTGCATTCTAGACTTTAGTCTTTAAAGCAAAGATACTATAGCGGAGCAAGATAGTCCACTCGACGAAAAAGCCGTAGTAGGTCATGGGTAACCTTTAGCGCCATTTCCGTAACCGGCTTCCGTCTCCGCTCTAGTATCTTTGCTTTGGTCATGGCGTCTTCATCTTGCTATTATTTTAGCAAATACCACACAAATCATCTTTTTTTCTCAGCTGCAGGTGATCATTTTGATATTCCTGACCAGTCTTCCTCATTAACTTTGAACATACAAAATATTGCCATCAGGAAGGAGCTCCAGAAAATCCTGCACCCACTCAATCCATCCTCCCCCCCCCCCCCCCCCTTCCCTCCGACAATTTTTAAAATTTCCCCCTTACCATTTCCGTACTTTATCGATAGCTGCCATGACCCGTTTGATGTCATCCTTTGCCCTGCTCCTGGTCCCGGCCCGCACCGATCTGCCGGACATGCAGTGTGTGTGTTAGTGTGTGTGTGTGTGTGTGTGTGGCAGAGTCTGAGGGGAGAAGCGCCGGCACCAAGAGCGAGCGAACGCGCGGACAGATGGACGAAAGCAAAGATCATAGGTGACATTTAGGGTCGAGACCCTTCTTCAGACTCTTCTTCAGACTGAGTCAGGGGAAAGAGGAACAAGAGATATAAACGGAACTAAGGACAAATGAATGGAAGATATGCCTATATCTCCTGTTTCCCTTTCCCTTGACTGTCCGTCTGAAGAAGACCAGTCGACCCGAAATATCACCAAATCCTTTTCTCCAGAGATGCTGCCTGATCCGCTGATTTACTCCAGCCTTTTGTGTCTGTCTTCGGTTTAAACCAGCATCTGCAGTTCCTCCCTGTACAAGGTATGTGCCGTTTTCGTGTGTATTATTGCGTCCAGTCAGATTTGGCTTCCAGTCAGATTAACAATCACGCAAGTTTCCACACACACACTTACTTCAGGCAGTGCTGACAGTGATGGGGGAAATTGATGAGGGTTTACTGCATTTAAAAAGATAATTTAAAAAAACATTTAAAACATTTAAAAACACACAAACTGTTCCCCCGCATCGCTGATTACACTACGAGAGGCATAACTGAAGTTGGGACGGGTTTACTGAAATGGCGGAAGTTTCGCTCCGTTGCGTACTACACGTCAGCCCATTGGATTTTGCAGGAGTGAACCATCTTGCTCCGCTATAGTATCTTTGCTTTAAAGATACAGCGTGGAAACAGACCCTTCGTCCCACCGAATCCATGCCGACCACGATCACCCTGTACACTAGCACTATCCTACACACACCAGGGATAATTTACAATTTTTCCAAAGCCAATTAACCCACGTAACTCCTGTACGTCTTTGGAGTGTGGGAGAAACCGGAGTTCCCAGAGAAAACCCACGTGGTCACAGGGAGAACATAAAAGTCTGTTCAGACAGTTCCCACAAGTTAGAATCGTACCCGGGTCTCTGGCGCTATAAGGCAGCAACTCTACCTCTGTGCCACTGTGCCACCCACTAGGTTACTCCACTATGGGTGTGATCTTAACCCTTACACTTTATTACAGTGTGCCCCCTTTTTTCCTTCAGCCACCTAGATCTGTATAAATCAGATACTCTAGTGTGCAATCAGAGGTGGCCATGAACATTTTGCTTTCTAATTGCTGTTGGGACCCAGTATCAGAGCCCTTCAGACTTCCCATGAATGGTTCAGATTTTTTTTTGAGATACAGCATGGATACAGGCCTTTCGGACCACCGAGCCCATTCCGACCATCAATAAACACCGGGTGGCGCCGAGATGGTAGCCTCGCCAGCAGCCTGTGTGTTATATCGACTTTTTGTGTTATTTTTAGTTTGTCTAAAATGTATGTTTTAATGTTTCTCGGTTTTATGTTTTATGTGGGGGGTGGGGGGGGGGGGGGAATAGGGGGAAACCGTTTTCAGTCACTTACCTCGACGGAGATGTGATTTTTCTCCGTGTCACATCTCCATCCCCCCCACGGCCTAATAACTTGGATTGGTGCAGCCTTTTCCTGGAATTTGAAGCCGCGAGCGCGGCACATATTTACCATCGCGGAGCGGGCGATCCTTTGCCGTGGATCGCAGTGGAAGTGCTCCGACCGCGGGGCCTGTGGACTTTAACACCGTGAAGCAGCGGTCTCCGGTAAGAAGCAGCCGACTCGGGAGCTCCATGCCGCAGAGTGTTCCGATCCGTCCCCGACGCCGGAGTTTCGATCATCCCGACGAGAGGGCTTGAACAGGGGACCGTCGGCAATGGCCCCGTTCAAAGTCCCCGACCACGGCTGAACTAAGGAGGAAGATGACTGAACTTTATAGCCTTCCGGCACAGTGAGGAATGTTGATTCCACTGTGGTGGATGTTTATGTTAAATTTATTGTGTAGTGCGTTCTTTTTACTTGTCTGGCTGTATGGTATTGTTCAATGTTATCCCACTTTCCCCACTCCCTACACACTAGGGCCAATTTAATGAGGCCAAATAACCTGCAAACCCGCACGCCTTTGGGACATGGCAAGAAACTGGAGCACCCGGAGGAAATCCGTGCGGGCACAGGGAGAATGTGCAAACTCCACACCGAGGTCAGGATTGAACCCGGGTCTCTGGCACAGTGAGGATTGAAGGTGCAACAGGCAACTTAACAACACTTCACCTCAAAGGGTTACAAATTCAGTAGTGGAATACCTCTGTCTTTCCACTTACAAGTAAAATATAAAGTGGCATTGACATGATGCAGAGTTGATATTTGAAAGCTAACTCAAAGTAATGTAAGAGACACAATGAACTGCAAATGCTGGAATCTTGAGTAAAGGCTGAGGGTTTCTCTGCAAGATAAGTGCTGGAGTGCTGGAGTAACAAAGTGCTGGAGTAACTCAGTGGTTCACTGAAGAAGGGTTCCGACTCGAAACATCTGTCCGCAAATGCTGTTTGACCCGCTGAGTTTACTCCAGCACTCTGTGATTTACTCAAAGTAATCTAACCTAGGCTACTGTTAAAGTAATTTCCAGCAAAAAGGTTTTTCTAAATGTTTTTAAAATCTATTCATGCAAAGGTTACAGAAACCTCGGAAAGAACTTAATTGCCTACATGACATCTGAACAGTTTGTTCAGAAATAGCAGCCCTATTATTACCTCATGATCTGACCTCAACCTACTGAGGTTATGTAATTCTGCTGTTGCAAGCTATCATTTGTGTCTTCAGGATCTGTGGTGTGAAGAAGTCAAGAAAGAAAGATGGTAAAATGTTAGCTTGCAGCAAGCCAGATAACTGGAATTATCTTGCAATGAACATGGAAGTGGTTTGAGCTTGTATTCTGCAACAAGCGGACATTTTTGCATCCTGACCTGTAATCTCACTTCAGTAGCTGCAGAATGCTTGGTTTCTTGTTAAGATACATCAATGTTTTAAGTTTTACTAGACCAAGGGGGACCCGTTGGGTCCCGTCCCCTCAACGCTCAGTTGGGGGGGGGGGCGGCCTGCAGCATCACGCACACACTGACCACCCCCTCCCACACACACACACTAACCACCGCACACGCACATACACACACACACACACACTCACCACCCCCTTTCATATTATTAATATTATTTATTGGCTCCTTTTACCCCATCCCCGCCCTATCTCGAGGGGCAGAGAGAGTGGGGCAGTGAAAGAGGGAGGGGAGAGGAGGAGAGGAGAGGAAAGGAAAGGGGGAGGGGGGAGGAGAGAGGGGGGATGGGGGAGGAGAGAGGGGGGGATGGGGGAGAGAGGGGGATGGGGGAGAGAGGAGGGGGGAAGGGGGGAGGGGGATGGAGAGGGGGGAGGGTGGGTGGAGGGGGAGAGGGAGAGCACATGCTCTCTGCTGTGCACCTGTAGAAGTTAGAGAGAGTCCTCCTTGACATACCGACTCTCCGTAATCTTCTCAGGAAGTAGAGGCGCTGATGTGCTTTCTTTATGATTGCATCAGTGTTCTCGGACCAGGAAAGATCTTCAGAGATATGCACGCCCAGGAATTTGAAGCTCTTGACCCTTTCCACCATCGACCCGTTGATATAAACGGGACTGTGGGACCCCTTCCGAAGTCCACAATCAGTTCCTTGGTTTTCCTGGTGTTGAGAGCCAGGTTATTGTACTGGCACCATTTGGTCAATCGGTCGATCTCATTTCTATACTCTGACTCGTCCCCATCAGTGATACGTCCCACAACAGTGGTGCTGTCGGAGAACTTGATGATGGAGTTTGCACTATGTCCGGCTACGCAGTCATGAGTATAGAGTGAGTACAGCAGGGGGCTGAGCACGCAGCCTTGAGGTGCTCCCGTGCTGATTGTTATCGAGGCTGACACATTTCCACCAATTCGAAGAAACTGTGGTCTGTGAATGAGGAAGTCGAGGATCCAATTGCTGAGGGATGCGCAGAGACCCAGTTCTGCGAGTTTGGTAACCAGCTTGGAGGGGATGATTGTATTAAATGCCGAGCTGTAATCGATGAATAACAGCCTGACATATGAGTTTTTGTTGTGCAAGTGGTCCATAACGGAGTGGAGAGCCAGTGAGATCGCATCCACCATTGACCTGTTGTGGCGGTAGGCAAACTGCAGTGGGTCCAGGTCTTTGTCGAGGTAGGAGTTGATTTGCGCCATGATCAACCTCTCTAAGCACTTCATCACCACGGGCGTTAGTGCCACTGGTCGATAGTCATTGAGGCACGTCACCTTACTCTTCTTGGGCACCGGTATAATTTAAAGCAGGTGGGAACCTCAGACCTCAGAAGTGCGAGGTTGAACCATCGTGGCTTGGTTCAGCAACCTGAGCGTCCAGGAGCAGAAAAGGCTGCAAAAAGTCGTAACCACTGCCCAGTCCATCATCGGTTCTGACCTCCCTACCATCGAGGGGATCTATCGCAGTCGCTGCCTCAAAAAGGCTGCCAGGATCATCAAGGACCCACACCATCCTGGCCACATACTCATCTCTCCACTGCCATTGGGTAGAAGGTACAGGAGCCTGAAATCTGCAACATCCAGATTCAGGAACAGCTTCTTCCCCACAGCCATCAGACAATTAAACACAACTTCAAACAACTATGAACTATAACAACCTATTGCACTTTATCTGTTTACTGATGTGTGTATATATATATATATTCTATGGTATATGGACACATTGATCTGATCTGTATTTATGACTACAATATCCTGTTGTGCTGCAGCAATGCAAGAATTTCATTGTCCTATCTGGGACACATGACAATAAACTCTCTCTTGACTTGATAGGAAAATTTAGAGGGTCTGGCTTAGATGTGGTATCTAGGTCGGCAAGGATGAGTTGGGCTGAAGGGCCTGTTTCCCTGTTGTGTAACTGACCCTAAGACTAACTAATCAACCAACATAACCAAAATGGACTCATGATCAAAGTCACATTGCAGTTTCTGCAAGGTTTCAGTGTGTAGCTTGGCCAATGCCCCTCATACATTACACGAATGACAATTCTTTGAATGCACTTCATTGTCTCTGAAGTCCCTTGGAGCATCCTGAAGTCATAACAAATGCTGCAGAAATGCACATAGAGTGATACAGCGTGAAAAAAGGTCCATTGGCCCAACATGTCGCATCTACACTGATCCCACCTGCCTGCATTTAGCCTGTATCCCTCCAAACATGTCCTATCCATGTACCTAACATAGACACAAAAAGCTGGAGTAGCTCAGCGGGACAGGCAGCATCTCTGGAGAGAAGGAATGGGTAACGTTTCTTCAGAAGAAGGGTCTCGACCTGAAACTTTTCTCCAGAGATGCTGTCTGACCCACTGAGTTACTCCAGCTTTTTGTGTCTATTCCCCATACTGACCTTTCTGTCCTGGGCTCCTCCACTCTCGGAGTGCGGCCACAGGCAAATTGGAGGAACAGCACCTCACGTTCCGCTTTCAGGTCGAGATCCTTCTTCTGAAGAAGGGTTTCGACCTGAAACATTATCCATTCTTTCTCTCCAGAGATGCTGCCTGTCCTGCTGAGTTACTCCAGCGTTTTATGTCTTTGGTTTAGACCAGCATCTGGAGTTCCTTCTTACACTATCCATGTACCTGTCTAACTGTTTCTTAAACGTTGCGATGGTCCCAGCCTCAACTACCTCCTCTGGCAACTTGTTCCATACACCCACCACACTTTGTGTGGAAAATGTTACCCCTCAATATACGTACAGAGTACGTACATCTATAATACCTATAAAAGTCTCATTTTGTGTGTCTGTGTGTATGTTTTGTATCTTCCTCAAAAGCCTACGCGCTAGCGCTTAAATTTTTACATATTCTAACTCACATTTTTCTCATCTGCGCCATACTCAGGTTCACTTAAGATTTCATCTTATATTTCACAAGTTATAAAAAAAGAGAAAAAACTTCTCACACACAGCCTTTTTCCAGCAGCTTGCAGTGATGACGTCACAATGCCACTCACAG
>CM075978.1:1722413-1755302 GCA_038087875.1 Malacoraja senta
TCTCATTTTCTAATTTAGTTTAATTAATTAATGTGCAATCTTTGGCACTGACGAGTTATGACTTCCTTCTCAATTATATTTTGTCTAAATCAGTGGCAAAATTTCATGTAGTTCCGAGACATGGGTCACGAAAGTTGATTTCTAGACACATTTTTCATGCTGGGCTTTTGATGCCTATACCTTCTGATTGCATCAATGTGCTGGGCCCAGATCTTCAGAGATCTGTAGGCCCAGGAATTTGATGTTGTTGACTCACTCCACCACCATCCCATCGGTGAAGACAGATTTGCGGATCCTCAGCCTTCCTCTGGTAAAGTTTCTCCTCCAGTAGGTAAACCCAATCAGTTCTTTGGTTTAATCGATGTTGGGAGCAAGGTTGTTGTTCTGGCACCATTCAATAAGACGATCGATCCCCCTCCTATACTTTAACACGTCTAATTCTGTAATTCGCCCACCACTGTCGTCACCACTGTGTTTAGTCTGCCACACAGCTGCTATTTCTTTGAAGTTCACCCTACAATTTAGCTAGGTTAACAGCCATGATCAAAATCAGGCGGGGAATGGTGTCCGTTATTGACGATTGTCCGCGATAACCGAGCAAGGTATTATCATGTGTATGAAGGAACTGCAGATGCTGGTTTAAATCGAAGATAGACACAGTATGTTGGAGTAACTCAGTGGGACCGGCAGCAGTCTGAAGAAGGGTCTTGACCCAAAACGTCACTCATTCCTTCTCTCCAGAGATGCTGCCTGTCCCGCTGAGTTACTCCAGCATTAATCGTACTCCAGGTATAATCGTTGCATGTAATTGAAATAAAGAACTGCAAAAAGACACAATGTGCTGGAGTAACTCAGGGGGTCAGGCAGCATCTCTGGAGAAACATGGATAGGTGGTGTCGGGACCCTCCTTCAGACTGATTCAGTTGGCTGAGATACTCCAGCACTTTGTGTCGATTCACCTTAAAAGTGGACACCGATGCCGCTGGTCTGCACCAGTGAGCCCTCCTTCACCTGTTAACGCACTGTTCGGTCGACGCGGCCGTTGTTATAGTAGCATTTTCATCAGGCCGCTGCCACCGACAGATGCGTTCGGTCACTGTGGGCCGAGTTGGGCCGAAGGGCCTGTTTCTCTGCTGTAGGACCCTTTGCTCTAAATCTTCAAAGTCCACAGTGCTACCCAGATACCTAAAGGAAGAGATGATTTCTTCCCCTAAATTCTGAAGCGTGCCACATGTGTCTTCCTTTTCTGCTGAACCCCTGCATCTGATATTCTAAACCCTACTGCATTACCTCTAGGGAAAAGGAATAGGTGACGTTTTGAGACGAGACCCTTCTTCAGTCTGATGAAGCGTCTTAGATACATAGATACATAGAAAATAGGTGCAGGAGTAGGCCATTCGGCCCTTCGAGCCTGCACCGCCATTCAATACGATCATGGCTGATCATCCAACTCAGTATCCCGTACCTGCCTTCTCTCCATACCCCCTGATCCCTTTAGCCACAAGGGCCACATCTAATTCCCTCTTAAATATAGCCAATGAACTGGCCTCAACTACCCTCTGTGGCAGAGAGTTCCAGAGATTCACCACTCTCTGTGTGTGTCTTGACCCGAAACGTCACCTATTCCTTTCCTCCAGACATGCTGCCTGATCCACTGAGCTACTTACTCCAGCATTGTATGCCCATCTTTGGTGTAAAACCAGCAGCTGCAGTTCCTTCTTACACACCCTTCTGCATTGCCCTCTACTTGTTAAACCCTCTTGATATTTAACCTTATTGTTTAATATAATCTATTGGTCTAATGCATAAAATTACTTTCAGAAAGTATCTTTTATTTTTAAAGAAGGATTTCTTAGGTCAAGGCATTTCTTTGAGTCTAATATAAGGTTAGTCCAGATGGACTGTCTGACGTTATTTTCAAATAACACGAAAGATCAGTTTGATTTGTTGTACGCTGCAATGCCTTTATCAGTCAGCGACTTCCAATAAAAACCAAGCCTGAAACTAAAATTCTGCCTGAGATGGGAGACGTCCAAAATGAAGTAAAATTGGCCATCAATCAATTTCTAAGAAGAAATATTCCTTCACAGCCAGTGCTCATTGTGATCATTGTTTAGCTGTGAAAATTCCTGTTACTCTCGTGTTTTCTGAAGACGCCACTGATTAGAGCCAACAATCCTGGTTAAAGCCCAATTGGTTTTATTGTACCAAAAACACCCCAAGGTGCTTCAGAGGAGCAGTATCAATCTAAAGAATTGAGACAAATCAGTAGGCAAATAGATAGGTTTGCAGAAACCAATATCCTGGCAGGTAGTTTGTTAATACTGCACAGGAGGGTTTAAACTCGTCAAGGACAAGTCTCACCCCGGCCGCTCCCTCTTCTGGATTCAGTGGAAGGGAGGTTGGTTGGTGTGATGGTCTGGGCTGTGTCCACAATACTGTACGCAAAGACCGCTCCCTCTGTAACTCCCTGGTCAATTCCTCCCTTCCCTCCCGCACCAGCCCCTCCCCGGGCCACTTTCCCTTGCAGCCGCAAGAAAATGCTACACTTGTCGCTTTACCTCCCCCCTCGATTCCATTCAAGGACCCAAGCAGTCGTTCCAGGTGCGACAGAGGTTCACCTGCACCTCCTCCAACCTCATCTATTGCATCCGCTGCTCTAGATGTCAGCTGATCTACATCGGTGAGACCAAGCGTAGGCTTGGCGATCGTTTCGCCGAACACCTCCGCTCGGTCCGCAATAACCAACCTGACCTCCCGGTGGCTCAGCACTTCAACTCCCCCTCCCATTCTGAATCTGATCTTTCTGTCCTGGGCCTCCTCCATGGCCAAAGTGAGCACCACCAGAAATTGGAGGAGCAGCACCTCATATTTCGCTTGGGCAGTTTATACCCCAGCGGCATGAACATTGACTTCTCCAATTTCCGGTAGCCCTTATTGTCTCCTCCCCTTCTCAGCTCTCCCTCAGCCCTCTGGCTCCTCCTCTTCCTTTCTTCTTCCCGCCCCCCCCCCACCCTACATCAGTCTGAAGAAGGGTTTCGGCCCGAAAGATTGCCTATTTCCTTCGCTCCATAGATGCTGCCTCACCCGCTGAGTTTCTCCAGCACTTTTGTCTACTGTATTTTCACTGTGGTCTTGGATGGAGCTGATCCCAAACCACGATGCGATGCATCCCAATAAGATACTTTCTATGGCGCATCTGTAGAAGTGAGGGTTGTTGGGGGACATGTCGAACTTTCTAAACCTTCTAAGGAAGTAGAGGCATTGGTGTGTTTTCATAGCCATTGCTTCGATGTGGCTGGTCCAGGACAAATTACTGGTCATGCTTATTCCCAAGAACTTGCTATTGAGGGAGTGCAGCGTAGGTTCACCAGGTTAATTCCCAGGAGGGCGGGACTGTCATATGTTGATAGAATGGAGCGGCTGGGCTTGTATACTCTGGATGAGAGGGGATCATATTGAAACATATTAGATTATTCAGGGTTTGGACACGCTAGAGGCAGGAAACATGTTCCCGATGTTGGGGGAGTCTAGAACCAGGGGTCACAGGTTAAGAATAAGGAGTAAGCCATTTAGAACGGAGATGAGGAATAAGGAGTAAGCCATTTAGAACGGAGATGAGGAAGAGTTGTGAGTCTGTGGAATTCTCCGCCTCAGAAGGTGGTGGAGGTCGGTTCTCTGGATGCTTTCAAGAGAGAGTTAGATAGGGCTCTTAAAGATTACGGAGTCAGGGGGTATGGGGAGAAGGCAGGAACAGGGTACTGATTGTGGATGATCGGCCCATGATCACATTGAATGGCGGTGCTGGCTCGAAGGGCCGAATGGCCTACTCCTGCACCTATTGTCTATTGTCTATTAACCTGAAGCTTTCAACCATCTCTACTTTGGCGCCATCAATGTATACTGAGATGTGTGCACCACTTTGCTTCCTAAATTCGATCACAGTCTCCTTTGTCTTGCTGTTCTCAGTGATGACTTTGCTACCTTAATGTGATTCAAAAAGGATTTTAAGTTCCCAATTAATCATAAAATTGACACTATTTCCTTGTAGTTACTAAATACACATTTGATGTTTTAGTTCAGTTTGGTTTAGAGATGGAGCATGGAAACAGGCCCTTTGGCCCAACCGAGTCCGGACTGACCAGCAATCCCCCCACATTAACACTACCCTACACATCAGGGACAATTCAAAATTACACCAGGCCAATTAACCTACAAACCTGTACGTCTTTGGAGTGTGGGAGGAAACCGAAGATCTTGGAGGAAACCCACGCGGTCTCGAGGGGAATGTACAAAGTCCGCCTAGACAGCACCCATAGTCAGGATCAAACCTGAGTTCTGGCGCTGTAAAGGGCCTGTCCCACTTGGCTGTCATTCGCACGCCATTTACACGACCTGCTAGCGTGTGGGTAGCGCGGGACGGGCGCATGGAGTGGTGTGGAGGAGTGTGGAGTGGCGTGGAGGAGTGTGGACATCGTCCTGAACGAAATCTTCGCGCGCCACCGGCCTGTCACGTAACTGACGGCCAAAGTGGGACAGGCCCAAGACCCTGGCGCGGCGCAACGTCTCACCTCCAACAGCAGCAGAAGCAGGCAAACGATCGCCGAACTCGGCCTGGGGCTCACGGCCGTTGCGGATGCGGATCCGCCCCCACTCCTACTCCCAGAGCGGGGCCAAGACGATTGGAGATAGACACAAAATGCGGGAGTAACTCAGCGGGACTGGCAGCATCTCTGGAGAGAAGGAATGGGTGACGTTTCGGGTCAAGACCCTTCTTTCAGACTGAAGAAGAGTCTCGACCCGCAACATCATCCATTCCTTCTCTCCAGAGATGCTGCCGGTCCCGCTGAGTTACTCCTGCATTTTGAGTCCATCTTCAAATGACGTCACGCGCTCCAGACGGCTGTGCGGACGCATGATGACGCGCGCGACTGTCGCGCGACCATTACTACCGGCCTGTCGCGTAAATGACGGCCCAAGTGGGACAGTGCCTAAGGCAGCAAGTCTATTGCTGCGCACCGTGCCGCCCACAGTTTTACTTTTGAGTTTTCAAGACAGCTGAACAACTATGGACTCAACTGTTCCAAAGTTTATAGCAACTGCCATTTAAAATTTGCATAAAATAATTCTAAATTGTATATTTAAAAAAAATACTTAAAATTACTATTGCAGTGGTACGTTCGAGTAGTGGAGTATTATGGATTCAATGCAGTTCTCTCGTCAATGAATCCTTGAAGCAGTAAATTTTAACTCCATCTGGTCAAAGAATTGCATTAAACGAGATGACAATAAGTTAATCAATCCACATCTACGTTAGTTTAAAGTTATTTTAGGCTTGGCTTTAATGCTATGACAAAGGAATGCCACTTTAAAAATGTATAAGAGTTGAATGCTATTGATAGCTTAGAAAGAGTACTTTGTCTCCATTATTGACTACTACCATCACTGTCACTTTTTTATATTGTACTATAAATGTTGGTATTTGAATTCATAACCATTTTTCGTTGTAGACACCTTGCTGTTTCTTATTTTTCAATACATTTGTCACAGGTAATGTGGTTGAGAAGACGAATGGCATATTTCATGAAAGTTGTCACATTAAAATACCCTTACTCTTCTGTATCTCAAATGCAGCAGCCTAGTGTTTGTCTGCTGAATCCTCTAGGCAGGTAAATAAATTTATGGTCGTAAGCAAATGTTTTTTTTTCCTCCATTGTGTTTTGTGCTATTTTCCTGATTGCAGTGCAGGTGGCATTTTGAAAGCTTGCTGCAAAAATTGTTCCCACTTAAGCCATTGAATCATTTTGTGAGCAAGGCTATTAGAATATGTAAAATTAATTAGCTATAGAGTTCTGTTTCTCAATCTCGTGCTGAATTAAAATTGAGCTGGTCATTTTACTTTTTACTTATGGTCCCTTAAGCTTTGAAAGCATTGAAATGTGTTAAATGAGGCTCCTGTTTTGTTGGCATGGTGCACACGCTGTACACACAGCTCTGCATTAGCTTCGAGTAATTGGAATTCAGTTGTGCTTCTACAGATGTGAAGAAAATATCCACAATATTGCTCAGGCATTTATCATGAGGTTAAAATTATTTACGAATATTTGTATCTTGCTGAATACTTGGGCCTTATGATTCTCCTGGAGTTCTCAATGGAAAAACCGAGGTTACCATGGTGATGCGAATCTAATCAGTGCCACAATGTGTTTGGTAAAGTGCTGACACCAGTCAATATATAGAAGGCTACAGCAGTGGAAGATTTATTTCCTAAAGCCTCTGTGTTCATTTTTTAGTGTGAGCAACTTTTGTATAAGATAATTATGTAATTTATTTTTCTCCATCAATCCAGTCCTGTCTCAGGTTTTCCCTCATTCAATTTTATCGTTTTCCTTCCAATGGATTCAGGGGGGAGAGAGAATTCTACAATCTTTCAGTTCCCAAAACACATGAAAAGGAGGACAGACACAAATTGCTGGAGAAACTCAGCGGGACAGGCAGCATTTCTGGAGAGAAGGAATGGGTGACGTTTAGACAATAGACAATAGGTGCAAGAATAGGCCATTCGGCCCTTTGAGCCATTCAATGTGATCATGGCTGATCATTCCCAATCAGTACCCCGTTCCTGCCTTCTCCCCATATTCCCTGACTCCGCTATCTCTAAGAGGCCTATCTAGCTCTCTCTTGAATGTATCCAGAGAACTGGCCTCCACTGCCCTCTCAGGCAGAGAATTCCACAGATTCACAACTCTCTGTGAGAAAAAGTATTTCCTCGTCTCCGTTCCAATGAAGAAGGGTCTTCTTCTTAGAAGGGGTCTTGCTTCATCAGACTGATGAAGGGTCTCGACTCGAAACGTCACCCATTCCTTATCCCCAGAGATGCTGCCTGTCCCGCTGAGTTGCTACAGCATTTTGTGTCTATCTTCGGTGTAAACCAGCATCGGCAGTTCCTTCCTGCGCATGAAAAGTGGGACTTGCTTTTACGTGCCACTTTTCTGTATTTCTTTTCCAGAAGTGTCTCAAACTGTGTAAACAGCTTGGAAAAAAACAGTAATTACATACTGTAGGTGGAGGAAAATAACAAACCCTTGGCTCGCTGCAATTAATGGCTACGTATTGATCACTTTTACTGTGGACAGGGCCAATTGGACCCATCTTGGTTCATCCATCCAGAATGACCTTGAATCTCTGCAAGAACAGCTGGTTCTTAAATTATTCCTCCAGGACGTGCTTCTCAGGAATGATGTGCTCCAGCATTTCCACTAAAATCAGATTTCTGTAACGCGAGATGAATATTTTATCTCTCCACTGTCAAAGATTAAGGATCTTAAAGCCTGCAATTATGTGGATAGTTTAAGATCCAGACTGACCAACGCACTATTATAAAATAATTTTGATTTACCTGTATCTTACCTAGTTTAATTTAGTTTAGAGATGCAGCATCTTCGACCCACCCACTTGGTGGCCCTTCGACCCACCAAGTCCGCGCCAACCAATGATCCCCGCACACTAACACTATCCTACACGCACTAGGGGCAATTTACAATTTTACAGAAGCAAATTAGCCTCCAAACCTGTACGGCTTTGGAGTGTGGGAGGAAAGGACAAAGGACAAAGGACATTTATTGTCACATACACCAATTGGTGCAGTGAAATTTGAGTTACCATGCAGCACACAAATAAGATAAACACAACACGATAGAATTTAACATAAAACATAAAAACATCCCCCACAGCGGAATCAACATTTCCCACTGTGGGGGAAGGCAACAAAGTTCAGTCCTCTTCCTCTTGTTCTCCCGTGGTCGGGGCCTATTGGGGCCTCTGCAGTCGCCGCAACGGCGGCCCGATGGTTCAGGCCCTCTCGCGGGATGATGGAGCTCCGGCGTCGGAACTGAAGAACACTCTCAGCGGCTTGGAGTTTCCGAAACGGCCGCTTCCTACCGGAGACCGCGGCTTCCGAAGTCCACAAGCCGAGCTGGGCAGAACTCCAACTCTGGCGACCACGGCAAGGATCCCAGGTCTCCGCGATGTTGCAGTCAGCGCCGACCGCGGCTGGAAGCTCCGCAGACCACAGCTCCACGATGTTAAACAGGAGCTTCACATGGCGATCCCCGGTAAGGCATCGCCCGCTCCGCGGTGGTGATCCAGTGCTACGCCGCCACTGATGCTCCGGCCAGTCTCCGGCAGGAAAGGCCGCGACAATCCAGATGGTAGGCCGCGAGGAGGGGGCGAAGATGCGGCTCGGAGAAAAGACGCATCCTCGACCAGGTCGTGACTGGAGAAGACGGTTTCCCCCCCCCCCCCACCCCACAAATAAAAAAAGACTAAAAGACCTCCAAAACAAAACTTTTAGACAGACTGAAAACAAAAAGGATGAAAGGACAGACAGCTGCTGCGAGGCTGCCACACTCGATGGAGCCACCACTCACAACCGGAGCACTCGGAGAAAACCCACGCAAACTCATGGAGAGAACCATACATACTCCATGCAGACAGCACCCATAGTCAGGATCGAACCCGGGCCTTTGGTGCTGTAAGGCAGCGACTTTACCGCTGCGCCGACCATCTTTTAGTGTCAGCAGTTACTTGATATTCTGAGAACGTCTATTTTATCTTCATGGATGTAACAAGCAGAACTGATGCACGTAGATGTAGTGCGTTTGGATTTTCTAAAGGCATTTAACAAAGTGCCATATAAAAGGCTAATGCACAAGATAAGAGCTCATGGTATATAGTCGGACGTGTGCTATTATGGATTGAGGCAGGATCAACAAATCTTTCTTAAGCTGGAAGAATATAACGAATGATCTGCCCTAAAGATCAGTTCTTGGCCTTTAATTAGAATTATATTAGTCACCTGAAGGTGGGTCAGAGTGTAAGATGACGGGACAAGTGTGATGACGGGACAATAGGTGGCAGGACATTAGGTAATGGGGATATTTGGTTTCTGCAGCAGATCTAGTTTGTGTGAGGTCGATGCTTGGCAAGTTGTGTTTATTTTTAGAGCACCTGATGACCTGCACCTTGGAGGGAGAAACCTGAAGGCAGACTATTATCAAAACGGAGAAAGGTTAGAGAGGGTGTGTTGCGCATGTGTTGCAAAACTCTGTGTAGGAAGGAACTGCAGATGCTGGTTTTCACCGACGATAGACACAAAATGCTGGAGTAACTCTTCTTCAGACGACGAAGGGCCTCGACCTGAAACGTCACCCATTCCTTCTCTCCAGAGATGCTGCCTGTCCCGCTGAGTTACTCCAGCATTTTGTGCCCATCTCGTTGTAAAACACTAGCAGGCAGGTGCAGCAAATGCTTAGGAAGGCAAATAGAACATAGAATGGTACAGCACTAGGACAGGCCCTTTGTCCCGCAATGTCTGTGCTGAACATGATGCCAAGATAAGGTATAATGTAGAAACAAAGAATTGCAGATGCTGGTTTATACCAAAGATAGACACAAAGTGCTGGAGTAACTCAGTGGGTCAGGCAGCATCTCTGGGGAAAAGGGATGGGTGATGTTTCAGTGTCGGGACCCTTCTTCTGACTCAGGTCTGAAGAAGGGTCTCTGCCTGAAACGTGGCATGGAAGATAAGTTAAGACCTAGGCAGATCAGCTATGATCATTTTGAACAGCTGAGCAGACTTGAATGTTCCCATTCAACTCCTGTTCCCATTTTCTGATGTTCTTAGGGGCCTGTCCCACTTACACGGTTTTTTTTCGGCGACTTGCAGGCACCCGTCATAGTCGCAGCAGGTCGCCAAAAACATGTTGAAAATCCAGCGGCGACCAGAAAAAGGTACGACTCTTTGTACAGGGTCTTGGTGAGACCACACCTGGAGTATTGCGTACAGTTTTGGTCTCCAAATCTGAGGAAGGACATTCTTGCCATAGAGGGAGTGCAGAGAAGGTTCACCAGACTGATTCCTGGGATGTCAGGACTGTCTTATGAAGAAAGACTGGATAGACTTGGTTTATACTCTCTAGAATTTAGGAGATTGAGGGGGGATCTTATGGAAACGTACAAAATTCTTAAGGGGTTGGACAAGCTAGATGCAGGAAGATTGCTCCCGATGTTGGGGAAGTCCAGGACAAGGGGTCACAGCTTAAGGATAAGGGGGAAATCCTTTAAAACCGAGATGAGAAGAACTTTTTTCACACAGAGAGTGGTGAATCTCTGGAACTCTCTGCCACAGAGGGTAGTTGAGGCCAGTTCATTGGCTATATTTAAGAGGGAGTTAGATGTGGCCCTTGTGGCTAAGGGGATCGGAGGGTATGGAGAGAAGGCAGGTACGGGATACTGAGTTGGATGATCAGCCATGATCATATTGAATGGCGGTGCAGGCTCGAAGGGCCGAATGGCCTACTCCTGCACCTAATTTCTATGTTTCTATGTTTCTATGTTTGGGCGACTACTCACGACCATACAGGCGTCACCCTGTGACATGTCGACACGTGACGCCTTGCATGTCTCACCCGCTGAGTTTCTCCAGCATTTGTGTCTACCTTCGATTTTTCCAGCATCTGCAGTTCTTTCTTAAACGTGTTCACAGGAGGTGCACGGCCGTGCCGGCGGCTTTGCGCAGGATGCGGTAAAGCCAGAGCTCGGCCGCGCTCGGGGCGGGTGTTTGACGGGCCGGATGAATACAGGAAACAAAATCCGCTTGCAGGCCGGATTATTTCGGGTTACGTGCCGCATTCGGCCCGGGGGCCGCAGGTTGCCGACCCCTGCCTTATATCGACACAAAATGCTGGTGTGACTCAACGGGTCAGGCAGCATCACTGGAGAAGGAATGGGTGACATTTCTGGTTGGAATCCTTCTTCCAGGAAGTTTTCTGGGAGGCTCTGAAGAAGCGTTCCGACCCGAAACGTCACCTTTACTCCAGAGTTGCTGCCTGACCCGCTGTTACTCCAGCACTTTGCGTCTCTCTTTGGTATAAACCAACATCTGCAGTTCCTTGTTTCTGCACTGATGTTTTTGACTTGTTGCCAATCTTCCAATTTTTTGCAGGTTACCTGATTGAGTGCTAACACCATATGCAAGGCTTAACTTTGCACTAAAACGAAGGGTGAAGTCAGGTTCATAAGTGATAGGATCAGAATTAGACCATTCGGCCCATCGAGTCTACTCTGCCATTCAATCCTGGCTGATCTATCTCTCCCTCTTAACCCCATCTCTGCCTTAAAAATATCTACTGACAGCCTCCACAGCCTTCTGTGGCAGTGAATTCCCCTTTATCGCCCTCCGACTAAAGAAATTTCTCCTCATCTCCTTTCTAAAGGCACTTCCTTTTATTCTGAGGCTATGACCTCTGGTCCTAGACTCTCCTACTAGTGGAAACATCCTCTCCACATCCAGTCAATCCAGGCCTTTCACTATTCGTAAAGGTCCAGGCAATACAGTTGCTGTTACATGAAAACATAATGATACCGTATAATTATACAGTTTGGTACATACCTGGTGGGCCGAAGGGCCCGTTGCTGTGTTGTACTGTTCTATTGTAAAACAACTGTCCTGTGTAGCAACACCATTATTTGTGTAGGTCACATCACTATTACTACATATTGATGTGATCTACTCTTGAATATTCAAAAAAATCTCTTAAATATATTTTAAAATTAAATAAAGAAGCATATAGAAATAAATCCAAGCAAGCAAGGGAATAACAAGTGTTTCTCTTTAATGCTTTCCCTTATGAAGCATCAGCCTAGTCTCAAAGAAATGCAAGTGCAAAGAAATGAACTCAAGACTCGTGTGGAAACATATTGGAGGATTAGTGGCCAATTACTTATCTGCATCCAACAGACTTTTCCAAACAAAAAAACAAAACAAACTGAGAAATGGATTTCTGGATAACTCCATTGATCTTTCTGAACTCAGCCCAGTCCTGTATTGCTTGGCAGTCAGTTGCTTTAAATTATCAAGGTAAAAGATCTATTCCTTTAGAAAGATACATTGCTTTCATGCAGAACTCACTGGATAGAAGCTGACAATTCTGTCACACACTTCCTACTACTAATGTTAATGTGAGTCGTAAACTGGGTATACCAAGCGCCTACATTTTATGAAGCCAAATTATTCTGGGACAGTAAGTATCGATTTGCTTGACACCTTGGAGATATAAAGTGAAAATTGACTGGACGAATCCATGCATCTAATACCGATGAGTAAAATTAAATCCAACAGACAAATGGAGCTGCGGTTTCTGTTTACCCCCCGCCCCCCCCCCCCCCCCTCGCCAGTCAGCTCCCCATGAGCATTGAAGATATACATGTACACAAAATGCTGGAGTAACTCAGCAGGACAGGCAGCATCTCTGGATAGAAGGAATGGGCGACGTTTCGGGTCGGGACCCTTCTTAAGACTTCTATCTAGGGTTGCTGCCAGTCCCAACATTTTGTGTTACTCCAACATTTTATGTCTGTAAATCTGCATCTGCAGTGTTCTCCTACACACCTCATGAGCATTGGACTGGCAGAGGCCGAGACCAGTGTGTGGCCGTGACTGAAGGAAGCAGAGTTTCTGCTGCAGGAAGCTGTTTAGCCTCAGTGTGTGGTACACTGACCTGTGCATATACTCCCAAGAATTGAGATTGAGTTGAAAGATACAGCATGGAAACAAGTCCTTCAGCTCACCGAGTCCGTGACGACCATCGATCACCCGTTCACACTAGTTCTGTATTATCCCACTTTCTCATACACACTCGGGGCAATTTACGAGGGCAATTAATCTCCAAACACGCACGTCTTTGGGATGTGGGAGTTCCAGAATCCTGGCCGCAGGGGGGCAAATTCGACCCGCCGATCGGCGCGGATGTCCCGGTGAGGTCGAGATCGGCCGTCTCACCCAGCCTAGGTGCCACATTTTCAGGGGGACTTCTGTGGTGGGGGGGGGGGGGGGGGGGGGGATTTTTTGTCTGGATCAAAGGGACGATTGGACCACCAGCTGCCGTTAATGTGGTCCTGTATTGGTTTGGTGTTTTTTTTAATTGGGTAGCTGGTGATGTACGGAGTGTGCTCTGATTCTCTGGTGCTCTTGTTCTCTACAACTGAACAGATTCTTGCATTTTCTATCTGTGCTGAGCTTCAGAGCTTCAAGTTTGAGGCTTTTACATCCGCTGCCACTGGGCATCCTCCGGTCAACTGACTAGTTATCAACATGTGAGGATAATTAATATTCAGTCGCAAGTATAATTTAGCTTGTAATTCAATGAATGAGAGCAACAATTACTTCAGTTGGTTATTCTCATTATTTTAGAGGGTGCTATTAATTTGCCATTAAGTACGTTATTCTCGGCTACAGCTAATGTCAGGGAAAGGCAAACAACGACACATTTCATGTTCTTTAGACTGTAGAAACATAGCGCACAAGCAGGCCCTGAGGCACACCAGGTCCGCGCCAACCAGCGGTCACTCCGTACTCTAGCACTATCCTACAAACTAGAGACGATTTGCAATTTTTGCCGAAGCCAATTAGCCTACAAACCTGCACGTCTTTGGAGTGTGGGAGGAAACCGGAGCACATGTAATCGTGTATTGTCTTTCCGCTGACTGTTTAGCAGGCAACAAAAGGTTTTCACTGTACCTCGGTACACATGACAATAAACTAAACTGAGCACCCGGACGGACTAAACCCAAGCGGTCCAAGGGAGAATGTTACAAACTCCGTGCAGACAGCACCTGTAGTCAGGGTCGAACCTGGGTCTCTGGCGCTGTAAGGCAGCAACTCTACCGCTGCGCCACCGTGCCGCCCAGTGTTGTGCTGAGTGCCAAACTAGATATGAGCGCACTTAATATTTAAGTGCAGTTTAGGAATTGGATGAATTTCCAATTTTTAAGAAATTTGCCTTGTGTCAGGAGTATCTATGGCAGCTGGGGGGAAAAACCACGTTCACTAAAGAATGAGGACATCTCTAATAAGAAACAGGGACCTTTGTGAACCATGTGGTCCATGGATAGACACCAAGTGCTTGAGTAACTCAGCGGGTCAGGCAGCATCTCTGGAGAAAAAGGATGGGCGACGTTTGAGGTCGGAACTGAAGAAGGGTTCTGACGACCCGATACATCACCCATCCTTTTCCTCCAGAGATGCTGCCGAGTTACTCCAGCACTTTGTGCCCATCTTCGGTATAAACCAGCATCTGCAGTTCCTTCCTATACTGGTGGTCCATGGAGCCTGCTTTGCCAAACTATATATGAGCGCACGGTGAACAGTGATAGCTGGAAGAGACTCACCAGTCCATCAGGACTGTCACACACTCCTGGTGCCCTGTGTATCGGATTTTACGATTCAGATGCTAAATAATTAAACGGATTTTCACCCGTATGGGGAAATGGTTTTAAAGAACCATGCAAAGCTGTCGTTTAGAGTCAAGATCAAAGCATAATGTGTTTCAGTGTTTTTCTGAAGAATTTAAACCTTGGCTCCTGATCTATATTCTACATTTTTTTCTTCATTTTTTAATCAGATATATTTTTTACCCCACAGGATTTTAAAATTTATTTTTTTGTACTCTTGCTGCTCAGTCCTTTTAACAAAACAAAAATCTTTAATCCTTTCGATGAAAGTTTTGTTTTAATATCACCCCTTTAACTTCGTACGTTCTTAAGTATGAAGTGATTGATGACGCAACTCAGTCAAACGGTTGTTAAAAGCTGTTTTATAGTCTCTCCGAAGATAGTTTAAGAGGTTCAGCCCAGGTACAGATGCAGTGTCTCATTGACAGCAAAATAATTGGCACGAATGTGGAGAGGATGTTTCCATTAGTGGGAGAGTCTAGGACCAGAGGTCACAGCCTCAGAATTAAAGGACGTTCCTTTAGGAAGGAGATGAGGAGGAATTTCTTTGGTCAGAGGGTGGTGAATCTGTGGAATTCATTGCCACAGAAGGCTGTGGAGGCCGTCAATGGGGTATTTTTAAGGCAGAGATAGATAGATTCTTGATTAGAATGGTGGTCGGGGGTTGTGGGGAGAAGGCAGGAGAATGGAGTTAGGAGGGAGAGATAGATCAGCCATGATTGAATGGCGGAGTCGACTTGATGGGCCGAATGGCCTAATTCTGCTCCTATCACATAAATGTGAACATATTTTAGGAAATTGAGCTGTTCTGGACCACTGTTAATCTCTGCACTAATTGAAAGAAGGCAGGTAACCGTGAGCAGCCTCTATTAGGCTGATGCGTGCAAGATTTAACCATTAAGGGGACACAAAATGCTGGAGTAACTCAGCAGGTCTGGCAGCATCTCTGTAGAACATGGATCGGTGACATTTCAGGTTGAGATCATTCTTCAGACCTCTCTTCGGATCTCAACCCGCAACGTCAGCTAGCCATGTTCTCCAGAGATGCTGCCTGAACTGCTGAGTTACTCTAGCACTTTGTGTCATGTTATGTATTAACCAGCACCTGCAGTTCCTTGTTTCCACTCTAAGATTTAATCATTGGTGAGTGACCTTTAGATATGTTGGCTGAGTATTCTCCCTGCTCCACAGGGTTCCTATCTGGGTTCTGGTCTTATCTCTTCTTTCGCCCTGCACATTTCTGCAGTGAAAGTATTTTTTGTCTCATTATCTGCAGCCTTGTGGAATAGAGAATTCCAAGGATTCACATCTTGCTGAATGCATCCATGAATTCTCATCTTCAACCTAAGTGACCAGCTATTTGTCCCGGGTGTATGTCTCTTAGAGCAGTAGAGTCATACCACATGGTCAGTCCGACTAGACCTGCCTGATCTCCCGTTTGCTAAATACCTTAACTCCCTCTCCCATTCCCACACTGACCTTTCTGTCCTGGACCTCCTCCACTGTCAGAGTGAGGCCCAAAGCAAATTGGAGGAACAGAACCTCATATTTTGTTTGGGCCGCTTACAACCTAGCGGTAAGAACATTGACTTCTCTAACTTCAAGTAACCCTTGCTTTCCCTCTCTCTCCATCCATCCCCCATCCTTTATCTTTGTATGCTTTGTTGTCACCTTCTTGCAATGATATATTCAACATTTTCCTTGATCTTTGTCCCCTTTGATCTCTCGATGTCACACCTTCACGATAGACAATAGGTGCAGGAGTGCCATTAGTGCTAATAGAGTGCCGTTCGGCCCTTCGAGCCAGCATTGTGATCATGGCTGATCATCCACCATCAGTACCCCGTTCCTACCTTCTCCCCATATCCCTTGACTCTGCTATCTTTAAGAGCCCTATCTCACCCTTCCATATACCTGTGTCTCCCTCTCCCTGACTCAGTCTGAAGAAGGGTCTCGACCCGTAACGTCACCCATTCCTTCTATCCAGAGTTGCTGCCTGTCCCGCTGAGTTACTCCAGCATTTTGTGTCTTATCTCGATGTAAACCAGCATCTGCAGTTTCTTCCTACACATGGAAACAGGTCCTTCTTCTCCTGGGAACCTCTCGCTTGGTGGGGAGTCATTTTTGTAGGTGAGCACAACTCTTCCATATTAGAGGAGATGATAGTGATAGCAATCTTAATATTTAAGTGTAGTTTAGGAATGGAGAAACTGGCTGAATTTTCAATTTTAAAGAAATTTGCCTTGTGTCAGGAGCATCTATGACAGCTGGGGAAAAAAAACCCCACGTTCACTGAAGAATGAGGACATCTCTGATAAGAAACAGGGACCTTAGTGAACTGTGTGGTCCATGGATAGACACAAAATGCTGGAGTAACTCAGCGGGTCAGGCAGCATCTCTGGAGAGAAAGCCAATTTCTGGTTGAAACCTTCAGTTCCAACCCTAAATGTCACCCATCCTTTTTCTCAGAGATGCCGTCTGACCCCCTGAGTTACTCTAGCCCTTTGTGTCTATCTTCTGTATAAACCAGCATCTGCAATTCCTTCCTATACGCCTCGTCCACGGAGCCTGCTTTTCCATTCAATAAACGCATGGGTGACTGCGGAATAACTCCGCTCTCATATCTTATCTCTGTAAATTTCCACTGTCCCATAGAATAGAGAATTCCAAGGATTGTCTTGGTTTAGTTTAGTTTACAGATACAGCGTGGAAACAGGCAGTTTGGCCTACCGAATCCGCGCCGCCCAGCAGTCACCCCATACACCATCCTACACACCAAGGACGATTTACAATTTCTACCAAAGCCAATTAGCCTGCAAACAATAGGCAATAGACAATAGGTAATAGGTGCAGGAGTAGGCCATTCGGCCCTTCGAGCCAGCAACCGCCGTTCAATGTGATCGTGGCTGATCATCCCCAATCAGTACCCCGTTCCTGCCTTCTCCCCATATTCCCTGACTCCGCTATCTTTAAAAGCCCTAGCTATCCCTCTCTTGAAAGTATCCAGAGAACCGGCCTCCACCGCCCTCTGAACATGTACGTTTTCGGAGTTTGAGAGGAAACCGGAGCACCCGGAGAAAACCCACGCAGTCACAGGGAGAACGTGCAAACTCTATACAAACTGCACCCAGAGTCAGGATCGAACCTGGGGATCTGAAGCTGTAAGGCAACAACGCTACCGCTGCGCCACTGTTTTAGGCCTCTATGTGTTTATAGGTTTAGGTTTATTATTGTCACATGTACCGACCGATGTACAGTAAAAAGCTTTGCATTGCATGTGATTCAGGTAGTTTCTACAAGGGGCATGACGGTGGCGCAGCAGGAAAGTTGTTGCCTTACAGTGCCAGAAAACCCAGGTTCGATCCTGACTACAGGTGCCTTTTGTACGGAGTTTGTACATTCTCCCCGTGATCTGTGTGGGTTTTCTCCTGGATCTCCGGTTTCCTCCCACACTCCATAGACGTTTGTAGGCTAATTGGCTTCGGTAATAATTGTAAATTGTCCCTAGTGTGTGTAGGGTGGTGTTACTGTGCGGGGATCGCTGGTCGGCGCGGACTCGGTGGGTCGATGCACCTGTTTCCGCGCTGTATCTCTAAACTAATCATAGAAACATAGAAAATAGGTGCAGGAGGAGGCCATTCGGCCCTTCGAGCCAGCACTGCCATTCATTGTGATCATGGCTGATTGTCCCCAATCAATAACCTGTGCCTGCCTTCTCCCCCATATCCCTTGATTCCACTAGCCCCATGAGCTCTATCTAACTCTCTCTTAAATCCATCCAGTGATTTGGCCTCCACTGCCCTCTGTGGCAGGGAATTCCACAAATTCACAACTCTCTGGTTGAAAACATTTTTTCTCACCTCAGTCTTAAATGGCCTCCCCTTTATTCTAAGACTGTGGCCCCTGGTTCTGGACTCGCCCAACATTGGGAAATTTTTTCCTGCATCTAGCTTGTCCAGTCCTTTTATAATTTTATATGTTTCTATAAGATTCCCCCTCATCCTTCTAAACTCCCAGTGAATACAAGCCTAGTCTTTTCAATCTTTCCTCATATGACAGTCCCGCCATCCCAGGGATCAATCTCGTGAACCTACGCTGCACTGCCTCAATCACAAGGATGTCCTTCCTCAAATTAGGAGACCAAAACTGTACACAATGAATGAAACTAAACGTTAGTGCGAGTAGAAAACAGTGAAGTGATGACATTGCTTTGCTGTGTTTATAGGTTCTCAACTCAGACCTGGAGAAAAGAGAGAAGCAGCAACTGAGGATGTTGAGCCAACTTCAGGAAATCCAGGGAAGTTATGATGACTGCGTGCAAGATCGTAAATCCACAAGGTTGGAAATTGCGCATTTATCCCGGCAACTGAAAGAGTCGAGCGCGGGAGCCGAGACGCTCAGGGCTCAGTTGAAAGAGATGGAGCGCCTTCGACTGGAGAGTGAAAAGAAGAAGGATGAATTGAAAGCGAAGGCTCAGGAGTCCATCCGACAGTGGAAGGTGAAGTGCAAGAAGCTGGAGCGCGACGTGGAGAGGCAGAAGGAGTGCGTCGACCAGTGGATGGAACAGCAGAGCCACGTGAGCAAGGAGAAAGAAGCCCTCCAGGGGCAACACGAGTGTACCTTGCAGCAGGCGGAGAGTCTCCGTAGGGAGCTCAACGAGGTCTTGCTGAAACGGGTGCAGCAGGAGGAGGACGTGCGGAGGAAGGACGTGGAGCTCAACGAGTTGAAGTCAAGGCTGCTTCACCTGGACGGGGAGCTGCGGGACACCAAAGACTCTCTGCGCAAGCTGGGATGCGGACTTCCGTGAGCAGGACGCGCTGCACGTGAAGGCCAAAGGGGAGAGGCAGCGGCTGGAGGAGGAATTGGAGGCCTTGAGCGGGCAGCACGATAGGGACCAGGAGAAGCTGTTGGAAATGCAGCGGCTGATCACGGAGCTGAGCGCCGTCCGGTCCGAGCTCAGTACCAAGCTGGCTCAGGAAGAGGGATCCAAGAAGGAGATTAGGAAGAGCCTCTCGGAAGCTCAGGCAAGGCACACGCTGGCCCAAGAAGAAGTCGCTTCCCTCAGCGACCAGTTTAAACTGCAAAAGGACGCTCACAGGAGGAACTTGTGGACTTCAAATCAGAGATGCAGAGTTTAAGATCCAAGCATGAAAGGAACATGCAGTCAGTGCTCAAGCAATTTCAAGAAGAACGGGAAAAACTAGAAAATAATATCAGCTTGTTAAAGGTAAGGGTAATAATTCATGTCAAAGGTTTCAGATCAAGGACCCTTGCGCAGCACTGCAGATTAGGCTTATTTACATTTGCAGAGAAACGGAGGGATGGAGAACAAAGGTAATGTCTGTGATAGGATCGAGATCAAGATTCTTCAGGTGATACAAGGCATTTGGAGATGTTAATGACTAGCTAATGGGTTATTCCCTCTCCCACCCTTCTTCCATTTACTAGTCCATTCACCCACTTTTATCCATCTCTGTCATTTCTGATGATCCAGAAGATGTGACTTTCCATATCAATACCTCCAGAATGGTTTCCTTTCTCCTCAGCGATAGTTGGCAGGACTTTCGACTGTTTCTTTATTTCTTGCAAATCAGCCATGAATGGCGGTGCTGGCTTGAAGGGCCGAATGGCCTACTCCTGCACCTATTGTCTATTGTCTATTGACCATTGTCCCTCTTCGCCTCTCTACCAGAACAATGAAAGGAGTCCGCTTGTCTTCCCCTTGGAGTCTTAGAGTGATACAGCACAGAAACAGGCCCTTTGGACTGACTTGCCCACACCAATTGCCCACATGACCCATCTACACTGGTCCCATCTGCCCGCATTTGGCCTTATCCATCTAAACCTGTCCTATCCATGTACCTGTCTAAATGTTTCTTAAAACGTTGCGATAGTATCTGCCTCAACTACTTCCTCCAGCTGCTCATTCCATATACTCACCATCCTTTGTGTAAAATATTAACCCCTCAGGTTCCTATTGAATCTCCCCCCCCCCCCCCCACCTTAAACCTATGTCCTCTAGTTTCACAGAGTCCGCGCCGACCAGCGATCACCCGTACACTAGTTTATCCGACACACTAGGGGCAATTTACAGAAGCCATAAACCTACAAACTTGCACGTCCTTGGAATGTGGGAGGAAACCGGAGCACCCGGACAAAACCCACGTGGTCACGGGGAGAACGTACAAATTCTGTACAGACAGCACCCCTTGTCAGGATCGAACCTGGGTCTCTGGCGCTGTGAGGCACCAGCTCTACTGCTGCGCCACCGTGCCGCCCTAAACCGTATTGTCTTTTAAATAATATTGAAAATATAAGAGTTCATTAAAAGCCCAGCCTGGCCCGAACATCATCGGTTCATTTCCCTCCACGGATGCTGCCTGACCAGATGAGTACCCCAACACTTAGTTTTTTTCGGTAAAAAGTGCTCTCCATTCTTTCGTTGACATTAAGGAAATGGAGATGACCAGTAGTTTTCTGGCTGCCAGTTTCCTTTGACAAACCATGCCTTAAAGAAGATTGGCACGGGGTGCATTGAGTCTAACAGCACACTAAAGCTTACTTGCTACAAGGGAGTAACCTATCTTCCATATTATAACTTTAATAATAGAACTACACACTATATTGGAGATTCATTGGTGGAGGCTCACTTTAATTTGACAGACACAATGACTGATGGGCTCCATTTTCTTTTTCATGAGCTTCAAATGGACTCATGCGCTGCCTAAATTACAAATTGAATACTAATTCCATACCAGCATTCAATACTAATTGAAAACAGGGTCACTGTTGTAATGCAAGAATCTCGGCAGCCAATTTGCATTTGAAATGTGTTTGTCAGTGACTTTTTCCCTTAATATACTTTTGCACGCACTTACCTAAACGGAAAAAAAGGCATATTTTGGAAGGGTTTAATTTCACTTTACTGAGGCTGCCAAAACAGAGCTCTGATGTGAATTTAACGTGCGGCTAATGTCTTTGGAACTGTTGATCATCCGCGCTGCTTGTTTCAAGCGCGGGCCAGAAAACTGTAACGTCCAGGTTCATGAACAGCTTCTTTCCTACAGCCATTCGGCTATTAAACACGCCAACCTCAGATAAGCTCTGAACTACATAGACCATTATTGTTATTATCGCATTATTATTTGTTTTTTGTGTGTACGTATGTATATGTGCGTGTGTATTTATATATATATATATGTGTGTGTGTGTATCTGTATGTGTGTGTATATGAATATATACACACTGAACTTTTTTTCTCTCTTGTTTATTATATTGTTTACAGTGTGCTATGTTTACATATTCTGTTGTGCTGCAGCAAGTAAGAATGTCATTGTTCTGGGACATATGACATAAAACATTCTTGACTCTCTTGACTCTTGTTGTTTGCGCTTCTTAGGCCGAACAAGCGGATGAGAAGAATTTTGCAAAAGCCCAGCGGCGGCAGGTGGAAAAGATGAAAACCGAATGTGATAAGCTAGCCGAAGAGCTGATTCAGGGCGAGGCAGAAAATACGAAACTCAGGAGGAAATACCTGGCGCTGAAGCAAGAGCTGGAAGCAAAGGTAAGAATTACCCGAGGGAGGGTAACTGTGCGAGACGTGACAGATGAAACCATGAACGTGGATGGGAACATACACGGCGAGATTAGCAGGTTTGCAGATGGCACAAACGTGGGTGGTTGTGCAGGTAGTGAAAAATTGCAGCAGGATCTTGAGCGATTGGCCAGTGGGGCTGAGGAATGGTTGATCAACTTTAATACTGTTGATGGAGAAATGTTGCATTTTGGGAAGTCTAACATGGGCAGGACCTAAGCAGTGAATTGTAGGACTCCTAGAGCAGAGGGATCTAGGAGTGCAAGTACACGGTTCCTTGAAGGTGCAATCGCAGGTAGATAGAGTGGTCAAAAAGGCTTTTGGCACTTTGGCCTTCATTGGTCAGAGTATTGAGTATAGAAGTTGGGAGGTCATGTTGCAGTTGTGTAAGACGTTGATGAGATCGCATTTAGAGTATTGTGTTCAGTTCTGCACACCACATTATAGGAAATATGTTGTCAAGCTGGAAAGGGTACAGGGAAGATTTACAAGGATGTTGCCTGGGCTAGAAGGTCTGAGCGATAGGGAGAGGTTGAGTAGGCTGGGACTATGAGGAGGAGGATGAGGGGGTGATCTTATAGAGGTGTATAAAATCATGAGAGGAATAGATCGGGTAGATGCACAGAGTCTCTTGCCCAGAGTAGGTGACTCAGAGGACATAGGTTCAATGTGAAGGGGAAAAGATTTACTAGGAATCTGAGGGGTAACATTTTTACACAACGGGTGGTGGGTGCCAGAGGAGGTAGATGAGGCAGGGACTTTCCCAACATTAAAGAAACAGTTAAGGGCCTGTCCCGCTTGCTGATTTTTTCGGCGACTGCCGGCATCATTGATTGACGTATCAGGCCACCGAAAAAGTTGCGTCATGACGCAGCGTGATGACGTATTGACGGTGTTTCCTCAAGTGTCGCAACATTTTTCTTTGTCGCCGCTGGATTTTGAAATGTTCAAAATCTTTCGCCGACCCTGATACGTCAGTCAATGATGCCGGCAGTTGCCGAAAAAATCACCAACTGGGACAGGCCTTTTGGACAGGTGCATACTGTAGATACGACAGTTTTGGAGGGATATGGACCAAATGCAGGCAGGTGGTACTAGTGTAGCTGGGACATGTTAGTCGGTGAAATTATTTTTACTTACAAACAGTCCAGTAGAGTATTGTCACACCTAAGGACATCCCTGATTACCAGTGTACAGAAAATAGTCCACTGATCCCGCATGCAAGAGGCACCATGTTTTGGCGCCATTGTCCAAGTCCAGTCCGCGCTCCAGTTGTCACGAGCGGTGCCCGATCGGTGCCCGATCCAGGCGAGCCCCAGGCTGCTGTGGGGCCTCCAGCCGTCTCCTTCCTTGGGTGTGTAGATCGACTTGGGCGTGCTGTTACATTGAGGCAGATGCAATGGCAACATTTTAGGGATATTAGGGACATTTGGACAGGGACATGGATAGGAAAGTCGGAGAATCATACAGCATGGGAACAGGCCCTTCCTGTATTTGAAGGGCCCTTCCTGTATTCCTGACTTGCTCATTCCGACCAAGATTCCCCATCTACGCCAGTCCCACAGTTCACATTTGGCTATTGAGTACCTGCCTTAACCACCTCCACTGGCCCCTCATTCCATATACTCTCCACCCTCATATCCCTCTGAAGACGGGTCCCGACTCGAAGCGTCACTTGTTCATTTTCTCCAGGGTTGCTGCCTCACCCGTTGAGTTACTCCAGTGCTCTGTGTCTTTTTTGTTTGTAAACAGACATCTGCAGATCGTTGTGTCTCATCTATGTGTGTGAATTACTCAATGTCTTGTAAAGGGTAATGTCACTTCCATACAGTGGTCTCAAAAGCACTAAGTATAAAATCAACGTCCCACTTAGTTCCAGTCTCCTCCAAAGTTACATCTTTTGTGTATGAAGATCATTTTGTTCTCCCATCAAACTGACGTTTCACTGTGTTTGGACCACAATTGGAGTCTTTGTTTGACATTTGTTCTTCAACTCCGGCATGGGCAATTGAACTCGGGACAGAGCGGAGATGTATGAAGTCCCTGATGTCTGTTGACCTTGTCTTATTGTCTTGGAATGGGGGAAAAGTGCAGAAGGCAAATAATGTGCTTTTTGTCTTTCATGTACTGTAAGCACATGGAAGAATGTGAGGAAGGATTTCAATGGACTATTCACTTGAAAATCACCAGGAGAATTCCGAGTTAAAATTATGTAAGAATGGTCAAGGAGGCTTTCCGACACATTGGCCTTCATCAGTCAGAGTTTTGAACATAATGTCCGCTGAGTTACTCCAGCATTTTGTGTCTATCTTCGGTGTAAACCAGCATCTGTTGCTCCTTCCTACACACGTGTCTTTTGAGTATAGAAGTTGGGAGGTCATGTTACAGTTGTACAAGACATTAGTGAGGCTGTATTCAGAGTATGGTGTTGAGATTTGGTCACCTGGTATAGGATAGATGTCGTTCAGCTGGAATGGGTGCAGAGACGATTTACGAGGTTGAATAGGCTGGGACTCTTATAGAGGGGTGATCTTATAGAGGTGTACAAACACACGCGAGGAATAGATCGGGTAAATGCACAGAGTCTTTTACCCAGAGTCAGGGAATCAAGAACCAGAGGGACATAGGTTTAAGGTGAGGTGAGGGGTTGAAAGATTTAATAGGAACCGGAGGAGCAGCTTTTTTACATTAAGGGTGATAGCTATATGGAATGAGCTGCTAGAGGTAGTAGAGGCAGATACTTTCACAATGTTTAAAAATCATTTTGACAAGTAAATGGATAGGATAATATGGGCGGGGTATGGGGCAAATGCAGGCAGACGGGACTGGCGTAGATGGGGCATGTTGGTCAGTGTGGGCAAGTTGGGTCAAAGAGCCTGTTTCCACGCTGTACGACTCTATGAACAAGATGCATCTACAACGCACATTGCGTTGCGAACTCTGCAATGTTTGCAGGGCATTGGTACATTTCTAGTTAGTGCATGAACACTGTGTAAGGGGCTGCTCCTTTTTTTCTAATAGACTGCATTTCAAAATAGAATATTAAATATCCTCAGTAACTAAAGGATCACCGTGTTTATGATGCACGAGCTTCATTAAGCTTTGAGGAGTTACATGCAACACAATAAAGAATGAGTAATTAGTATCTTTCTTCATGAACCTTGAGGCTTGTTGTTTTATTGAAATTTACTGGCGATCTGTGGCATTAGTCAAGTAAATTTCCTTGTTCTCTTCCTCTAATGAAGCCTTGGTAACGAGTGCTGTGCAATTATACAAAAACATATTGCAAAAATATTTCTTGCAGACTTGTTTCTAATTGCACCATCTTTAAGTAATGTATTGGCAGGATATAAATTTTCCGTCCCGGAAAATCTCGTGGAAAGCTGGCTCATTAAAATAGTTTCGGCTTGGGTAACTTTCACAACATTCTTTTGTAAGTTTATAGCGAGCTAGCTGCTAAGCAATCTTTTACTGTGGATAATTAATTAAAGGGAAGAGGTGATGGTGGGGTTGGACACCACACTTAATCCACAAATGGGTGGTTTATATTTTAAACTTGGTTGGTGGGATTGAAGGGGACGGCTGCGGGGGGTAGAGTGGACAAACCCCTCCAGATAGAGTCATTTGGCAAGGAACGACTGCAGAGAAGAATTACGAGGATGTTGCCAGGACTGAGAACCTGAGCTTTAGACAATAGACAATAAGTGCAGGAGTAGGCCATTCGGCCCTTCGAGCCAGCACCGCCATTCCCAATCAGTACCCCGTTCCTGCCTTCTCCCCATATCCCTTCACTCCTCTATCTTTAAGAGATCTATCTAACTCTCTCTTGAAAGCCTCCAGAGAATTGACTTCCACTGCCTTCTGAGGCAGAGAATTCCACAGATTCACAACTCTCTTTTCCTCATCCCCGTTCAAGATGACTTACCCCTTATTCTTAAACTGTGGCCTCTGGTTTTGGACTCTCCCAACATCGGGAACATGTTTCCTGCCTCTAGCTTGTCCAAGCCCTTAATAATCAATACGATTCCCTCTGATCCTAAATTGAAAGCTTTCTCTGGATGCTTTCAAGAGAGAGCTGGATAGGGCTCTTAAAAATAGCGGATTCAGGGGATATCGGGAGAAGGTAGGAACGGGGTACTGATTGGGGATGATCAGCCATGATCACATTGAATGGCGGTGCTGGCTCGAAGGGCCGAATGGCCTACTCCTGCACCTATTGTCTATTGTCTATTGTCTAAATTCCAGTATACAAGCCTAGCGGCTCCGTTCTCTCAGCATATGACAGTCCCGCCATCCCGGGAATTAACCTTGTGAACCTACACTGCACTCCCTCAATAGCAAGAATGTTCTTCCTCAAATTTGGAGACCAAAACTGCACACAATACTCCAGGTGTGGTCTCACTTTAGGGGCAGGTTAGGCAGGCAAGGACTTTATTCCTTGGAGCGCAGGAGGATGAGGGCTGATCTTACAGAGGTGTGCAAAAATCACAAGGGGAACAGATGTGGTGAACGAACGCATAGAATCCTTTACCCAGGGTCGGAGAATCAAGAACCGGAGCATACAGGTTAAGGTGAGCGGGGAAATAAACTGAGGGGCAACTTTTTGGGCCAAAAGTGGGGAAATTGGACCAGCTTAGACAGGGACATCTTGGAAGGCATGGACAAGTTGGGCCGAAAGGCCTGTTACCCTGATAAAAGTTCACGATTTGCGGCAAAATGTACAAGATGTTGATGAGTCTAACTTAGATTATAGTGTTCCACACAGAGGGTGATGGGTATACGGAACATATTGCCAGAGGAGGTAGTTGAGGCAGGTACTGTATAACAACATTTAAAAGACATTTGGACAGGCACATAGGTGGGAAAGGTTTAGAGGGATATGGGCCAAACGCAGGCAGGTGGGACTAGTATAGATGGGGTATTTCGGTTGGCATGGGCCAGATGGGCCAAAGGACCTGTTTACATTCTATTTGACTCTATGACTTAATGATTCGAACTAGAAGGTAGACAAAAATGATGGAGAAAACTCAGCGGGTGAGGCAGCATCTATGGAGCGAAGGAAATGGGCAACGTTTCGGGTCGAGATCCTTCTTCAGACTGATGTGAGGATGGGGGGGGGGGGCGGAAAGAAGAAAGGAAGATATGGAGACAGTGGGCTGATGGTGAGCTGAGAAGGGGAGGAGAAAGTAGGGACTACCTGAAATTAGAGAAGTCAGTGTTCATACCGCTGGTGTGCAAACTGAACAAGCGAAATATAAGGTGCTGCTCCTCCAATTACGGTGGGCCTCACTCTGGCCATGGAGGAGGCCCAGGACAGAAAGGTCGGATTCGGAATGGGAGGGGAGTTGAAGTGCTGAGCCACCGGGAGATCAGTTTAGTTAGCGCGAACCAAGGGGAGGTGTTGGGCGAAGCGATCGCCAAGCCTGTGCTTGGTCTCACCGATGTAGAGCAGCTGACATCTAGAGCAGCTAATGATTAGAACTGGTTGTTTCTAAGAAAGCACCATTGAGGGAGGGAGGAAGCGAAGGAGAGGAGAGAATGGGAGAGGGAGAGAGTGGGAGGGAAGAGAGGTGGGGAGGGGGGGGGGGGGCGGGAGAGAGGGAGAGAATATAAAACCTGTGTTTTCATGCTTGCTAAAATAAATGAATCCTGAAACAATTGTAATTTTGTTCGCTTTCCACTGTGGAGGTGATGACATTTGAAAGGCAGCACCAAACATTCTGTACAATGGCTCTTCATTATTGCTTTGTTAAGTGTTGACAGTTTAGCAGAGCGTGTGGAGCTTGGTGTATTAACATTACTGCGTGTCTGACTATTTCTTTAATTTGAGGGATGGGTCAAAGTGGCTGACCAGATTGTGTTTTTTAATGTGATTCACTTGTAGTGAGGAATAGCTATCTGGCAGTGGTTACGTGGCATGATTTTATGAGTCGTTTCACATCACATACCCAGTGCCATCAAATAAAATGTTTCAAACACACCACGTAACCAGCATCCTGACATTACTGGCGGCCTCATTATTTTCATCATATATTTGCATTTGGCCAGAACAGTTTCATTCTGGATCATCTATTTTTGGGTTGTGCCGACAGATCTTCTCGGAGATGCTGGCTGGCGTGTATCTTGTAAGTAATACGCGATAGTGTCCACACTGGAGAAATAATGGCTGTGATATAATCACTGATGCTTACCAAGCGTTCTACACTTGATTGCTGGAAAACAGCAGAATGGAAGCCAGGCAGCATTTGTTATTCTTGGAATAAAATTGAAAATGAGCCACTGGCTCCCATTCGTTTTTAAACCTCCCCAAATGACACCTGACTCTTTAAGTGGGAAACTGTTGCCCGGAAGTCCATCTAATTTCGAATTGGTTCATTAGTTTACTAACCGGCAATACTTTCACAGTGTAGGAAGGAACTGCAGATGCTGGTTTGCACCGGAAAATGACACAAAATGCCGGAGTAACTCAGCGGGGCAGGCAGCATCTCTGGAGAGCAGGGATGGGTGACGTTTCGGGTCGAGACCTGTCTTCAGACTGAGAGTCAGGGGAGATGGAGGCCTGAGATATGTAAGGGTAAAGTGTGAAAGCGACAGATCAAAGCAGTCGATGATCAAGGAAAAGTAGAATTGTTGTTAGCTGGGGAGCAGCAGCGGAGGCATACAATCAGTAAAATTAATCAGGAAGACAGTGAAACGAGTCGGAGAACTAGGGTGAGGGGAGGGACGGAGAGAGAGGGAAAGCAAGCGTTACTTGAAGTTAGAGAAATCAAGCGAAATATCAGGAATATTTCACTGCCTTTTATTTAGTTAACGTTGGAGCGTGGAAACAGGCCATTCGGCCCACCGAGTCTGCACCGACCAGCGATCTCTGCACATTAACTCCACTCTATATGCACTAGGGACTATTTACAATTATACATTTATACCAACTGAATTAACCTTCAAAACCTGTCAGTCTTTGGAGTGTGGGAGGCAGCCAAAGATTTCGGAGAAAACCCACTCAGGTCACGGGGAGAACGTACAATCTCCGTATAGACAAGTACCCGTAGTCGGGATTGAACCTGGGTCTCTGCCTCTATAAGGCAGCAACTCTACCACTGTGCCGCCGTGCCGCCCTTATTACAAGTTGCATATTTTCTTCCATGTGGAGCACTTTCATATTTCACCACTAGGTTCATCTAATTAGTGTTCAGTTTTGTGCAGGGAGTTTGCATTTGTATCAGGTGCTGGGCCTGAGTGAAGCCAGCATTCCTTCAGCAGTCTGAAGAAGGTTCCTGACCCGAAATGTCACCTATACCGTTTCTCCAGAGATGCTGTCTGACCCGCTGAATTACTCCGGCTTTTTGTGTCTACCCTCCACAGATGCTGCCTGACCTTCTGAGTTACTCCAGCACTCTGTGTTTTGCTCAAGATTCCAGCATCCTAAAACTGGTTAAAGTCTTCTGAATTGTTTAGCTTACAGTCTCATTAGCAATTTGCAGATGACACAAAGCTGGGTGGCAGTGCGAACTGTGAGGAGGATGCTATGAGAATGCAGGGTGACTTGGACAGGTTGGGTGAGTGGGCAGATGCATGGCAGATGCAGTTTAATGTGGATAAATGTGAGGTTATCCACTATGGTAGCAAAAACAGGAAGGCAGATTATTATCTAAATGACATCAAGTTGGGAAAAGGGGAAGTACAACGGGATCTGGGGGTCCTTGTTCATCAGTCAATGAAAGTAAGCATGCAGGTACAGCAGGCAGTGAAGAAAGCAAATGGCATGTTGGCCTTCATAACAAGAGGAGTTGAGTATAGGAGCAAAGAGGTCCTCCTGCAGTTGTACAGGGCCCTAGTGAGACTACACCTGGAGTATTGTGTGCAGTTTTGGTCCCCTAATTTGAGGAAGGACCTTCTTGCTATTGAGGGAGTGCAGCATAGGTTCACAAGGTTAATTCCCGAGATGACGGGACTGTCATATGCTGATAGAATGGAGCGGCTAGGCTTGTATACTCTGGAATTTAGAAGGATGAGAGGGTATCTTATTGAAACATATAAGATTATTAAGGGTTTGGACACGCTAGAGGCCGGAAACATGTTCCCGATGTTGGAGGAGTCCAGAACCAGGGGCCACAGTTTAAGAATAAGGGGTAAGGCATTTAGAACGGAGATGAGGAAACACTTTTTCACACAGAGAGTTGTGAGTTTGTGGAATTCCCTGCCTCAGAGGGCGGTGGAGGCCGGTTCTCTGAATACTTTCAAGAGAGAGCTGGATAGGGCTCTTAAAGATAGCGGAGTCAAGGGATATGGGGAGAAGGCAGGAACGGGGTACTGATTGTGGATGATCAGCCATGATAACATTGCGGTGCTGGCTCGAAGGCTGAATGGCCCACTCCAGCACCTATTGGCAAAAATCAAAAAGGGCCACTTTTCAACATAATTGTATAAGGGGTAAGAGCGCTGTAAAAACAAGCCTGAAGGCTTTGTGTCTCAATGCAAGGAGCATTCGTAATAAGGTGGATGAGTTGAATGTGCAGATAGCTATTAATGATTATGATATAGTTGGGGTCACGGAAACATGGCTCCAGGGTGACCAAGGCTGGGAGCTGAACATCCAGGGATATTCAATATTCAGGAGGGATAGACAGAAAGGAAAAGGAGGTGGGGTAGCGTTGCTGGTTAGAGAGGAGATTAACGCAATAGAAAGGAAGGACATTAGCTTGGAGGATGTGGAATCGATATGGGTAGAGCTGCGAAACACTAAGGGGCAGAAAACGCTAGTGGGTGTTGTGTACAGGCCACCTAACAGTAGTAGTGGAGTTGGGGATGGCATCAAACAGGAAATTAGAAATGCGTGCAACAAAGGTAAAACAGTTATAATGGGTGACTTCAATCTACATATAGATTGGGTGAATCAAATTGGCAGGGGTGCTGAGGAAGAGGATTTCTTGGAATGTATGTGGGATAGTTTTCTAAACCAACATGTAGAGGAACCAACGAGAGAGCAGGCTATTCTAGACTGGGTATTGAGTAATGTGGAAGGGTTAGTTAGCAGTCTTGTTGTGCGTGGCCCCTTGGGCAAGAGTGACCATAATATGGTTGAGTACTTCATTAGGATGGAGAGCGACATTGTTAATTCAGAAACAAGGGTTCTGAACTTAAAGAAAGGTAACTTTGAGGGTATGAGACGTGAATTAACCAAGATTGACTGGCAATTGATTCTTAAAGGGTTGACGGTGGAAATGCAATGGAAGGCATTTAAAGACTGCATGGATGAACTACAACAATTGTTCATCCCAGTTTGGCAAAAGAATAAATCAAGGAAGGTAGTGCATCCGTGGATAACAAGGGAAATCAGGGATAGTATCGAAACAAAAGATGAAGCGTACAAATTAGCCAGAAAAAGCAGCCTACCAGAGGACTGGGAGAAATTCAGTCCAGCAGAGGAGGACAAAGGGCTTAATTAGGAAAGGGGAAAATAGATTATGAAAGAAAACTGGCAGGGAACATAAAAACTGATTGCAAAAGCTTTTATAGATATGTGAAGAGAAAAAGATTAGTTAAAACAAATGTAGGTCCCTTGCAGTCAGAAACAGGTGAATTGATCATGGGGAACAAGGACATGGCAGACCAATTGAATAACTACTTTGGTTCTGTCTTCACTAAGGAAGACATAAATAATCTGCCGGAAATAGCAGGGGACCGCGGGTTAAATGAAATGGAGGAACTGAGTGAAATCCAGGTTAGCCGGGAAGTGGTGTTAGGTAAATTGAATGGATTAAAGGCCGATAAATCCCCAGAGCCAGATAGGCTGCATCCCAGAGTACTGAAGGAAGTAGCCCCAGAAATAGTGGATGCATTAGTGATAATTTTTCAAAACTCCTTAGATTCTGGAGTAGTTCCTGAGGATTGGAGGGTAGCTAATGTAACCCCACTTTTTAAAAAGGGAGGGAGAGAGAAAACGGGGAATTACAGACCAGTTAGTCTAACATCGGTAGGGGGAAACTGCTAGAGTCAGTTAGTAAAGAGGGGATAGCAGCACATTTGGAAAGTGGTGAAATCATTGGAAAAAGTCAGCATGGATTTACGAAAGGTAAATCATGTCTGACGAATCTTATAGAATTTTTCGAGGATGTAACTAGTAGAGTGGATAAGGGCGAACCAGTGGATGTGTTATATCTGGACTTTCAGAAGGCTTTCGACAAGTTCCCACATAAGAGATTAGTACACAAACTTAAAGCACATGGTATTGGGGGTTCAGTATTGATGTGGATAGAGAACTGGCTGGCAAACAGGAAGCAAAGAGTAGGAGTAAACGGGTCCTTTTCAGAATGGCAGGCAGTGACTAGTGGGGTACTGCAAGGCTCAGTGCTGGGACCCCAGCCATTTACAATATATATTAATGATTTGGACGAGGGAATTGAATGCAACATCTCCAAGTTTGCGGATGACACGAAGCTGGGGGGCAGTGTTAGCTGTGAGGAGGATGCTAGGAGGCTGCAAGGTGACTTGGATAGGCTGGGTGAGTGGGCAAATGCATGGCAGATGCAGTATAATGTGGATAAATGTAAGGTTATCCACTCTGGTGGAAAAAACAGGAAAGTAGATTATTATCTGAATGGTGGCCGATTAGGAAAAGGGGAGATGCAACGAGACCTGGGTGTCATGGTACACCAGTCATTGAAAGTAGGCATGCAGGTGCAGCAGGCAGTGAAGAAAGCGAATGGTATGTTAGCATTCATAGCAAAAGGATTTGAGTATAGGAGGAGGGAGGTTCTACTGCAGTTGTACAGGGTCTTGGTGAGACCACACCTGGAGTATTGCGTACAGTTTTGGTCTCCAAATCTGAGGAAAGACATTCTTGCCATAGAGGGAGTACAGAGAAGGTTCACCAGACTGATTCCTGGGATGTCAGGACTTTCATATGAAGAAAGACTGGATAGACTCGGCTTGTACTCGCTAGAATTTAGAAGATTGAGGGGGGATCTTATAGAAACTTACAAAATTCTTAAGGGGTTGGACAG
>CM075978.1:1755502-1820851 GCA_038087875.1 Malacoraja senta
AATCATTAAGAAAACTATAAAGAGACCTACTGTTTGTTCTGTATTCATTCAACAAGAAATGACCAGCTTTGGCTCATATTTAAGGAAATAATTATCTCTTGAATGGTTTTGCAGATTGGAAAATTCTAAAACCACAGATAGAATTTTGGTTTAATTTATGCAATCTGGAATTCAGGTTAATTAGTTTAGTTTAGTTTAGAGATACAGTGTGGTCAGCCATGATCACATTGAATGGCGTTGCTGACTCGAAGGACCGAATGGCTTTACACAATAGACAATAGGTGCAGGAGTAGGCCATTCGGCCCTTTCGAGCCAGCACCGCCATTCAATGTGATCATGGCTGATCATCCCCAATCAGTACCCCGTTCCTGCCTTCTCCCCGTATCTCCTGACTCCGCTATCTTTAAGAGCCCTATCTAGCTCTCTCTTGAAAGCATCCAGAGAACCTGCCTCCACCGCCCTCTGAGGCAGAGAAGTCCACAGTCTCCTGCACCTATTGTCTATTGTCTATTGTCTATTGAATGGAAGGATATGGATCACGTGCAGGCAGATAAGATTAGTTTACCTTGGCATCTTGTTTGATGCGGCCATTGTGAGCCGAAGGACATGTCTCTTGCTCTGTACTTTGCTATGCACTAACCCAAGTCAGTGCCTTTCTCCAAAGTAGTAGGATTTCGGAAAGAGCGAACTAAATATATTTATAGAGGATAAATAAGCAAGACACATTCAGAGCAGCAGGGACTAAGGTATGTTGACAGCAAGAAAGGCACTGATCTTTAAAACTGCCCTTTGACCCAGCGAGCAGTGAAGTAGGTTACTTTCCCATTAGGTTTATGGCACATCAGTGCTTGCTTGCGGCTTTCTTCCACTTGGTATCACGATGGATTCGGTTCTGAGCTGCAGCCTTAAATGTAATCTGCTTTCACAAACTGGCCCTGGTTGTTACAGTTCCATCTCCAAACGAGAACGTTAACGCCTTAATACATTTTCCTGGCTTAATAAATACCTTAATACTCTAATATTTTTAAAGTCAAAAGCCATTTTTTTTTAGGAATCTCAAAATCAGGTCGCCATTATGTACCTTCCCCAGTGACAGCCCGGCATTCTCAGATCGCTAAGCTCCTGTATTTGTTCGATTTTTCGATGAATACGTTGGTCTCAATAATCCATTGCTGGCTAATGTTGGTTATACTGATACACAGCGTTGCCAAGTTGGGTCAGGGAAGTCTGTAACAGATAAGAACTGGAAAATGCTGGCGGCTCTGGGGACTATTTCCTTGTCTTTTGACTTTTAGAGAAACGGTGCTGAAACAGGCCCTTCGGCCCATCAGGTCCGCCTCGAACAGCGTTCACCCCGCACACTAAAACTATTCTGCACCCAAGGGACAATTTTTATCGAAGACAAACAACCTGTATAATTAACCTACAAACCTGCCCTTCAGCCCACCGAGTCCACGCTGACCAGCGATCCCCATACACTGGCACTATCCTACACACTAGGGACATTTTCGCATTTACAGAAGCTAATTAACCTACAAACATGAACATCGGTAGATTGTGGGAGCAAACTGGAGCACCCGGCGAAAGCCCAGGTGGTCACGGGTAGAACGTACCAACTCCGTACAGACAGCACCCGTAGTCAGGATGGAACCCGGGTCTCTGGTGCTGTGAGGCAGCAACTGTACCGCTGCGCCACCGGGCAACTCTGCAACATCATGGTTTTAGGCTTGATTCTCCAAAGATCAAAGAGGACGTCAATATCCCCTGATTCAAAGTCCTTAGTGGAGTTGTTAAGTAAGCTGGCAAAGAGCAGAAGAACATTCATAATGTTTCCCTCCATTACAATGTCAAATACATTGGAACAATCCTGATTGGACATTATTGGCGATGAAGTGCTCATGGAATAGTGGGTGATTTACGTAAACTTTCTTTAAAGTAACACAGTCTGCCTTCACCCACGCCACGCTCTCTGTTTCCAATCATTGTAACTCGCCTTCCCATTCCCATAGTGACCTTTCTGTCCTGGGCCTCCTCCACTGTCAGACTGAGGCCACATTCAAATTGGAGGGACAGCACCTCATATTTCACTTGGGCAGCTTACAACCCAGCGGTATGAAGGGTGACTTCTCCAATTTCAAGTAACCCCTGCATTCCCTCTCGCCCCCTCTCCCTCCCCCCCCCCCCCCCGGTCGTCCTACTAGTTCCATTGTTCGCATCCCTGTCTCCCTTCCTTTTCACCTCTTCCCCAGCCTACATTGGGCCATTGTGGGCTCCACCCTTCCTTTGTCATCTGGGCCTGATTCTTCTGGCCAATTCCTACCTCCAGTTCCCTCCCTTCTACTTTCAGTCTGAAGAAGGGTCCCGACCCGAAACGTCACCCATCCTTTTTCTCCAGAGATGCTGCATGACCCGCTGAGTTACTCCAGCACTTTGTGCCTATCTTCGGTATAAGCCAGCGTCCTTTCTGCACAGTTTACTTTGAGTAACCTACCGGACCACTCCGCTGATTATATCATAAATAAAAATAATAACGGCATCCCTTCTATCACGTCACACAAGCTAACTCGGCCTTATCCAAACTATCGTGACAATGCCATGAAATTTGCCCTTTTTTAAATGTGGTATTGAAAAAGAGGACTGTGTTATTACATATTTTCAGAATTCTAACATTTCAGCCCAAGGGTTAGGTTGTCCATCCACTGTGCCATGAAACCATGCGTTCCCAGCACTTTATCTGTAGTATTTTACATTCCCCCTCTCCAATATTTATCTAACTCCTTTTAACTGATGCCCCTGCTAATTGTGCCGAAGTATTCTGTTTTTTAATAACCGCAATGTGAAAAAAAAAGATCTTTGTGATAATCTCTTTAAGTCTTCCTTTATAACTGTAATCGCCCATGCTGGGTATATTGTAGATAAATAGAAGCTAAAAAAAATGTCCTATCACACATCCTGGGCATATTTTGAACAGTTCATTTATAGCAGCTCTTTATATCTGAACACTAGCTGTTTCTATAGACATTCTTCTATATCCACTTTAACATCACCTACTTAATTTTTATAATGTCTATTATGTAACTCCATTTCAAATCCAGCAGTTTCCACAAAAAAAATTCAATTAAACCAGTCAAGCATGGCTTGCCTGACAAATCTGTGCTAGCTATCTCTACAAATCGAGCCACAATTAAGCAATGATCGACTAGCCTTTAATTTTCTATTTTCTCCTTTCAGTGTTTCTTGAACAGGACTATGCCTCATGAGGCACATCGTCATTCTCAAGTGTTGCGCAAAGAGTTCTGGAAGATTCAGATTGGTGTCCTACACTATATATTGTCAGACATTTTCCAAACTTAACCCTTGCCAGCTGACAATTTTAGATTCAGGATAGACACAAAGTGCTGGAGTAATTCATAAGTTCATTGGTTATAGGAGCAGAATTAGGCCATTCGGGCCATCAAGTCTACTCCGCCATTTAATTACAGCTGTTCTATCCTTCCAACCCCATTCTTCTGCCTTCTCCCCATAACACCCATACTAATCAAGAGTCTGCCTTAAAAATATCCACTGACGGCCTACACAGTCTTCTGTGGTAATGAACTCCACAGATTTAACACCCTCTGCTAAAATCCACCTCATATCCTTTCTGAAGGTACATCCTTTTATTCTGAGGCTACGGCCTCTGGTCCTAGACTCACCCACAAGTGGAAACATCCTCTCCACACCCACTCTATCCAGGCTTTTCACGATTAGGTCTTTTTTAGTGAGGTCCCCCCTCATTCTTCTAAACTCCAGCGAGTACAGGCCCAGTGCTGCCAAATGTTCATCATATGTTAACCCAATCATTCCTGGGATCATTCTCGTAAACCTCCTCCGGACCCTCTCCAGGGCCAGCACATCCTTCCTCAGATATGGGGCCCAAAACTGATCACAGTACTCTAAATACGATCTGACCTGTGCCTTATAAAGCCTCGGCATTACTTACCTGCTTTTATATTATACTAGACCGAGGGGGGGAGGGGGGTAAAGGGAGGGAGAGAGAGGGGTGAGGGGGAGGGGATAGGGGGAGGGTGGAGGGGGGCAGATGGGGGAGGGGGAGATGGGGGAGAGAGAGGGGAGGGGGGAGGAGAGGGGGAGGGGGAGGAGAGATGGGGAGGGGGGAGAGAAGGAGGGGGAGAGGGAGGGGGGGGAGGTGGGGAGAGAGTAGAGGGGAGAGTAGAGGGGAGAGCGGAGGGGGGAGAGAGGAAGGGGGAGAGAGGAAGGGGTAGAGAGGAGGGGGGAGAGGGGGAGGAGAGGGAGGAGGGAGAGGGAAGGGGGGGAGGGGAAGGAGGAGAGGGGGAGAGGAGGAGGGGGAGAGAGGTGGGTCTTCCTCCTTTATTTTCTCGGGGCAGCAGGTCCCCCGGCGCTCGGGGCGGAGGAGACTCGAGGGAAGCCATGGGCAATTGCGATCTGAGGACGGTCAAAAGCAGCGGCTTCAATCCCAGAGCCCTGGGGCGGGGGGCTGCTGGGCTGCGGGCGGGGCGGGGCGCTAAGGCCGGCCGTATTCGGGTGCTCCTTGGCATCTCTTGGGAAACCCGAGACGAGGCGCGAGTGTACTGCGTGTAGCTCTTTGCGACGTCATCACTCGGGTGCTCCTTGGCATCTCTCGGGTTCTCTCGGGAAACCCGGGCCGAAGCGCGAGCGTACTGTGTTTTTTCAGCGGCTTCAATCCAGAGCCCTGTGGGAGGAGGGCTGCTGGGCGGCGGGCTGTGGACGGGGCTGGGCGCTGCGCTGCGAACGGCTGGCCGAGTGCTTGTCGACTGTATCGGGGGGAGGGGGTTAACGTAACTCGTCATCGGCTTCAATCCAGAGCCCAGAGTCGGGGGGGGGGGGGATGGGGGGCAGTGGGGCAGGGCGGCTGGGCCCTGGGCGGGGTGGTGCCCTTCAGACGGCAGGCCGGTCAACTGTGAGCGAGAGGAGCCATTGTGACGTCATCAGCTCGTTAGATTTTAAATAGATGTCAGATTTGTGAAGAATTTCAAGATATAACTCGGGAAATAATTAATCAAATTTTCAGATGAGGGGATTTTTTACATCATGAGGTAAATCTCTACCGGAATATGTAGACATTTCACTGTTAGCGTGTCAGGTTTTCCAGGAGATGTGAATCAAAGAAAAAGAGAATCAAACACACAAGACACAAATAAGTACACAAATATCCAAGATCAGACTTTTAGTAATATAGATAGATATCCTCGAAATAAACACTGACATTGCATTCGCCTTCCTTAAAGGCCTGTCCCACTTAGGCTATTTTTTAGACGACTACAGGCGACTAGGCTGTCACCACATGGTCGCCGGGGTGTCGCCTGTATGGTCGTGAGTAGTCTCCTCAGTCACCCAAAGAGTCGTAGCGTCTTTCTGGTCACCGCTGGATTTTCATCATGTTGAAAAATTTTCAGAGACAGTCGGCGACAGTGGGTTTGATGCCAATGAGCGTAGCTTGACATCTCCTGACGTAGGTGCTGTCGTAGTTGTCGCCAGGTTAACGTAGGTTGTTGCCAGGTGACGTAGGTTGTCGCCGGTGCTGACTTTGGTTTTGTTTTTGTTGTTAAAGTAATGATTCTATTTCAAATTTTATGTCGAAGGGGGGGATCGCCGGCAGTCGCCTAAAAATAGCCTAAGTGGGACAGGCCCTTCACTACCGATTCGACTTGCAAATTAACTTTTTGGGAATCCTGCACAAGCACTCCCGTCTCTTTGCACCTCCGATTTCTGAATTCTCTCCCCATTTAGAAAATAGGCTACATCTTTATTCCCACTATCAAAATACATGACTATACACTTTGCTATGCCGTATTCTATCTGGTACTTCTTTGCCCACTCTCCCAACCTGTCCAAGTCCTTCTGCAGAGTCAGCGGGTCCGACATCATCTCTGGAGAAATAGGCCGGGTGGAGCTTTGGATTGGAACCCTTCTCTTGACTTCAGACTAGTCTGAAGAAGGGTTCCAATCCAAAACGTCACCCAACCTTTTCTCCAGCGATGCTGCCTGACTTGCTGAATTACTCCAGCACTTTGTGTCTAACTTCAATACAAACCAGCATTTGCAGTTCCTTCAGACATAATTTTAAATGCAGCATTTTTTGTTTGTAACGGGCTAATGATAAATACAACAATAAATACACTAATGAGTGCAAAGTAGCAGAATGGTGTGAGATGATAGTGCAATCCGAAGTGCAAGAATGAAATAACCAAATGAGGAAGAGTTAAGTGCAGTGTGTGGCAGCACCTCTGGGAAAGGGGATGTGACAGATTCAGGAGTCTTGATAGCAGTGGGGAGGAACTGTTCTTAAGTGTAGACATCTGGGCTTTCAAGCCCCTGTATCTTCTCTCAGAAGGTAGAAGAGAGAAAAGGGAATGGCCAGGGTGACAGACATCCTTGATGATGCTTCCTGCCAACTATCTGCCTCATCCTTGGTGACCCTCGGACTATCCTTGATCGGACTTTGCTGGCTTTACCATGCACTCAATGTTATTCCCTTATCGTGTATCTACACAATGTGGACGGCTCGATTGTAATCATGTGTTGTCTTTCTACTGACTGGTTAGCATGCAACAAAAGCTTTTCACTGTACCTCGGTGCACGTGACAATAAACTAAACTGAACCTGCCCTCCTGAAGCACCGTGAAGATGGAAGGAAGTGACGAGCCTGTGATGGTACTGGGCAGTGTCCACCACTCTCTCTGCAGGGTCAGCCGGTCATGAGCAGAGCAGTCGCCGGACAGGACTGAGGTGCACCCCATCAGAAAACCTTCCACAGCTCATCTGTAGAAGTTTGAGAGCATCCTCGTGGGATCTTCTAATTCACCAAAGAAATGAATATCTACAGATGCCACCATAGAAAGCATCCTATCCAGATGCATGGTAGACAAAATTGCTGGAGAAACTCAGCGGGTGAGGCAACATCTATGGAGTGAAGGAAATAGGCGACGTTTCGGGTCGAGACCCTTCTGAAGGCTATGCCTCTAAGAGCACAAGAAAATGCAGAGAGTTGTGAACGCAGCCCAGTCCATCACACGACGTAGCCTCCCCTCCATCAATTCCATCTACACTCCACGCTGTTTAATGGGTGGTGCGAAGCTTCCTGAGAGTTGTTGGTTCCGCACCGTGCACCTCACTGGAATCAGAAGCAGAATCGTGTTCCGAGTCATGGTTGCTAATCTAAGGTGAGAGATTGAATTGGACGTCAATTATCTTCAGGCCAGTCTGATATTTCGTCAGTTTTGAAGCTCACCAGGGTCAGTCAGGCACCAGTTACGTTTCACAGTCCGTGCTGGCTTCCCATTCTTCACCAAGTGAGAATTACAGCCGTCGTGGATACGAGTCTCCAGTAGTTGCCCACCAGTAAAGACACTGGCCTCCAGGCTTTTAAGAATCGAGAATCAAGAGTCAAGAATATTTTATTGTCATATGTCCAGAAAAGTAACAATGAAATTCTTAATGCAGCAGCACAACAGATACGTAAACATAGTATATATGTGTATATGTGTGTACATATAGTCAAGAGTCAAGTCAAGAGAGTTTTATTGTCATGTGTCCCAGATAGGACAATGAAATTCTTGCTTGCTGCAGCACAACAGAATATGTAAACATAATACAGAACAGGAGATAAAGGTTCAGTGTGTCTACATACCATAGACCATATATGTACACAATGAATAAACAGATAAAGTGAAATAGACTGTTATTGTTCAGAGCTTGTTTGATGTCGTGTTTAATAGCCTGATGGCTGTGGGGATGAACCTGGATGTTCCAGATTTCAAGCTCCTGTATCTTCTTCCCGATGGCAACGGAGAGATGAGTGTGTGGCCAGGATGGTGTGGGTCTGTGATGATGTTGGCAGCCTTTGTGAGGCAGCGACTGCGATAGATCCCTTCGATGGTGGGGAGGTCAGAGCCGATGATGGACTGGGCATATAATATATATGTGTGTGTGCATAATATACACTTACACATACACTCACAAGCATATATATATACTGTACACATATACACACACACACACATATATATGTGTGCATGTATCTTTATATATATATACATACACATATATACATGTACACATACGTACATATACACACACAGACAATAATAGCGTAAAGACAATGCCCCCAAATCTATATAGTTCAGAACTTATTTGGAGGTTGTAGGGTTTAATAGCCTGATGGCTGTAGGGTAGAAACTGCTCCTGAACCTGGACGTTACAGTTTTCAGGCTCCTTTCCCTTCTTCCCAATGGCAGGAGTGAAATGAGAGTGTGGCCAGGGTGCTGTTGGTGGAAACCGGAGCAAATGGAGAAAATCCACGATGTCACAGTGCAGACAGCAGCCGTAGTCAGGATGGAACCCGGGTCTTTGGCACTGTAGGGCAGCAACTCTACCGCTGCGCCACCGTGCCGCCCTGTTCCGTTTATTATTTATTACCTGTGCATGGGTGTATTTACAGGCCTTTTATGCTGCTGTGAGTATGAATTTCATCGTTCTGTTGTCGGTACATTTGACATTTCAACATCTTGACCCTTGACTCGAGTGAAGCTGATCTGTTTTAGCACCACCTTCCCATCACCTATATCCTGTCTGATATCTCTACTCTCCCCTCTTGCACTCTGACAACTTCATCCTTCCTTCTCGCAAAGACAGATGCAAAGTACTCACTTGAGAAGAATCGGTGAGTAGGGTACAAAGCAGCAATTTGAAAATCTGTGCGAGCACAATGGTCTGGAGCGCTGGCAGAACATTGTGTAAAATTGAAATAATTGGCTGCAATTTCTGCTTGGCGAGGCTGTGCGGAGAATTAATTAAACGCACGGGAAGTCTGAAATCGGACATGGCCGGGCACTCCAAAGCAGCACACATTTCTGTAGATGTTTGTATGATGTTTGAAGTAAACATCGAGGGAAGCAAACAGCGGCATGATAGGACGAAGCGCGCATTTGCGGTCACGGGAATTCACGCAGTAGGAGAGGAGTTAGAAATCAATGACAAAGTGATAACAGTCATCACTGGCGGCTTAAGCCGAGCTATTTCACATTGATAGATGAAAGATCAGGTTCGCGAGCCTGAAGGGTTGTGGGCATTGAGAATATAATTGTCGTATGAAGCCAGATCAACACCAGAGGATGCACATGAATGCTAATCAGTCAAGAGTGAAAAGTTAACGACAGATTTTAAAAAAACTATCGATTAGAAACACAGCTCCCCTCTCTCCTCACATTAGATCTCCTCCCAGTCTGATTCATACCACCTTCCCTCACCATCTTAAGCTACCTTTCCCTCCATTCCTTCTCCCCTTCTTCTTTCGTGTCCGTCTTCCATGTTTCAAATGTTGACATCGCTGTCATCGTCCGTCCTGAAAAGCTTCCGGCGACAATCGGTGGGAGCCGTCACTTGTTGCAATAGATGATGGTGGTAGCAGAATTAGCTCGGGATACTTCCAGTTTCCAGCCCCGCGACGTGGACGCTTCTGTTATAGGGCCTCCTTCTCCCCTACCTGACTACAACACATTCTCTCTCGTCTCCCCACTCCAGTTTTCTCTCTCCCCTCCCCCTCTCACTCTCTCTCCACATGTTCGCCCTTCTTCCTCTTCTTGCTTTCCTCTTGCCACCCATTCTATTCTTCTCCCTGCCCACCTTCACAGGTTCTGGGAGCAGAATGAGGCCACTCGCTCCATCAAGTCTACTCCGCCATTCAATTGCGGCGGATCTATCTTTCCCCCTCAAGTCCATTCTCCTGCCTTCTCCCCATAACCCCTTGAAACCCGTACTAATCGAGGATAATCAAAGTCCTTTTAACCCCTCCTTTCTCCTGATACATACTGCAGACATAGACACGGCAACAGAAACATACAGCATGGAACCAGGCCCTTCGGCCCACTTGTTCGTGCTGACCAAGTTGGCACACTGTCTCAGTCCAATTTACCTATGTTTGATCATAGCTCTCAAAACTCTCCAGACCTAGGTATATAATTTCCAGAAGGTGTCAACACCAGTAGAAGGTTGTGAAGGTGTATGTTATTCTTTGAGTCTTGGAGTTGGGACATCATGTTACACTTGTATAAATCATTGGTCAGTTGCTCTTGAGGTTTTGTGTGCTGTTCTGATCTCGAACTACATCATCATCATCAGACATGATCAGTCTGAAGAAGGGTCTCGACCCGAAACGTCACCTTTTCATTCGCTCCATAGATGCTGCCTCCCCCGCTGAGTTTCTCCAGCATTTTTGTCTACCTTCGATTTTTCCAGCATCTGCAGTTCCTTCTTAAACACTCATCATCATCAGCGGTCACTCGAAACGAGTATGACTGTCCTCACCTGAGGATGCCTGTGCGTGACTTTGTTTAACGTGGGGAGACTGGTGCACAGACAACCACCACATGGTCCTTGACAGACCTGGGTCAGGATCCAGTGGCACGGAGTCCAAGATGACCGGGGACCTTTTTCTGCTGCAGCCTTCATCCGCGTTCCCAGCCGTTGTGACGCTCCACTAAGGTCAGCCATCGTCCTCCGCCTGTTCCACCGTTGAGGTCTTGGTTGGATTGCTCTTTGTCAGAGACCTCCCCCTCGACCTTACCGCCATGGGTGGCCCTACCCGGAGCATAGCTCCAGACGGCATCGCTCTCAGGATCTCAGGACCACACAAGCTTCTTCCACCACGACAAGGTGACAATCCACAGAACTACAGGAAGGATTTGATTGAACGAGAAAGGGTGCAGGAAAAATTCACATAAACTTTGCCTGGACTGGAGGGTTTGAGTTACAAGGAAAGGTTTGAAAGGCTGGGACTGTTTCCCTGGAGCAAAGGAGGGGTGACCTTTATAAAATTATGTCGGGCACAGATGGTCAGATTTTCCTAGTGCAGGCGAATCTAAAACTAGAGGACGTAGGTTTAAGATGAGAGGGTAAAGATGGAAATGGGATCAGAATGTTTTAGAAGGATATGGATCAAACGCAGACAAATGGGATTAGTGTAAATAGACATCTTGGTCAGCATGGACGAATAGGTCTGAAAGTGTCTGAACCATCTTGTATAGCACAGTGGCGCAGTGGTAGAGTTGCTGCCTTGCAGAGCCATAGACCCGGGTTAAATCCCGACTACAGGTCAAAGGACAAAGGACAATGGACATTTCTGGTGTAGTGAAATTTGAGTTGCCATATGCAGCACACCAATAAAGGTAAAACACCACATTAAAGAAGAATTTAACATAAAACATAAAATCATCCCCCCACAATGGTTCCCACTGTGAGGGAAGGCAACAAAGTCCAGTCATCCTCTTGTTCACCCGTGGTCGGGGCCTATTTGAGGCCTCCGCAACGGCGGCCCGATGTTTCAGGCCCTCTCCGTGTGGAATTTGCACATTCTCCCCATGACCTGTGTGGGTTTTCTCCGGGTGCTCCGGTTTCCTCACACACTCCAAAGGCGTCCAGGTTTGTCGGTTAATTGGCTTCTGTAAATTGTAAATTGTCCCCGGTGTGTAGTATAGTGTTAGTGTGCGGGGATCAACGTGTTGGCACGGACTCGGTGGGCTGAAGGGCCTGCTTCCACGCTGTATCTCCACACTAAACAGGCCATCATCGGCTCTGACCTCCCCACCATCGAAAGGATCTATCGCAGTCGCTGCCTCAAAAAGGCAGCCAGCACCATCCTGGCCACACACATCTCTCCGTTACCATCGGGAAGAAGGTACAGGAGCTTGAAATCTGGAATTAAACACGACATCAAACAAGCACTGAACAATAACAGTCTATTGTACTTTATCTGTTTATTTATTGTGTACATCTATGGTATATAGACACACTGAACTTTTATCTCCTGTTCTGTATTATGTTTACAGATTCTGTTGTGCTGCAGCAACCAAGAATGTCATTGTCCTATCTGGGACACATGACAATAAAACTCTCTTGACTTGACTCTTGAATCTATGATTCTTCATTGGATGTTTAATCTCTCTTTGTATCCATCAGCCAGCCCGTGAGGGGGACTGCTTCACAGTCATGTATGTGCTGACGATTTAAACTTGTAAAGTGGGTCATTGTTTCCGTGCTTCAGTATCCAGGAACCGCTCGGACAATTTATCCCTCCTTAGTTTTATGTCCACTGACTAAACACTGCGTATTACCTGAGAGAGTGTGTGTTTTTATAGCGCAGCTAGTCACCGACTTCCAGTGATCATTGTCCCATTAGATCCGACACCTTGAAGATGATGACAGTGAAGTTAGCTGACTGTAAAGTTGCACACGTTAAGCTGCACTAGGAACTGGCAGTGGGAGGAAGGGAATAATGACGGTTCAGTACCTAAACAGACGCCGTGTAGGAAGGAACCACAGATGCTGGTTTACACCGGAGATAGACACAAACGGCTGGAGTAACTCAGTGGGACAGGCAGCAACCTTTCCTAACCATCAACCTCTCCAAGTATCTTTTAAGTTAAGTTACAGTGACTACCTCCTCTGGCAGCTCAAGGGAGACAAGAGGAATCGAATATAGGAGCAAAGAGGTCCTTCTGCAGTTGTACAGGGCCCTAGTGAGACCACACCTGGAGTATTGTGTGCAGTTTTGGTCTCCAAATTTGAGAAAGGACATTCTTGCTATTGGGGGAGTGCAGCGTAGGTTCACTAGGTCAATTACCGGGATGGCGGGACTGTCATATGCTGAGAGAATTGAACGGCTGGGCTTGTATACTCTGGAATTTAGAAGGATGAGAGGAGATCTTATTGAAACATATAAGATTATTAAGGGTTTGGAATTTAGAAGGATGAGAGGGAATCTTATTGAAATCTATAAGAATATTAAGGGTTTGGACACGCTAGAGGCCGGAAACATGTTCCCGATGTTGGGGAAGTCCAGAACCAGGGGCCACAGTTTATGAATAAGGGGTATGCCATTTAGAACGGAGATGAGGAAACACTTTTTCACACAGAGAGTTGTGAGTCTGTGGAATTCTCTGCTTCAGAGGGCGGTGGAGGCCAGTTCTCTGGATATTTTCAAGAGAGAGCTTGAGAGAGCTGGATATTTTCGAGAGAGAGGTGGCCTAATCCTGCACCTATTGTCTATTGTCTATTGAAATGGGTGGCATTTCATAGAAATATAGAAACGTGGAAAATAGCTGCAGGAGTAGGCCATTCGGCCGCCTGAGCCAGCACCGCCATTCAATGTGATCGAAGCTGATCTTCCAAAATCGGTACCCCGTTCCTGCCTTCTCCCCATATCCCTTGATTCCGTTAGTCCTAAGAGCTAAATCTAACAGAAGGATCTCGACCCGAAACGTCACCCATTACTTCTCTCCAGAGACACTCCAACATTTTGTGTCTAAACAAATACCTCTTGTTAATTAAAGGAGTTAAAAAACCCCATCTGGATTGGAAGGGTTCAGAGGGATATGGGCCAAACGCAGGCAGATGGGAGTAGCATTGATGGAGCATCTTGGTTGGCATGGGCAGGTTGGGGTGAAGGGCCTGTTTCCACACTGCCTGACTCTTATAGACAATAGGTGCAGGAGTAGGCCATTCGGCCCATCGAGCCAGCACCGCCATTCACTGTGATCATGGCTGATCATCCACAATCAGTACCCAGTTCCTGTCTTCTCACCATATCCCCTGACTCCGCTATCTGTAAGAGCTCTACCTAGCTCTCTCTTGAAAGCATCCAGAGAATTGGCCTCCACTGCCATCTGAGGCAGAGAATTCCACAGATTCACAACTTTCTGAGTGAAAAAGTTTCTCCTCATCTCTGTTCTAAATGGCCTAACCCGTATGGCTCTATTTGTAGTAGGCTTAATTGTCCCGTTTCTTTAGTCCGTGGGACTGTTTGTTGTGAGGTTTCTGCTGAGACCATAGATGGAGCTGGACATTGGCATGGAGGGCGGAGCCCTCTGCCCACTCTTTACTGCTCAGCCTTCTGATGTATGGACTCGAGGTTCTCATTGCTATCACCAACAACTCTTCGAGCAGTCAAGAGTTCCCAGGAATCAACGCAAACATTGTGTTTTTTTTCAAATCAAAGTTGAATCTTTCCCTCTGTCCACCCGGTAATGTCTTTCCCTGATGGAACTCAGCAAAGAGCTTGAACTTCAGGAGAAACAAGCTAGTTTATTAAAAAAAGGTGAGGGCAGGACAGAGCCTGGCAAGTTATACTCAAAGCCCCGACCGATAAAGACAAGCAAACCGTACGCCTTCTTTACCACTCGACTTACAGTTAAAATCAATGGCATATCCAGTGAGTAGCAGCAACAGTGAGTAGGGTAGCACGGTGGCGCAACGGTAGAGTTGCTGCCTCACAGCGCCAGAGACCCGGGTTCGATCCTGACTACGGGCGCTGTCTGTATGGAGTTTGTACATCCCGTGACCTGCGTGGGTTTTCTCTGAGACCTCCAGTTTTCTCCCACACTCCGAAGACGTACAGGTTTGTAAGTTAATTGGCTTGATATAAATGTAACATTGTCCCCAATGTGTGTAGGGTAGTGTTAGCGTGCGGGGATCGCTGGGTCAGCGTGGACTCGGTGGGCCGAAGAGCCTGTTTCCGCGCTGTATCACTAAACTAAACTATACAGAACCTTGAATCAGGGTTATGGGACCATGACAATACACAAATAGTGAAATTGACTGCTGAAGGCAAGATCGATTGTGACTGCATTTGTCCAGGACAATCACGAGAACTGCAAAGACTTTCATAAAAATGGCATATGATTCCCTGAAACACGTAATTATGAATGTTGATGATAAAAATGTTGAAATGAAGACCTTTTGGAGTAATTGAGTCATCCAGTGGGAAAACAGGCCCTTCGGCCAAACTTGCCCATGCCGACCAAGAGTTCTGATTGGTGTAAACGGAGAGAGGGAGAGAGAAAAACCTAGCCTGCTCAGGATCCATGTTCTCCAGAGATGCTGCCTGACCTGCTGAGTTACTCCAGCACTTTGTGTCTTTTTGTGTAAACCAGGATCTGAGGTTCGATTTAGTTTATTGTCACGTGTATTGTCATGTTTATTGGTACAGTGAAAAGCTTTTGTTGCGTGCTATCCAGTCAGCAGAAAGACAACACATGATTGCAATCAGGCCATTTGCAGTGTATTAACATTTAGTGCAAAGTTAAGCCAGCAAAGTCTGAACAAGGATAGTCCGAGGGTCACCAAAGAGGCCGATAGTAGTTCAGCACTGCTCTCGAGTTGTGGTGGGATGATTCAGTAGCCTGATAACAGCTGGGAAGAAACTGTCCCTGAATCTGGAGGTGTGCGTTTTCACACTGCAGTACCTTTTGCCTGATGGGAGAGTGTATGGAACAAGCTGCCAGTGATACCGCCTGACCTGCTGAGTTCCTCCAGCATTTTGTGTCTTTTTGTGCCTTGCTTGTATAGTTTACTGCTAGGATGACACTGAGTTTCCAGTTACTTTCACTGTTATTCTTCACCTCAATTTTACTCTAATTGCTGTGGCATTGGCCTCGTTCACTGTTTGATTGAAGCTCGATGTACATTTGAGAAACAGCATCTCTCCTTCCATTTAGACAGTGTAGTCCTTGGGACTATGTATTGAATTTTATCTTGGACTAAATGCTATTCACGTTATTCCATTCATCATGTAACTGTGCACTGTGGACGGCTCGATTGTAATCATGTATTGTCTTTCCGCTGGTAGACAAAAATGCTGGAGAAACTCAGCGGGTGAGGCAGCATCTATGGAGCGTACGAAATAGGCAAAGTTTCGGGTCGAGACTCTTTCTTCAGACTGATGTGAGGGTGGGGGGGGGGGGGCGGGAAGAAGAAAGGAAGAGGTGGAGAAAGTGGGCTGAGGGAGAGCTGAGAAGGGGAGGAGAAAGCAGGGACTACCTGAAATTGGTGAAGTCAATGTTCAACCGCTGGGGTGTAAACTGCCCAAGCAAAATATGAGGTGCTGCTCCTCCAATTTACGGTTGTCCTCACTCTGGCCATGGAGGAGGCCCAGGACAGAAAGGTCGGATTCGGAATGGGAGGAGGGGTTGAAGTGCTAAGCCACCGGGAGATCAGGTTGATTATTGCGAACCAAGCGGAGGTGTGGGGCGAAGCTATCGCCAAGCCTACGCTTGGTCTCACCGATGTAGAGCAGCTGACATCTAGAGCAGCGGATGCAATAGATGAGGTTGGAGGAGGTGCAGGTGAACCTCTTTCCGCTGAAGATAGACACAAAATGCTGGAGTAACTCAGCAGGACAGGCAGCATCTCTGGAGAGAAGGAATGGTGAAAGGTGATGTTTCGGGTTGAGACCCTTCTTCAGACTGAGAGTCAGGGGAGAGGGGGCCACAGAGATATGGAAGGGTAAGGTGTGAAAACTAGAGATCAAAGGGGACGAAGTTCAAGGAAATTGTAGAATTATTGTTAGCTAGGGCAAGGTGACAACGAAGCATACAAAGATAAAATGTAATCAGGAGGACAGTCAGACTGGTTGGAGAACTAGGATGGGGGAAGGATGGAGAGAGAGGGAAAGCAAAGGTTACTTGAAGTTCGAGAAGTCAATATTCATACCACTGGCTGCCCAAGTGAAATATGACAGGTTAGCACGCAACAAAAGCTTTTCACTGTACCTCGGTACATGTAACAATGAACTAAACTCAAACTGAATTCAACAATCTCAGATGAACAACTTTCCATTTGCACCAAAACTGGGCAATTCTGACGAGAGGGTATCAAGCAGTAATGTTAACTCTGTTCACATTTGTTGCCTAACTTGCTAGGTACTCCCATCATTTTCTCTTGTTCACAAATGTTCAACAACTGCAGTCACTCAGCGGGACAGGCAGCATCTCTGGAGAGAAGGAATGGGTGATGTTTCGGGTCAAGACCATTCTTCAGACTAGTCAGGGGAAAGGGAACCGAGAGATACAGTATAAACCTCTCAACGACTCAAAAACTGCGGTGTTTTGCAAACATAGATACATAGATACATAGACAATAGGTGCAGGAGTAGGCCATTCGGCCCTTTAAGCCAGCACCACCATTCAGGGATCATGGCTGACCATCCACAATCAGTACCCCGTTCCTGCCTTCACCCCATATCCTTGACTCCACTATCTTTAAGAGCTTTATCTAACTCTCTTTTGAAAGCATCCAGAGAATTGGTCTCCACTGCCCTCTGAGGCAGAGAATTCCACAGATGCACAACTGTCTGGGTGAATACGTTTTTCCTCATCTCCGTTCTAAATGGCTTACCCCTTATTCTTAATCTGCATCTCGCAGTCCCAACAAGTTCTCTTTCTCCGCTATTCCCAGTCATCGTCCTCTATTCACACCTCCTCCTGGCTGATTAGCTGTGATTAGCAAGCTCCCTCTTAGAGGGAACCATTACCTTTTGTGGCCCCGTGCTCTCGCTCAGTCTGCAGCCTTTCACCGAGAGTCCATTTGTTCTCTCTGCGCTCCTCCCTTTGGATAAAGCAGTTTGATGAGCAAAATGGCCTCCCTGAATTTTGTCTTCACGGTACTGTGAGTGCTGGTGTTATCTCTAAAATACAATTTCCTCAGGGTCAGTAGGATATTGGGTTAAGCCAGACTCTGCAGACTTTAGAAAATAATTGAGAGTTACCGGCTGATGCAATCCTGATGTCTACTGCTGCGCTGCAGATGCTGTTTATCTTATTGCTTTTTCAATTGCTCAAAAATGATACTGTGGCACCTCATGAAAGTGGAGCAGGAGAACCCTGGCATCCTGGAAAGACATCCTTCAATTATTAGTTTAGTTTAGAGAATCAGCGCAGAAACAGGCCCTTCGGCCCACCGAGTCCGCGCCGACCAGCGACCCCCACCACACTAACACTATCCTGCACACACTGGAGACCATCTACATCTATACCAAACCAATTAACTTACAAACGAGCACAACTTCGGAGTGTGGGAGGAAACTAAGGCTTCCTTGGATAAAACACACGCTGGTCACGGGGAGAATGTACAAACTCCTTACAGACGGCACCAGTAGTCAGGATCGAACCCAGGTCTCTGCCGCTGTTGGGCAGCAACTCTACCGCTGCGCCACCGTGTCACCGTGCCGCCCTTAAAAGGGACCGCCCATCCATGATTCTAGGATTACCATTTGCAAGATTCTAAATTCACAAGTGGTAGGAGCAGAAGTAGACCATTCGGTCCATCGAGTCTGCTCCGCCATTCAGTCATGGCTGGTCTATCTTTCCCTACTTTCCCCATCGTGCTGTGTGAAATTAGCTGCATTTCCCTGCATAGGAAACACTAAACTTCAAAAGTGCTTCAATCATGGACGTGAAGTACATTGGAATGTTGAAATTACAGAAGGCAGAATCTAAATCCAAATTGTAATCCCCCTGGACTTGTCCTGTCTTTTCTCCTATCCAGCTTGTTTGCCCCCGCCTCTAGTTTCAGTTTAAAGAAGGTTTCCGACCCAAAATGTCACCTATTCTTCTTTTCCAGCGAGGATTTGTTTTGGCCTTTTCTCGCCTCCAGTTTATTTCCCTCCTCCCCCCCCCCCCCCCACCATCCCCACCGCTACTTTCAGTCTGACATGAAACGTCACGGTGGCGCAGCGGTAGAGTTGCTGCCTTACAGCGAATGCAGCGCCGGAGATACGGGTTCGATCCCGACTACGGGCGCCTGTCTGTACGGAGTTTGTACGTTCGCCCCGTGAACTGCATGGGTTTTCTCCGAGATCTTCGGTTTCCTCCCACACTCCAAAGACGTACAGGTTTGTCGGTTAATTGGCTTGGTAAATGTAAAAATTGTCCCTAGTGGGTGTAGGATTATGTTAGTGTGTGGGGATCGCTGGTCGGCGCGGGACGAAGGGCCTGTTTCCGCGCTGTATCTCTAAAACTAAACTAAACTGTTCCTTTTCTCCAGAGATGCTGCCTGACCCGCTGAGTCAGGCAGCATCTCTGGATGTGTCAGACTCGATAACAATTAGCACGGGAGCACCTCAAGGCTGCGTGCTCAGTTCCCTGCTGTACTCACTCTATACTCATGACTGCGTAGCCGGACATAGTGCGAACTCCATCATCAAGTTCGCTGATGACACCACTGTTGTGGGACGTATCACTGATGGGGATGAGTCAGAGTATAGAAGAGAGATCGAGCAACTGTCCATATGGTGCCAGCACAACAACCTGGCCCTCAACACCAGCAAAACCAAGGAACTGATTGTGGACTTTGGAAGGAGTAGGATGGGGACCCACAGTCCCGTTTATATCAACGGGCCGATGGTTGAAAGGGTCAAGAGCTTCAAATTCCTGGGCGTGCACATCTCTGAAGATCTTTCCTGGTCCGAGAACAATGATGCCATTATTAAGAAAGCACATCAGCGCCTCTACTTCCTGAGAAGATTACGGAGAATCGGTTTGTCAAGGAGGACTCTCTCTAACTTCTACAGGTGCACAGTGGAGAGCATGCTGACCGGTTGCATCGTGGCTTGGTTCGGCAACTTGAGTGCCCTGGAGAGGAAAAGACTACAAAAAGTAGTAAACACTGCCCAGTCCATCATCGGCTCTGACCTCCCTTCCATCGAGGGGATCTACCACAGTCGCTGCCTCAAAAAGGCTGGCAGCATCATCAAGGACCCACACCATCCTGGCCACACACTCATCTCCCTACTACCTTCAGGTAGAAGGTACAGGAGCCTGAAGACTGCAACGACCAGGTTCAGGAACAGCTACTTCCCCACAGCCATCAGGCTATTAAACCTGGCTCGGACATAACACTGAACTTTACTAGCCAATACTGTTATTTGCACTTTATCAGTATATTGACCATTGTGTATATATTTATAGAATGCCTTGTAGTAAATGCCTACTATGTTCTGTTGTGCTCAAGCAAAGCAAGAATCTCATTGTCCTACCAGGGACACATGACAATAAACTCACTTGACTTGACTTAACTTGAGTTGCTCCATCATTTTGTGTCCCTCTCCGCTGTCTTTCTGCACTGCGCTATTGAACGTTTATATGAAGTAACAAACTTTAACGTTGGTCTTTTGCGTCGGTTCTGCAGGGTAAGCTGGCAGTGAACGGTGAAGAGTGTGCAAGGCAACTGGAAGAAATGACGTTTCAGCTAAAAGACCAGGTCACCAAAGTGCAGACAGAGCAAGAGATGATCCTTTGTTGTGTTGGAAAAGAGATTGAGGCTGCTTGTGATTTCCTCTCCAGAGACGCCGGCGACAAATTTAAAGTAATTATCGCAAACTTTTTCTTTAAACCTTTGTTTTTTGTTTATTTCTACCCATCCACATGTTGAGCTCTTTTACTGGTCTTTCCTTTTCAAAGATGTGCCTTTTTGGCTTTGAAGACTCTTGAATGGAGACTGACTTTTGACTTTGGACTTTAGAGATACAGAGTGGAAACAGGCACCCTCGGCCCACCGAGTCCGGCGCGGACCAGCGATCACCCCGTACGCCAGCACTTTCCTACACGCTAGGGACAATTTACAATTTTACCGAAGCCAATTTTTCTACAAACCTCTGCACAAAAGTGTGGGAGGAAACCGGAGCACCCGGAGAAAACCCAAGGGGAGAATGTACAAACTCCGTACAGGCGGCACCCGTTGTCAGGATCGAACCTGGGTCTCTGGCGCTGTGAGGCAGCAACTCTATCGCTGCGCCACCGTGCCGCCCAAATGCAGCACAATGCATCTCGCTCTGAAATTTCCCACAGACCTCTCATCACTTCTCATTTGATTTGGGACTTCTAACCCACCAAAGGTCATACACAAACTCATGGAAGTACAGAGACAATAGACAATAGGTGCAGGAGTAGGCTATTCGGCCCTTCGAGCCTGCAACCCTTTCAAAACCTTTGCACTGCTCCAATTCTGGCCTGTTGTGCCTTCCTGATTATTCTCTTTTCACCATTGGTGGTATACCTTCAGTTCTCAATATCTTCTGGAGTGCCCTCCCAAATCCTTCCATGGGTTGAGGAGCACCCGGGGAAAATCCACGGGATCACGGGGGGAAGGTGCAAACTCCGCACGGACAAGCACCCGTAGTCCGGATGGAACCCGGGTCTCCGGCGCTGTGAGGCAGCGACTCTACCGCTGCGCCACCCTGCCGCCACATCTCCACAGACTAGCCAGTTGGCAGCCAGCGCTGTGAACGATAGAACATTTTCATCGTTATTCCATTCATTGCCATACTTGTATCAAAAAGGCTTCATTTCTTCAGAAGGAAAACTGTTTTGCCCAACAGAATCATGAGTGTGATAAACAGCCATCTCACCCTCCTCCTCAATCCTGTCTGTCTGAGCGCTCTGGCCATTTATTTTATCTCATTCTGACTCAAGTGCAGATCATAGAAATAATCTTGCTGCTTTCATTCCTGTAACAGCATGTTCCTCAATGTGCATATTTTATTCTGAGCAGCTTTCAATTCCGCTGCTGCACCATAAATCATCTGCAGCCGGCGCGCGCGCTATTGTGAGTGATGACTGCGGTAATAGATTTTTTATTTTGATGTTTTATTCAATACATTCACATTTTCAACTCTTAGATTCTCAGAGTGTGAAGTCGACTGGCGTGAAAGTGAAATTTGCATTCTGTTGACTCTCCTCCTGTCCATCTCCTGCAGAGGTTCTTTGACCAGTTCCTTCCACAAGAGGGCGCTATGTCACCTCTTAATGCATGGTACTTGGGCCTAGAATTTGGATCTCCACTCGTGGCTGAGTAGACTTGTTGGGCCGAATGGCGTCATTCTACTCTTATCCCTTATGACCCTTATGACCGTTTGGTGCACCACATGGGTGCTGCATTTCATCCTACTGCCCAAACGGAGGATTGAAAAAAATTGCTAAATTGGGGAAAGCTGCAATGTAAAATATAGGTGGGGTGTTTTTCACACTAATTCCTTGGCTAAACTGTTTCCTGGAGATCGACTCATAGAGCCATACGGCATGGAAGCAGGCTCTTCGGCCCAACTTGCCCATGCCAACTAAGATTCCACAACTATGCTAGACTCACCTGCCCACATTGGCCCATATCTCTCTCAACCTTTCCTATCCATCTACCTTTCCAAGTGTCTTTTAAGTTAAGTTATAGTGAGTACCTCCTCTGGCAGCTCAAGGGAGTCAAGAGTGCTTCATTGCCATGTGTCAATAGACAATAGACAATAGGTGCAGGAGTAGGCCATTTGGCCCTTCAAGCACCGCCATTCAATGTGATCATGGCTGATCATCCCCAATCAGTACCCCGTTCCTGCCTTCTCCCCATATCCCCTGACTCCGCTATTTTTAAGAGCCCTATCTAGCTCTCTCTTGAAAGCATCCAGAGAACCTGCCTCCACCGCCCTCTGAGGCAGAGAATTCCACAGACTCACCACTCTCTGTGAGAAAAAGTGTTTCCTCGTCTCCGTTCTAAATGGCTTACTCCTTATTCTTAAACTGTGGCCCCTGGTTCTGGACTCCCCCAACATCGGGAACATGTTTCCTGCCTCTAGCGTGTCCAAGCCCTTATGTTTCAATGAGAGTGTTTCTATAAGATTCCTTCTCATTCTTCTAAATTCCAGTGAATACAAGCCCATTCTTTCATCACATGACAGTCCCATCATCCCGGGAATTAACCTCGTGAACCTACGCTGCACTCCCTCAATAGCAAGAATGTCCTTCCACAAATTAGGAGACCAGAACTGCACACAATACTCTAGGTGTGGTCTCACCAGGGCCCTGCACAACTGCAGAAGGACCATTTTGCTCCTATACTCAACTCCTCTCTTTAAGAAGGACAACATGCCATTAACTTTCTTCACTGCCTGTTGTACCTCCATGCTTACTTTCAGTGACTGATGTACTAGGACACCAAGGTCTCGTTGTACTTCCTTTTTTCCTAACCTGACATCATTCAGATAATAATCTCCCTTCCTGTTCTTGTCTCCAAAGTGGATAACCTCACATTTATCCACATTAAACTGCATCTGCCATGCATCTGCCCATGCACCCAAGTCACTCTGCATCCGCATAGCATCCTCTTCACAGTTCACACTGCCACCCAGCTTTGTGTCATCTGCAAATTTGCTAGTGTTACTTTTAATCCCATCATCTAAATCATTAATGCATTTTGTAAATAACTGCGGTCCCAGCACCGAGCCTTGCGGCACCCCACTAGTCACTGCCTGCCCTATTCTTTGTTTCCTGTCTGCCAACCAATTTTCTGTCCATGTCAATACCCTATCCCCAATACCATGTGCTCTAATTTTGCCCACTAATCTCCAGTGTGGGACCTTATCAAAGGCTTTCGGAAAGTCCAGGTACACTACATCCACTGGCTCTCCATTGTCCATTTTACTTGTTACATCCTCAAAAAATTCCAGAAGATTAGTCAAGCACGATTTCCCCTTCGTAAATCCATGCTGACTCGGACCGATCCTGTTACTGTTATCCAAATGCGCTGCTATTACATCTTTGATATTCGACTCCAGCATCGTCCCCTCAGGCTAACTGGTCTATAATTCCCTGCTTTCTCTCCCCCTCTCTTGAAAAGTGGGATAGCATTAGTTACACTCCCAGTCAACAGGAACTGATCCAGAATCTATAGAACATTGGAAAATGATCACCAATGCATCCACCATTTCTAGAGCCACCCCCTTGAGTACCCTGGGATGCAGACCATCAGGCCCTGTGGGTTTATCAGCCTTCAGTCCCATCAGTCTACCCAACACTATTTCCTTACTAATGTGAATATCCTTCAGTTCCTCTGTCACTCTAGGTCCTCTGTCCCCTAGTACATCTTGGAGATTGTTTGTGTCTTCCTTAGTGAAGACAGAACCAAAGTACCTGTTCAACTCATCTGCCATTTCCTTGTTCCCCATAATAAATTCACCTGTTGCTGTCTTCAATGGACCCACATTTGTCTCAACTAATTTTTTCTCTTCACATACCTAAAGAAGCTTTTACTATCCTCCTTTATATTCTTGGCTAGCTCACCTTCATACTTCATCTTTTCTCCGCATATTGCCTTTTTAGTTACCTTCTGTGATCTTTAAAAGTTACTCAATCCTCTGGCTTCCCGCTCATCTTTGCTATGTTATACGTCTTCTTTTATACTGTCCTTGACTTCCCTTGTCAGCCACGGTCGCCTCTTACTCCCCTTAGAATCTTTCTTCCTCTTTGGAATGAAATGACCCTGCATCTTCTGGGTTATTCCCAGAAACACCTGCCATTGCTGTTTTACCTGCTAGGGTCCCTTTCCAGTCAACTTTGGCCAGCTCCTCCCTCATGCCAACATAGTCCCATTTGTTCAACTGCCAAACTGTCAGATTTTACCTTCTCCCTCTCAAATTGCAGGTTAAATCTCATAATGTTATGGTCACTACCTCCTAATGGTTCCTTTACCTTGAGTTCCCTTATCAAATCCGGTTCATTGCACAACACTAAATCCAGAATTGCTTTCTCCCTGGTAGGCTCCAGTACAAGCTGCTCTAAGAATCCATCTCGGAGTCATTCCAGAAACTCCCTTTCTTGGGGTCCAGTACCAACCTGATTTTCCCAGTCTACCTGCATGTTAAAATCTCCCATAACCACCATAGCATTACCTTTGTTACATGCTGATTTTACTTCCTGATTCAACTTGCACCCTATCTCCAGGCTACTGTTTGGGGGCCTGTAGATAACTCCCGTTAGGGTCTTTTTACACTTACAATTTCTCAGTTCTATCCACAATGACTCCACATCTTCTGATTCTATGTCACCCCTTGCAAGGGACTGAATTTCATTCCTTACCAACAGAGCCACCCCACCCCCTCTGCCCACTTGTCTGTCTTTGCGATAGGACATATACCCCTGAATATTCAGTTCCCAGCCCTGGTCCTCTTGCAGCCATGTCTGTGTAATTCCCACAACATCATACTTACCAATTTCTAACTGAGCCTCAAGCTCATCCACTTTATTTCTTATACTTCGCGCATTCATATACAACACTTTTAATTCGGTTTTCACCAACCCCCCTCACACCGTTTCCTATTTCATCTGACCTTACTTTCTTATCCCTTCTTGAACTTTCCATCCCATTAATTCGGGTGTCCTTTGTACTCTCTTCCCCTTTAACTCCATCCTTATACTCCCAATTTGTCAACTCCTCCCACTAATTGTACATTCTCCCTGTGACCGCATGAGTTTTCTCCAGATGTTCTGGTTTCCTCCCACATTACAAAGACGTGCAGGTTTGTAGGTTAATTGGCTTCCGTAATTTGTCCCTAGTGTGTACAATAGAACTAGCACGTATGGGTGATCGCTGGTCGGTGCGGATTCAGTGATCTGAAGGGCCTGTGTCCACGCTGTATCTCTTAAACTAAAACTAAAAACTATAAATGTGAAGGTGAAGTGCATCTGATGAATTACCTATGTGTAGGAAGGAACTGCAGATGCTGGTTTACACCGAAGAATCTCAATGTTTATTTGAAGAAGGGTCATGACCTGAAACGTCACCCATCCTTTCTCTCTCCCGGAGATGCTGCCTGACCCGTTGAGTTATTCCAGCACTTTGTGATGTCGATCTGATGAATTTCCTAAGACAGACACAAAATGCTGGAGTAACTCAGCGGGACAGGCAGCACCTCTGGAGAGAAGGGATGGGTGACTTTTCGGGTCGAGACCCTTCTTCAGACGATTCAGATGAATTTCCCAGTTGGCTAGTGTAAGAAAGAAGCTAACTGAGCTACAGGCAGCAAGGCATTCTAGTTGCTGCTCATAAAGAGTTCCAGCCTGCTGTTTTAGCCAATTTCCAGCTCGTTGTTCATAACCTCGTGTGATAGGAGCAGAATTAGGCCATTCGGCCCCATCAGGTCTACTCCGCCATTCAATCATGGCTGATCTATCTCTCCCTCCCAACCCCATTCTCCTTCCTTCTCCCCACAACCCCTGACACCCGTATCTATCTATCTCTACGTTAAAAACATCCATTGACCTGGCCTCCACAGCCTTCTGTGGCAATGAATTCCACAGATTCACTCACTGCGGTTGTGTGATCTTGCTGTGCCTGTAGTAGCTGCTGTCGGAACGACAGAATTACTTTTCAGAAGTAGATCATTACATGTGAAGCGCTGAGGGCTGCCTGGCGGAAGCGGTGAGATGTGCGGGGTAATGTTTTTATGATTTGTAATGCCATCAGGGCCCGTGGATTCAATCGGCCTCCCTATAACCTCCCCACCAAGCACCTTGATGTTGTCTGTGGCGCTGACTGCTACGGCGGCCAGGTACACACTGCTGTGCTGCTGCAAGCAAGGCAGAGCACCTACGGAGACACAAATGGCACTCAGCGGCACAACAATAAGTTGCCAGCAAATGACTTGCAAATCCCATTTCTTTTCCCGCATCGAAACAATGAAAGCTGATGAAAAATGATGCGAACAACTGGAATTGGCGAGAGGTTGAGAACTGGTGACCTCTGAAAAGCTATCTGTGTGTGTGTGTGTGTGTGTGTGTGTGTGTGCTTCTCAGACATTGCGTTCCAGGGCTCCAGTGGAAAATCAATCAAGGCTCATGCTTGAAAATCATAGACCTAATTAATTTCATTTATAAACTGTATGAATCTGCCACCTGGATAATAGTTTCTTTTAAACAATCATTCTTTCCATATACAATCTCGTCCGTTAATAAACAAAACTGCAATCTAATTTTCTTTGCAGGCAATAACGTTTACACCTGGATTAGAAAATGATCCCCATCGCTGGCTGGCTGAAATGAAAGTACGTATTCAAGGTGACGGAGTTATTAACCGCTTGAGGGTCCCTTTGACGCTGGAAACACCGTGGAAGGTCCTTGAGATGCTTCGGCAGTGCTTGCGGGGACAAATTTCAACCCACTAGCCGTTTGAGCTGCGCAAATGGAATTAATGGGAAACGGTAGCCGTACATGAGGAAGTGACATTAGACAGACACAAAATGCTGGGGTAACTCGGCGTGACAGGCAGCAGCACCTTTGGGGAGCAGCAATGGGTGACATTCCGGGTCGAGACCCTTCCTCAGACCGATTGCAAAGCATGCTGGTGGATTTGATGAGATGAGGAGAGGTCTGAAGAAGGGTCACCCATCCTTTTTCTCCAGAGATGCTGGCTGACCCGCTGAGTTACTCCAGCACTTTGCGTCTGTCTATCAGAGGTATGGACAGGGTTCACAAGCCAGAACAATTTTTTCTTCCCAGAATGGAAAAGTCAAATACTAACCTTTAAGGTGAGAGGGGAAAAGTTTAAAGGCGATGTGCGGGGTAGGTTTATTTTACACAGAAGACGGTGAGTGCCTGGAATGTGCAGCTGGGGGCAGTGGCCGAGGCAGATATGCAAGTGACATTTTTTAGACTTTTGGATAGGCAGATGGATATAGACCCACAGAGTTACTCCAGCACTTTGCGTGTATCTTTGGATATAGTTATGGATTATGTGCAGGCAGATAAGAGTTGGTCTTGGCATCATGTTCAGCGCCAACGTTGTGGGCTGAAGGGCCCATTCCTGTATTGTACTGTTCTATGTTCTATGATCTGGCAACATGGGCAGCACAGTGGCGCAGCGGTAGAGTTGCTGCCTTACAGCGGCAGAGACCCGGGTACGATCATGACTACGGGTGCTGTCTGTACGGAGTTTGCACGTTCTCCCCATGACCTGCGTGGGTTTTCTCCGAGATCTCCTACACTCCAAAGACGCACAGGTTTGAAGGTTAATTGGCTTGGTATAAATGTGAAATTGTCCCTAGTGTGTATAGGATAGTGTACACACTAGATGCTGCCTCACCCGCTGAGTTTCTCCAGCATTTTTGTCTACACCATAGTTGCTGCCTCACCCGCTGAGATTCTCCAACATTTCTGTCTGCACCAGAGATGCTGCCTCACCCGCTGAGATTCCCCAGCATTTTTGTCTACATAGGATAGTGTTAGTGTGCGGGGAACGCTGATCGGCGCGGACTCGGCGGGCCGAAGGGCCTGCTTCTATGCTGTATCTCTAAAACTAAAAACTTAAAACTTACAAGCATGGGAAAAGGTTCATTTGGTGTGAAAGCACCAGCACAAGTAATTAGTCTAACTGCCTGTTTCTGCACTGTCATTTGTGTGCGTTTCTAAAATGAGAAACGCAGGCTTCATTAGAAAAGGACAGGTTAGTAAATGCCTTTCCCTTTTCCAAACAGTATCCATCATTCAAAAGTTTGTTTCAAATGACTCGTGAAGTTCATGAAATGTTTAATTTTCACTTGGACTGTAATGCGGCGAATCCCACCTAGTCTTAGCTGTTGCTCATCTTAAAGCTGTCGCTTTACCTCCCCCCTTGACTCCATCCAAGGACCCAAGCAGTCTTTCCAGGTGCAGCAGAGGTTCACCTGCACCTCCTCCAACCTCATCTATTGCATCCGCTGCTCTAGGTGTCAGCTGCTCTACATCGGTGAGACCAAGCGTAGGCTCGGCGATCGCTTCGCCCAACGCCTCCGCTCAGTTCGCAATAACCAACCTGATCACCCGGTGACTCAGCACTTCAACTCCCCCTCCCATTCCGAATCCGACCTTTCTGTCCTGGGCCTCCTCCATGGCCAGAGTGAGGCCCACCGTAAATTGGAGGAGCAGCACCTCATATTTCGTTTGGGTAGTTTACACCCCAGCGGTATGAACATTGACTTCTCCAATTTCAGGTAGTCCCTGCTTTCTCCCTCCTTCCCCTCCCCAGCTCTCCCACAGCCCACTGTCTCCGCCTCTTCCTTTCTTCTTCCCGCCACCCCCCACCCTCACATCAGTCTGAAGAAGGGTCTCGACCCGAAACATCACCTATTCCTTCGCTCCAGAGATGCTGCCTCACCCGCTGAGTTTCTCCAGCATTTTTATCTACCTTTAAAAATCATGATATTTGATGCAGTTTTTAAAATTTTATCTAAACTGCAAACGTAGTTTCTAAATTCCTGAACAGATTTGCTGCAGAGCGCAGTTTTATATTCCTAGAATGGTTGAGAAAGACTGGAGCATCGAGCGCTAGGCATCAAGACCAAGCAATGTGGTGGTTTCCCAGGTGGAGACATTTTGCTCTCACGTTAAACTTTGTGTGTTTTGTGATTATTTGAGTTTGGTTTAGATATACAGCATGAAACATGCCCTGGGCTGGGAAATTGCAACCTTCACGTGGTCCACCCTGTTTCAACTAATGCAATCAACCCGACCTACACAAACAGAAGATCAAATGGAACAAGCAAAAGGATTTGAGTATAGGAGCAGGGAGGTTCTACTGCAGTTGTACAGGGCTTTGGTGAGACCACACCTGGAGTATTGCGTACAGTTTTGGTCTCCTAATCTGAGGAAAGACATTCTTGCCATAGAGGGAGTACAGAGAAGGTTCACCAGACTGATTCCTGGGATGGCAGGACTTTCATATGAAGAAAGACTGGATAGACTTGGCTTGTACTCGCTAGAATTTAGAAGATTGAGGGGGGATCTTATAGAAACGTACAAAATTCTTAAGGGGTTGGACAGGCTGGATGCAGGAAGATTGTTCCCGATGTTGGGGAAGTCCAGAACAAGGGGTCACAGTTTAAGGATAAGGGGGAATACCGAGATGAGAATTTTCTTTTTTTCACACAGAGAGTGGTGAATCTGTGGAATTCTCTGCCACAGAAAGTAGTTGAGGCCAGTTCATTGGCTATATTTAAGAGGGAGTTAGATGTGGCCCTTGTGGCTAAAGGGATAAGGGGGTATGGAGAGAAGGCAGGTACGGGATACTGAGTTGGATGATCTGCCATGATCATATTGAATGGCGGTGCAAGCTCGAAGGCCCGAATGGCCTACTCCTGCACCTATTTTCTATGTTTCTATGTTTCTAAGTTGTCTTACAACTTTAGACTGTACACGCCATACGCAAGAAGAAGAAGAAGAAGCAGAAACATGCCCTACGCCAATCATCGATGAACCGGTCACACTCGTTCCATGTTATCGAACTTGCCGAACAGTGAAAGGCCTGGATAGAGTGGGTGCAGAGAGGATGTTTCCAGGGGGGAGGAGTCTAGGACCAGAGGGCACAGTCACAGAATAAAAGGACACACCTTTAGAAAGGAAATTAGGAGGAATTTCTTCAGTCAGAGGGTGGTGAATCTGTGGAATTCATTGCCACTATCAGCTTCGGAGGCCGTCATTGGATATTTTTTAGGTGGAGATTGATTTTTCATCAATAAGGTTGTCAAGGGTTATGGGGAGAAGGCAGGAGAATTGGATTGAGAGGGAAAGATAGATCAGCCATGATTGAAGGTCAGAGTAGACTCGATGGACCAAATGGCCGACTTCTGCTCATATGAACTTATAAACATTTCACTTTCTCATCTTTACTTCAGATAGCCCTTGTTTTCTCTCTCCATCCCCTTCCCCTTCCCAGTTCTCCCACCAGTCTTACTGTCTTCTATCTTTGTCCCGCCCCCTCCCCTGACATCAGTCTGAAGAAGGGTCTCGACCCGAAACATCACCCATTCCTTCTCTCCAGAGATGCTGCCTCACCCGCTGAGATACTCCAGCATTTTGTGTCTACCTTCACTCTCTCATCCACTCCCTACACTCTAGGGGCAATTTCACGGAGGCCAATTAACCTACATACCCGCACAGCTGTGGGATGTGGGAGGAAACTGAAGTAAACCCAAGTGGTCGCAGGAGTTCGTGCAAACTCCACACAGTCAGCACCCGAGGTCAGGATCGAGCTCGGGTCTCTGTTGTGGTGAGGCAGCAGCCCTCTCAGTTGCTGTGCATTAAAAAAAAAAGAAGATTATATACTTTCTTGTTCATCAAGCAAGGAATACGTTCATAGCTGATATGAACAATTGGGCCATTTGGCCCATCAAGTCTACTCTGCCAATCAATCATGGCTGATCTATCTTCCCCTCTGAACCCCATTCTCCTGCCTTCTCCCCGTAACCCCTCTGACACCCTTACTAATCATGAATCTATCTATCTCTGCCTTAACAGTATCCATTGACTTGGTCTCCACAGCCTTCTGAGGCAATGAATTCCACAGATTTATCACTTGTAAATTGTCTTCATGCTTCTCCAAGCCCTGTCCACCATCTGTAGCTTGTAAATGGTGAGTGTGTTGGAAGGTTTCCACTTGTCTGGACACATGCAGTGGCAGTGGCAACTACAAAAAGCGCAGGCAAGTGAAATCATTTCATTGGCAATTCATCCGTCAGCTCATTGCTGACTGTATCTGCTACTCATAAAGGGGCTGTCCCACTTGGGTGACCTAATTGGCGAGTTTAGAAGAGTTTGAAAAAATGACATGTTGAAGACCTCCCTCGACTATGTTGAAGACCTCCTTCGACCTCCTTCGACTATTCTGTTGTGCTGATGCAAAGCAAGAATTTTAATGTCTTATCTGGGACACATGACAACAATAAACTCTCTTGAATCTCTTGAATCTATGTTGAAGACCAGCTTCGACTAGCTACGACTAACTTCGCGAAAATTGGACACCGAATAATGGAGAGTGAAGACGACCTCCTTCGATCTCCCTTCGACCTCCCTTCGACTATGATGAAGACTATCTACGACTACCTTCGACTACCCTTGATTACCTACGACTAACATGCCAACCTACTACGACCTACTACGACTAAACCTACGAGTAAAAAATTATCGATTTTTTCCATGGCGACCTTTTTTTACTCGCAGGCATTTTTTAACATATTGAAAAATACGGCGCGACCTAGCTGAGGCCTCGAGTACGCGGAGACCACTCTCGAGCATGAAGGAGAGTTACGAGGACCTCCTACGACCTCGTGTCGACCATGCTGCGAGTATGAGTCGAGGGCAAACTCACCAGAACTTGCGGATTAGGTCGCCGCAGTGGGACAGCCCCTTAACACTTCTCCCAGGACACGTCACAAACCAGTGCCCACTGCACAAGACTATAGATTTTGTAGATACAGCACGGAAACAGGTCCTTCGGCCCACAGAGTCGGCGCCGACCAGCGATCATCCCCCTCACTAACACTATGGATAATTTACAATTTTACCCGAGCCAATAAAACCTACAAAACCCATCCGTCTTTGGAGTGTGGGAAGAAACTGGAGCACCCGGAGAAAACCCACGCGGTAACGGGGAGAACGTACCAACTCCGTATAGACAGCAGCCGTAGTCAGGATGGAACCCAGGACTCTGGCGCTGTGAGGCAGCAACTCTACTGCTGCGCCACCTTGCCGCACTTCTTTAACTTTCCCTCGGCTTGTACAAGTCAAAGTCAAAGTCAATTTTATTTGCATGTGCACCGAAGGTGCAGTGAAATGAATTTGCCAGCAGCGATACACTTAAAAAGAACACACAATACGCAATAAGATTTAACACAAACATCCACCACAGCATTCTTCACTGTGGTGGAAGGCACAAAGTTCAGCCTTTACCGCACAACACTATACAAATGGCCCTTTCGGCTATTCTGCAAAATTAAACGTGGGGAAAGAGGTACCCGCAGCTAAAGGTGAAAAGTGACGATCTTTGCTTATTTGGAAAAAAAGAGGTTGCCAAATGTTAAAGATTGAGGACGCTCAGAAATGGATTGATCATCTGAGATGGAGCGTAAACGACCACAAAAGTAATTACCTTCTGATCAAAGAAGAGCGACAGCGTGAGAAGAATATAAGAAGCAGGAGCAACAAGGACTGTATCAGCCTGGAGACAGTGTCACTCCACTGCTTCAGGTGAGTGCCTCATTACTCTGGTATACTATCTTATTATTAGGACTAATTATAGACAGTCAGCACCTTCTGTGATGTATGTTATAATAAACACACACTTTTGGGTTCAATGGGTAAAACATATTGAGAAGTCTATTCTAGAATAGAATTCTATTGAGGGCGGTGGAGGCCGGTTCTCTGGATACTTTCAAGAGAGAGCTAGATAGGGCTCTTATAGATAGCGGATTCAGGGGATATGGGGGGAAGGCAGGAACGGGGTACTGATTGGGGATGATCAGCCATGATCACATTGAATGGCGGTGCTGGCTCGAAGGGCCAAATGGCCTACTCCTGCACCTATTGTCTATTAATTCTATGCTCTATGACATGCAATAATCGGCACGGTGGCGCAGCGGTAGAGCTGCTGCCTCACAGCGCCAGAACTGCTGCCTCACAGCGCCAGAGACCCAGGTTTGATCCTGACTACGGGTACGTTCTTTCTCCCCGTGACCGCGTGGATTTTCTCCGGGTGCATCGGTTTCCTCGCGCATTCCAAAGACGCGCAGGCTTGTCGGTTAATTGGCTTCTGTAAATTTCCCCCAGCGTGCTGGTTGCAAAAGTGGGGTTACACAGAACTAATATTTTGCATGATCAATGGTCGGCGAGGGCGCGGTGGTCCGAAGGGCCTGTTTCCACGCCGCTTCTCTAAACTTCTCCCTGTGACCGTGTGGGTTTTCTCCGGTTGCTCCGGTTTCCTCACACGTTCCAAAGACGTGCAGGTTTGCCGGTTAATTGGCTTCTGTAAATTGCCCCTAGTGTGCGAAAGTGGGATAACATAGAACTGGTGTATGTGTGAACGAGGATTGGCATCGACTCGGTGGGCTGAAGGGCCTGTTTCCGCGCAGCATCTCTAAACTAAACTAAAGTCCACAAATTTGATACCATACTCTCTTCATTAATGTTCATGCATAATTTTATCATGGGTTAAGGTAATCAAATATGATTTGAGAAAGTTTTCTTTTTTTTACTACAGAGAACGCATAAATGTCACTCACTGGAGGCAATACGAGGAACTCTTCACAAAGGCAGATGAGGAAAGGATATTTTTGCCGAGCATGACGAAGTCCTGTCACCTGAAGTGGAAACAAAACCGGAATACTTCCCACGAGCAGCAACCTGGATCACATAATAGACGTAGGAATTTTTGGGAACCAGGAAGGAGGCATTTGGAGCTATTAAAGGCAGCATCAGTTTTCTTGGGGCGACCCTAGCTACCTGCCATATCATTGACACTGCAGTGTGGAAATAGGCCCTACGGCCCATCGGGTCCGTGCGCGACCAACGATCACCCGTACTCTGCTTCTATCGTACACGCTCGGGATAATTGTACAGAAACCAATTAACCTGCAAAGCTGCACGTCTTCGGAATGTGGGAGGGAACCGGAGCACCCGGAGAAAACCCACGCTGTTACAGGAAGAACGTGTAATCCCCATACATGCAGCACCCGTAGTCAGGATGGAACCCGGGTCTCTGCCGCTGCGAGGCAACAACTCTGCTGCTGCGCCACCGTGCCACCCATGTCATTGGCCCATCTATATCATTGTCTCCTGCAAGATAGACACAAATTGCTGGTGTAACTTAGGCAGCATCTCTGGAGAAAAGGAATAGGTGATGTTTCGGGTCAAGACCCTTCTTCAAGTCTGTCTCCAGAAATGCATTGAAATCCCACCTTTACTGCCTGTGCCGGTGAAAACCTCTGCCGACTGCTTTTGACGTTTATCCTCCAGACGCACACAATTTTGTCTGACTTTGCTCCTTTCTTTGTACTTGGTTTCTTGGTCCTCCAAAATATTCCAAATGGAATTTAAACTGGAGGTGGTGGAGGGAGGACTTAAGCCAGAAAGTTGCGAAGTTTAACTTCACGTCCCTTGGCACGCTGAGCTCTTACCTGACCCAGTAAAATCAAAATGTCACCAAAATGAAACAAACTTGGTTCCTTCATCTAATACAGGGGTGGGCAACCTTGTTCTGCATAGGGGCCCGGACGCATGTCTGTGAGCGGATGGCCGGGCCACATCTATCACGTGTACACATGGATCCCGCCCCGAATGGCAGGCATCAAATCACGTGCTCACATAGATCTCGCCCCTTCGAGGACGCCACCTGGCCCCTAGTTACGGGCGCTCACCAACATGGCGTACCTACGGACCATTGCCTTGGCTCTGTCCTGAAGGCGGCAGCTCAAATACTCACACTCACTCGTCCCCGGCCTACTGACAACCCCGATCCCGACAGTGAAGGCCAGACACAGAAGGTGCGCGGCCGTGCCGGCAGCTTTGTGCAGGATGCGGTACAGCCAGAGCTCGGCGCTGCTCGTCGGAGCTTCGCGGCTCCGCCATTGCGGCTGCCAGCACCGTCTTCCTTGTGTCATCGCGCCTGGGCGCCGCGGCCTTGGGCCCCGGAGGTACCGGAGATGAAGGAAGTCTGCGGGCCGGACGATTACGGAAAAATAAATACGCCTGAGGGCCGGATGATTTCGGGTTACGGGCCCTATTTGGCCCGGGGGCCGTATGTTGCCGACTACAGATCAAATAACTTACATTTCTGAAGCCTGAAAGTACATATTTACTGCCCTTACTTATTCTCTGAAGGGCAGTATTCTAACTTTAGATAGACACAAATGCTGGAGTAACTCAGCGGGTCAGGCAGCATCTCTGGAGAAAATGGATGGGTGACGGTTCGGAGTGGATAGGTGATGGTACGGGTCGGGACCCTTCTTCAGTGGATGGAGGGGGGGTGGGGGGGAGGACTGGAAGCAAGAAAAGACCTGGACAAACTAGGAATTGCACATCGGATGTAGATTACCTTCATTTCACATGGTTCCCAATGTTAAAGTGAGAGCCAAAGTAAACAAGAGCAAACATAACGAAAATGGAAAGAGTATGGCACAACTGCAAACCTACCAAGACATGGCCGTCCACCTAAACTGACAGGCCGGGCAAGGAGAGCATTGATCAGAGAAGCAGCCAAGAGGCCCATGGTAACTCTGGAGGAGCTGCAGAGATCCACAGCTCAGGTGGGAGAATCTGTCCACAGGACAACTATTAGTCGTGCACTCCACAAATCGGGCCTTTATGGAAGAGTGGCAAGAAGAAAGCCATTGTTGAAAAAAAGCCATAAGAAGTTCTATTTGCAGTTTGCCACAAGCCATGTGGGGGACACAGCAAACATGTGGAGGAAGGTGCTCTGGTCAGATGAGACCAAAATTGAAGTTTTTGGCCTAAATGCAAAACGCTATGTGTGGAGGAAACCTAACACTGCACATCACCCTGAACACACCATCCCCACTGTGAAACATGGTGGTGGCAGCATCATGCTGTGGGGATGCTTTTCTTCAGCAGGGACAGGGAAGCTGGTCAGAGTTGATGGGAAGATGGATGAAGCCAAATACAGGGCAATCTTGGAAGAAAACCTGTTAGAGTCTGCAAAAGACTTGAGACTGGGGCGGAGGTTCACCTTCCAGCAGGACAACGACCCTAAACATACAGCCAGAGCTACAATGGAATGGTTTGGATCAAAGCATATTCATGTGTTAGAATGGCCCAGTCAAAGTCCAGACCTAAATCCAATTGAGAATCTCTGGTAAGACTTGAAAATTGCTGTTCACAGACGCTCTCCATCCAATCTGACTGAGCTTGAGCTATTTTGCAAAGAAGAATGGGCAAAAATTTCAGTCTCTAGATATGCAAAGCTGGTAGAGACATACCCCAAAAGACTTGCAGCTGTAATTGCAGAGAAAGGTGGTTCTACAAAGTATTGACTCAGGGGGGCTGAATACTTTTGCACGCGACACTTTTCAGTTTTTTATTTGTAAAAAAATTTGAAAACCATGTATCATTTTCCTTCCACTTCACAATTATGCACCACTTTGTGTTGGTCTATCACATAAAATCCCAATAAAATACATTTACGTTTGTGGTTGTAACGTGACAAAATGTGGAAAAGTTCAAGGGGTATGAAAACTTTTGCAAGCCACTGTAAAGGCTTTTCTGCAATAGGATAGATGTTCACCTGGAAAGAGTGCAGAGCAGATTTATGAGGATGTTGCCAGGACTTGAGGACCTGAACTATAGGGAGAGGTTGGGTAGCTAGGACTTCATTCCTTGGTGCACAGGCGGTTGAGGGATGATCTTATAGAGGTGTATAAAATCATGATGGGAATAGACAGATGCACAATCTTTTACCCAGAGTAGAGGAATCAAGAACCAGAGGACATAGGTTTAAGGTGAGAGGAGAAAGATTTAATAGGAATCTGAGGGGCAACTTTTTCACACGGAGGGTGGTGGGTGTATTGAACGAGCTGCCAGAGGAGGTAGTTGAGGCAGATACTATGACAACATTTAAAAGACATTTGAAGAGGAAAGGTTTGGCGGGTTGGGCAGGTGGGAACTAATTTAGATGGGGCATCTTGGTCAGCATGGGCAAGTTGAGCTGAAGGGCCCAACTGTGCTGTATGACTATTAATCCATGGTCGTCATGAATGAGGTTTGCTATATGATTCTATGGAGGTACGAAGGCAAGTGGATCTCCTGCCGCACGCTTAATTTGTATTATCAATTTACTTCCATACAACTACAAATAGTATGGTGAAGTTGTATGTTACATAATGTCAGTGGGAAATGGTGCTGTTAACTTCCATGCTATTGTTGAAGCATTTACTGCTTCGTAGCTGTGAATTACTGCGAATGCCTCGGTAGCGTGCTGAGTCTAACTGCAGCCATTCACTGAAGGCTCGAGATTAATATGGCTCCTTCTTCGCTCAGCTCCCTTGCTGACAGCCTCTTGTTCTTCTCCTACTGGCAGCAGAGTTTTGTTGTTATTTCTTGCCTTGCTGTAGGCTGAAATAAAACTTTCCCTTTTTGTGCTTGTTTGAAATCAAAGTTGTGTCAAAAATTCATACATTGTTCCTGGATGCTTTTGTTCTGACTATAAAAGCCTTTTACTGCCTGCCAGCTTCCCGGCGCTAAATCAGGAAAGCAGGAGTCAAGCTGATAACTTCACATCATCAACCACGTCTTGCCAGGAATCATTAGTAAATGAAATGTAAACATGAAAGCAAATATGTCGGAATGCTTCAGGACATTGATAGATTTTAATGTCAGTTCCAGAGCAGGTAACCTTTGATCACGATTCTGCTCCTTCCTGTTCATTTAGTGGATAGACACAGAATGCTGGGGTAACTGAGCGGGAGCGGCAGCATCTCTGCCGAGAAGGAGTGGGTGACGCTTCGGGTGGAGACCCTTCTTCAGACTGATTCATTTAGTGGGTTGGGATTTTCATTTGTTGCTGAAATGATGCCATTGAGAGTCATTCAGTGGGCTCCTTCTTTGACGGCATTGATGGGGTAGCTGCCCTAAGGATCTGGTAGGAAACGTCAAACCTCCCTTATTCTATAAATACGTGGATTGCGGTGGTCTTTTGGCGAGGCTTTGTGGTGGTCCTTTAATCTGGGCTTGAGGTGGTCTTTTAGTTTACAATTACGGTGGTCTTTTATCGTAGGATCGTGAAGGCCTTTTAGCGTGGGATTGTGGGTGTCTTTTATTTCATTATTTTAGTTTATTATTTTGGGAGGGCTTTTATCTTGGGTTTTTAGTGGTCCTTGAGCTTGGGACTGCGGTGGTCTTTTAGCTTGGGATTGAGGTGGTCTTTTAGTTTAGAATTATGGTGTTTTTTTATCTTAGGATGGTGAAGGCCTTTTAGCTTGCGAATGTGGTGCTCCTTTAGCTTGTTGTAGTGACAGTCTTTACGACGTCTCAAGGATTTAGACCTCGTTAGTCACTAATTCGCTGATTATGGGTCAGAAGGTAATCGACACGCACCCACGAACCCTCCACGAGACATTCAATGCCATCGAAAGATGAATCTTCCAAAAATAGTCTCTTGATTTATAGTTTCTTTATTGAAGTACAAAGCAGTAAGATAGTTCATCGAAGCTTCTTCTTGTATAAGTACGTTTCAATGTATGTTGCATGCAGGTACAGCAGGCAGTGAAGAAAGCGAATGGCATGTTGGCCTTTATAACAAGAGGAATCGAATATAGGAGCAAAGAGGTCCTTCTGCAGTTGTACAGAGCCCTAGTGAGACCACACCTGGAGTATTGTGTGCAGTTTTGGTCCCCTAATTTTAAGGAAGGACATTCTTGCTATTGAGCGAGTGCAGCGTAGGTTTACAAGTTTAATGCCCGGGATGGCGGGACTGTCATATGCTGAGAGAATGGAGCAGCTGGGCTTGTACACTCTGGAGTTTAGAAGGATGAGAGGGGATCTCATTGAAACATATTAGATTGTTAAGGGCTTGGACACACTAGAGGCAGGAAACATGTTCCTGATGTTGGGGGAGTCCAGAACCAGGGGCCACAGTTTAAGAATAAGGAGTAAGCCATTTAGAACGACGACGAGGAATCACTTTTTCTCACAGAGAGTGGTGAGTCTGTGGAATTCTCTGCCTCAGAGGGCGGTGGAGGCAGGTTCTCTGGATGCTTTCAAGAGAGAGCTAGATAGGGCTCTTAAAAATAGCGGAGTCAGGGGATATGGGGAGAAGGCAGGAACGGGGTACTGATTGGGGATGATCAGCCATGATCACATTGAATGGCGGTGCTGGCTCGAAGGGCCAACTGGCCTGCTCCTACACCTATTGTCTATTGTCTATAATCATACTCGTGGTCATGCTCGTGCATGGTCGAAAACTGTGTCTCTCCCACGATCTTCATCAAACTAAACTAACTACTTGGGAGTCTGCGCCAAAATCCTAGCCACGAACCACGCCCCAGACTATGTATAAATCCCGCTCACATAATTACAGGCAGATAGAATGTAAAGGTAACTGGTTATAATTATAACATACTGAGTTAAGTTATACTTGCGATAATGGTAGTCATTTGACTTGCTACAATGGTGGTCTTTTAGCTTGAGATTGAAGTGTCCTTTAACTTGGGATTGTGGCAGTTTGTGGTGGTATTTCCAGTTTGGGATCGTGGTGGTCTTTTCCTAGTTTGGGTTTGTGGTACATGGATAGGACAGGTTTGGAGGGATATGGACCAAACGCATGCAGGTAGGACTAGTGTAGATGGGAGATAGACACACAAAAAGCTGGAGTAACACAGCGGGTCAGACAACATCTCTGGAGAAAAGGAATAGGTGACGTTTCGGGTCGAGGCCCTTCTTCAGAGGGTGTGTGTGTTGGTCGCCGTGGGCAAGTTGGGCCGAAGCATCTGATCTAAACTGCGTGACTCCATGACTCTACGACTAACAATGTTCCTCTTCAGACCAAGCTGCAGTGGCTGTGCGAGGAAGTGAAAGAACGAGGGGGACGTGAGCTGAAGTTGCGTTCGCACCTCCGGCAGTGTCGAGCCCAGCTGAAAGAATTCGCGCAGAGCAAGGAGTCGGAGTCCGAGCTCTTCATCGAGCAAATCACAAAGCAGGAGCACCTCCTGGAGGAAATTCACCGGGAAAAAAGAGGTCAGTCCCACAACCCTGGCGCGGCGGAGGCGAGACGCGGTTCCGGAGGGTGGATGCCCGTGAGGAGTTGTTTGACCATAACCGATGAGTGTGGTGGCGGAGAGAGAATGGAAGGGAGCAGTCAGGGTTTGGAATGAATGTGAGTGACGACCTCCCCGTGGTGATTGACTTACAGGGTGATGAGCTGCTGCTGAAGACAGCGGCCGATCACTGCAGGATGAAAACAAACCAGGTCAATGATATTATGGAATTCTAGCTGTGGAGCCATGAGGTTACAGTGACAGAACTGACTTTCAAGTATACAACAATGAGGCTATTTGGCGAGTGTGTACATGCTGTTGGTAAACTAACAAAACCTGTTGATCTCGAAAGGGGTGCAGTGGTGGGTGTTTCCCAAAAGAGTGAGTTACCCACTGTCCCTCAACTATAGGGCGGCACGGTGGCGCAGCGGTATAGTTGCTGCCGCACAGCGCCAGAGACCTGGGTTTGATCCTGAACACGGGTGTTGTCTGTACAGAGTTTGTACCTACTCCCCGTGACCTGCGTGGGATTTTTCCCGGGTGCTCTAGTTTCTTCCTGCACTCCAAAGCCGTACTGGTTTGTACGGTAATTGACTTCGGTAAAATTGTAAGTTGTAGGAGTGTCAGTGTGGGGATTGCCGCGGACTCGGTGGGCCAAATGGCCTGTTTCTGCGCAGTACCTCCATACTAAACTGAACAAACCTATATTCTACACTCAGTATCTTCCCCTCCTTTGCTCAATCTATTGTACTCAAGTCTGAACTGATTGTATCTACGTATGGAATATCTTATTTGATTGGATAACATGCAGAACAAAGCTGTGTACCTCAGTATGTAGCGATAATAAACATAAACCTAAACGCGGTCACGGTGGCGCAGCGGTAGAGTTGCTGCCTCACAGCGCCAGAGACCCAGGTTCGATCCCGACTACGGGCGCTGTCTGTACGGAGTTTGCACGTTCTCCCCGTGACCTGCGTGGGTTTTCGCCGAGATCGCCGACCAGAGATCCCCGCACATTAGCACCATCCTACACCCACACCCACACTCCAAAGAAGTACAGGCTAGCGGGTGTAGGATGGTGCTAATGTGCGGGGATCACTGGTCGGCGCAGACCTGTTGGCCGAAGTGCCTGTTTCCACGCTGTATCTCTAAACTAAACTAAACCCATACTTTCCGCTTAGTTTAGTTTAATTTATTGTCACAGATAAAACTTGTTGTTGCCTGCATCTGAAGAAGGGTCTCGACCCGAAACGTCACCCATTCCTTCTCTCCAGAGATAGACAATAGACATTAGACAATAGGTGCAGGAGTAGGCCATTCGGCCCTTCAAGCCAGCACCGCCATTCAATGTGATCATGGCTGATCATCCCCTATCAGTACCCCGTTCCTGCCTTCTCCCCTGACTCCGCTATTTTTAAGAGCCCTATCTAGCTCTCTATTCAAAGTATCCAGAGAACCAGCCTCCACCGGCCTCTGAGGCAGAAAATTCCACAGACTCACAACTCTCTGTGTGAAAAAGTGTTTCCGGCCTGTCCCGGCACACATGACAATAAACTAAGCTGAACTGAACTAAACTGAACTGTACAAAATTGCTCACAATTGCTCACAATACTCCAAATGCGGCCTGACCAGCGCCTCATGATGCCCCATGTCTTACGAAGATCATCGGCCTTTTTTTTTATCAGAGCAGGAGTGTTCTGTCGTGTAAATTTTGTTCACGAGCCTTTCACACAATGTGTGACAAAAATTCCATGAGGTATTTGCATTCACGTAGCATCCTCCTCAATCCCTGGACATCCGAAGCATTTACATTAATGATGATCTAGTTTTGAAATGTAGTCACTGTGGTAATGTAGGAAATGTTACCCGCAGGAATGATCTAATTTCTGTTGCCCATGTCATTGGTCGGTGCACAGGAATGTATTCAACTATCCCTCCAGTAATAAAGTGCGTAGATCCCTAATAATTAAATGGCAATAAAATAATAAAAGCCTGGGTGGCAAGCTGACAACGGTATTAAATACATAAACTATACGTGTCCACAGGGGCAGCTGGGGCTTCACTGTAGCATTTAGTTTCTAATGCAGAAAGATGTGGGTCAAAGTTTCTCTCCAGGAATTTGATCACTTACTTACCTCTATTAGCAGAGATGTTGAACATACAACTGGAAGGTAAAGGGCCTGTCCCACTTGGCGATTTTTTTCGGCGACTGCCGGCGTCATATCAGTGTCACCAAAAAGATTTTGAACATTCCAAAATCCAGCGGCGACAATAAAAATGTTGCGACGCGTGGAAAAACACCGCGCGTCAATACGTCATCACGCCGCGTCACCGCAGCATCGCGTCGCGGGTTTTTCGGTGACCTGATACGTCAGTCAATGATGCCGGCAGTCGCCGAAGAAAATCGCCAAGTGGGACAGGCCTTTAATGCTAAAACTGTGCAAAACATCAATTAGGCCACAATTGGAGAGTTGTGCACAGTTCTCATCACCAGGTGGCGGGAAGGATGTGATGGCACCAAGGGGGATTCCCGCGAATGGCGATGAAATAGTTTAGTTTATTGTCACGTGTTCAGAGGTACAGCGAAAAGCTTTGGTTGCGTGCTATCCAGTCGACGGAAAGACAATACATGGACAGTCACGGTGGCGCAGCGGTAGAATTGCTGTCTTACAGCGAATGCAGCGCTGGAGACCCGGGTTCGATCCCGACTATGGGTGCCGTCTGTACGGAGTTTGTACGTTCTCCCCACGACCTGCGTGGGTTTTCTCCAAGATCTTCGGTTTCCTCCCACATTCCAAAGACGTACAGGTTTGTAGGTTAATTAGCTTGGTAAATGTAAAAATTGTCCCTAGTGGGTGTAGGATAGTGTTAATGTGCGGGGATCGCTGGTCGGCGCGGACCCGGTGGGCCGATAGGGCCTGTTGCCGCGCTGTATCTCCAAACTAGACTAAACATGATAACAATCGAGCCACTCACAGTGCGACAGGCCCTTTACAGAGAAAAAAGTACAACTCCTCTGATGAACCGTGCTCTGTGACGCAGTAAGGCAACTACTCTACCGCTGCGCCACCGCGACACCCCTTTTATTTCTAATAGGGAACAACGTGCCACCTGTTCTGTACCTTGGACAAGGAAGGCGCATGCAATCATGATTCTGAGTGAGTTTGGTTCCCATAACATTCTGATTTAATGGCCACCACTGAGCTTGTGACACATCATTTATGGTGCTTCTGTAGAAGTTTGTTAGAGTGATCGGAGACGTGCCGAATATCGTCAGTTTTCTCAGGAAGTAGAGGCGGCAGTGTGCCTCCTTGGCTGTCACATCATTGCGTTTGGTCCATGATAGATCCTGGGGTTGGGATTTGTAAAGCTCGGAAGGAGAGCTTCATTGCCTGAGACATCAGGGTGTAAGAATAGCCGTACAGTATATTTTGAGTTACGCAAGTCGGATGCCTGTATGAACCCGCAGCTGTACTAATCAACTGTAATTCACTGATCACTCACTGCTGCTTTCAGAATAGTGAAGGCAACTTGACACGGAGATTATGGAGCCCATTTGAATTGCATTAGACCAGTTAGTTTGGAATAATGCAGCTACAGCAAGCTTGCGGTGCAATCAGTGAGTCGGGTAATTGTCAATCTCAAAGGAACTTAAAGCTGGTTGCAATCCAGTTATTGAGTCATAGATTGATACAGCATGGAAACAGGCCCTTTGTCCCAACTTGCCCACAACGGCCAACATGCCCCAGTTACACTAGTCTCACCCAAAGATCCTATAGCAGAGCAAGATAGACCACTCCTAACTAAATGCAATGGGCTGACGTGTAGTAAGCAACGGAACGTAACGTGGGCCTTTTTTTCATCCATTTCCGTAACCCGACCCGCAGTGTAATCAACGTTGCGGGGGAACAATTTGTGTTAATAAATTAAAATTCTGAAAATGAGGAGAAGAATTTTCCCAAATAACTTTTATTTTTACGAGGATGTTTCCGTAACCGGCTTCCGTCTCCGCACTAGTATCCTATGGAATCTTTGGTGCGGAGACGGAAGCTGGTTACGGAAATGGGGCCGAAAATTACCCATGAATCTGCCCATGACCTTACTATGTCTTTTTCGTCGAGTGATCTATCTTGCTTGCTATAGGATCTTTGGTCTCACCTGCCTGCATTTGGCCCATATCCCTCCAAACCTGTCCTACCCATGTACATGCCTAACCTGTTGGGATAGTCCCAGCCTCAACGACCTCCTCTGGCAGCTCGTTCCATACACCCACCGCCCTTTGTGTGGAAAAAGTTAGCCCTGAGATTCCCATTGGTGTCTCAGTCTTATGCACCTCTGCTGAAGCATGGCGTGGCAGATCCTCTCCCATGCCCCCTCACCTCTTCATACCGGTTATCTCACCTCCACACTTTCTATCCAGTCGTCCCAAAATGGCAACTGTACAATTCCCACCACAGACGCTTGGTGACCTGCTGTTCCTCCAATAGTTTGTTTTTCTTTTGTCATACTCAATAGTCATAGTCATTAGTTGTTTGACACGTGTACTGAGGTACAGTGAAACGTTTTTGTCGCACGCCAACCAGTCAGCGGAAAGACAATGCATGATTACAATTGAGCCGTCCACAGTGTACAGTTACATGATAAAGGGAGTAATGTGAATAACGTCAATAAAGCTCGATCAAAGATAGCCCAAGAGTCTCCAATGAGGTAGATAGTAGATCAAGACTTATCTCTGGTTGTTGGTAAGATGGCTCAGTTGCCTGATAAAAGCCGGGAAGAAACTGTCCCTGAATCTGGAGGTGTGCGTTTTCACACTTCTGTACCTTTTGCCCGATGGGAGAGGGGAGAAGAGGGAGTTGCCATGGTGCGACTGGTCCTTGATTATGCTGCTGGCCTTGCCGTGGCAGCGTGAGGTGTAAATGGAGTCAATGGAAGGGAGGTTGGTTTGTGTGACGGTCTGGGCTGCGTCCAGTGCAATTTTTCGCGGTCTTGGATGGAGCTGTTCCAAAACAATGCTATGATGCATCCCGACACAGTGCTTTTTACGGCGCATTTTGCTACAGATTCCAACGTTTGTAGTTCTTTTGTGTCTCTATGCTACACCGTTCTGTTCCTATGTTGGGTAATGATCACGAGAAAAGTACTGGGCAGCACGGTGGCGCAGCGGTAGAGTTGCTGCCTTACGGGTTCGATCCTGACCACAGGTGCTCCCAGTACGGAGTTTGTAGGTTCTCCCCGTCACCTGCATGGGTTTTCTCCAAAATCTTCGGTTTCCGCCCACACTCCAAAGATGTACAGGTTTGTAGATTAATCGGAGTATATTCATGTAAAAAATTGTCCCTAGTGTGTGTAGGGTTAGTATGCGGGGATCGCTGGTCGGCGCGGACTCGGTGGGCCGAAGGGCCTGTTTCCGCGTTGTATCTCAAAGCTAAACTAACACTAAAGTAGAGTTGTGGAGGTCGGGGATATACAGACTGTGAGACATGGCAGTGAAGCGATGGTGTTTGCTGACATAAATGTTATCAGTTTTAACCACCCTGGTTTTGTGAGTTCTGCGGTGACTGATAAGATCAGCGTGGGAGCCACAGACTGTACAGCAGATGACACAGGGGATCACAGCATCATGTAATTATACCGCACCGATTCATGTCCTCTCTACTTGCGCCACAGAAAGCATCTTAGCGGGATGCGTCACAGCATGGTTTGGGAACTGCTCCAACCAAGACCGCAAGAAATTGCCGAGAGTTGTGGACGCAGCCCAGACCCATACACACAAACCAAACTCCCTGACATTGACTCCATCTACATTTCACGCTGCCTCGGCAAGGCCACCAGCATAATCAGGAACCAGCCTCCCTCTTCTCCCCTCTCTCATCAAGCAAGAGCTGCAATAATAATAATAATAATAATAACAATAACGTGACAATAATAACCTAAACTAAACTACTTGAGCTCGTCTCATTTGCCTGCATTTGGCCCATATCACTCAACTTTTTCAATCCATGTTCTTGTCTAAATGTCACGATGGCGCAGCGGTAGAGTTGCTGCCTCACAGCGCCGGAGACCCTGGGTCAATCCTGACTATGGGTGTTGTCTCGCGGCAGCGGCAGCGGCCTCTGCAGTCCGTCTGTCTTTTTTTTTTTTTTTGTACTGTTAGTGCATGTTTTTGGTTGTAGTTTATATATTATTTTTAGCTGTGTATATGTGGGGGGTGGGGGAACTTTTAAATCTCTTCCCTGTACGGGGGATCCCACCTTTTCCCTGTCGGGTCTCCGTTGTCGTTGGGGCCTAGCACCGTGGAGCGGCCACTAGCCGGAACGACCTGGGGGCTCCAGTCGCGGAGCCTGCGGACTCACCATCGTGGGGCTGGCCGGCTTCGGAGCGTGCGAGCTGTGGTGCCGCGCGGCTGCGACCCGACTCCGGAGCTTCGGAGGCTCCAGCCGGGTGGACGGTGACATTGTGAGCTCGCGGGTCCCTGGTGGGAGACCGCTTTTCGGAGCTCCCGCAACGGCAACTACTCCCGCCCGAATTGCGGGGTTGAAGATGACCCGGAGCGGGGCCTTACATCGCCTGGCGTGGCTTTAACGGCTGCGGGACTTGCCATCGCTCGCCCGCCGGGGGCTCCAACATCGGGACCCGGAGCAGGGCCTTACATCGCCTGGCGCAGCCTTAACGGCCGTGGGACTTACCATTGCCCGCCGGGGGCTTTAACATCGGGAGAAGAATAAGGAACAGGGGAGAGACATGACTTTGCCTTCCATCACAGTGAGGAGGTGTTTGGAGATTCACTGCGATGATGTTTATGTAAATTGTGTTAATTGTGTGTCTTGGTTTTTTTCTTGTTTGTATGACTGCAGAAACGTAATTTCGTTTGAACTTAGCCACCGTGCCGCTCTCTTTGTGTGCTCCCGATGCATGGACTCGGGAATCTCAATACATTTGAACCAGTGATCCACTGTAGAATTCTGGAAGTGGAAATTTGTTCTCCTTTGTATGACATAGTACTCTTATCCATGTTAATCTCTGTTTACTTTAGTTTAGTTTAGAGATACAGCATGGAAGTAGACCCTTTGGCCCACTGAGTCCGCACTGACCAACAAACACTCGTACACTAGTTCTACGCTACACACTAAGGACAATTTACAGAAACCCAATTAACCTACAAACCTGCACGTCTTTGGAATTAGGGAAAACCCTTGTGGTCACAGGGAGAACAATAGACTATAGACAATAGGTGCAGGAGTAGGCCATTCGGCCCTTCGAGCCAGCACCGCCATTCAATGTGATCATGGCTGATCATCCATCCCCAATCAGTACCCCGTTCCTGCCTTCCCCCCATATCCCCTGACTCCGCTATCTATAAGAGCCCTATCTAGCTCTCTCTTGAAAGCATCCAGAGAACCTGCCTCCACCGCCCTCAATAGAATAGAATTCTATTCTAGAATAGACTTCTCAATACGTCTTACCCATTGAACTCAAAAGTGTGTGTTTCCTCGTCTCCGTTCTAAATGGCTTACTCCTTATTCTTAAACTGTGGTCCCTGGTTCTGGACAAACTGGACGTACAAACTCTGTACAGGCAGCACCTGCAGTCAAGATCAAACCCGGGTCATTGTAAGGCAGCAACTCTACTGCTGCACAACTATGCCGTTTTAAGCTGATATTTAAATATTCAACCTAATTCTGACAGTCTAATAATATTTATTTTTAATTAATTGTAGTTGATTCAATTGAGAATGTTACAAAGTTCACTATGCATGCTAATCCATATTACAATCAACAAAAGCAATCAATAAAGGATTGACTTCAATCCTCATCATGGCCTAATTTCCCTCCACTACCATCATTCTGGTCCTCCCATCTCCTCCAGGCAAACATTCCACCCTTGCTCTCTCCAATTATGGCCGTTTATGTACTTCTTCATCTCAGCCATTGTCAGCTGTGCCATCAGGGAGAACGTGCAAACTCCGCACAGTCGGCACTTGTGGTCAAGAGAAGGCACATCGACGCCTCTATTCCTTCGATGGCTTAGGAAGTTCTGCATGTCCACTACAACTCTCACCTACCTCTACATGTACCATTGAGAGCATTTTATCAAGATGCATCACGGCACGGTTTGGGAACAGCTCCATCCAAGACCGCAAGGAATTGCAGCGAATTGTGGACGCAGCCCAGACCATCACACAAACCAACCTCCCTTCTATTGACTCCATTTATACCTCACGCTGCCGGCCTTGCCGAGGCAGCGTGCTTCTTCATCTCAGCCATTGTACTTCTTCATCTCAGCCATTGTCAGCTGTGCCATCAGGGAGAACGTGCAAACTCCGCACAGTCGGCACTTGTGGTCAAGAGAAGGCACATCGACGCCTCTATTTCCTTCGATGGCTTAGGAAGTTCTGCATGTCCACTACAACTCTCACCTACCTCTACATGTACCATTGAGAGCATTTTATCAAGATGCATCACGGCACGGTTTGGGAACAGCTCCATCCAAGACCGCAAGGAATTGCAGCGAATTGTGGACGCAGCCCAGACCATCACACAAACCAACCTCCCTTCTATTGACTCCATTTATACCTCACGCTGCCTTGGCAAGGCCGGCAGCATAATCAAGGACGAGTCGCACCCTGGACATTCCCTCTTCTCCCTTCTCCCATCAGGCAAAAGGTACAGAAGTGTGAAAACGCACACCTCCAGATTCAGGGACAGTTTCTTCCCAGCTGTTATCAGGCAACTGAAATCATTCTACCACAACCAGAGAGCAGTGCTGAACCACCATCTACCTATTTTTTAATTAAAAAATGTATTCAATTATAAATAATAATATTTACAATACAATAAAACAAAACAGAACCCACCACCATAATACAAGACAAACAAATATACTGAATAAACTACTATACAACTATGTTAACTATCTACCTCTTTGGTGACCAGAGGACTATCCTTGATCGGACTTTGCTGGCTTTACCTTGCACTAAACTTTATTCCCTTATCATGGATCTATACACTGTGAATGGATCGATTGTAATCACGTATTGTCTTTCTACTGACTGGTTAGCACGCAACAAAAGCTTTTCACTGTACCTCGATACACGTGACAATAGTAACAATCTAATCTAAACTAAACTAAATTTAACTAAGCTACCTTGGCTCCACACGCAAGAACATACAGACTCTGTATGGACAGCACCTGTGGTCAGGATCGAACCCGGATCACTGGCACTGTAAGGCAGCAACTCCTCCACTGTGCCACTGTGCTGTTCTATGTTCTAACATTAATTTGTTCAAATGCAATGAAGAGTGCAGAAGGTTCCAGCGCTTTATTTGCCATGTGTTGTGCTGAACTCCAGTTCAATGGGAACAATGCTAAAGTTCGCGTTTTGCAGGGCGCGTCTGAAAACCAGGTTTCCCTCTCAGCAGATGATTGCTTCATTTGCAAAGAAATGATTAGCATTTGTTCTCGAGTGATGACCCTCAGCCTTTCTAATGTCAGATTAATGTCAATTTACGCCTGGAATTAAACAACTCTCAACAGCAATAAGAGGTAAAACAAAAAGCTAAACTTTTTAATTAAAATGTATAATTGCTCCATTCTGTGCAAGAGATGGCAGCAATAAAATTGTTGTGGATAGAGACCAAATGCTCCAAGCAAATTACTTTAAGGCCTGATCATGTATAATTTCTGCTTGCTTCGTGTACAATTCAGACCATCTCCTCAAAAGCGCTCACCACATACCCGTGCTACAAAGCTGAGGTATGTGTTCGCAGAGAGACAAGACACTGCAGATGCTGTAATTCCTGAACAAATAAAGACATGCTGGAGGAACAGCGTGTCAGGCAGCATTCGTGGAGGGAAAAGGTTAGACGAGTTTCGGATTGGGATCATTCCTCATCAAAATATCGTCTGTCTGAGCTATCATCTACCTCATTGGAGACCCTTGGACACCATGCTGTTTTCCGTGTAGTTTAGTTTAGAGATGCAGCGCGGAAACAGGCCCTTCGGCCCACCGAGTCCGCGCCGACCAGCGATCACCTCGCACACTAACACTATCCTACACGCACTAGGGACTTTTTTTTAAAACATTTACCAAGCCGATTTCCCTACATACCTGTACGTCTTTGGAGTGTGGGAGGAAACCGAAGATCTTGGAGAAAACCCACGCAGGTCACGGGGAGAACTTGCAAACTCCGTACAGACAGCACCCGTGGGGTCAGGATCGAACCCGGGTCTCCGGCGCTGCAAGCGATGTAAGGCAGCAACTCTACCGCTGCGCCACCGTGCCGCCCTGCACATGGTCTTGCACACCTCTAGATTCAGGGACAGCTTCTTCCCAACTATTATCAGTCAACTGAACCATCCTATAACCAACTAGAGAGCGGTCCTGAGCTATTATTTACCTCATTAAAGACCTTCGGGCTATCTTTGATCAGACTTTGCTGAACTTTACCTTGCATTAAACGTTATTCTGTTTATACTATATCTGTGTACGTTGTGGACAGCTCGATTGTAATCATATGTAGTCTTTCCGTTGACTGGATAGTACGCACAGCAAGAGCGATGTACATTGTCCAACTAATGTACCTGTGTAGCCCATCATATTGGGAACACTGTACATTTCTACAAGGATGAATTGGAGAATTGCCTTAATATATTTATGATCTCAGTGGTACCTAACACCCTAGCGAACTTCCCTCCACTCTTGAAACTGTTCCCTAAGGCACTACATACAAATGTTATGTTAACATCGATAGGGTAGACTGAATCTTTTCCCCAGGTGGAAAGATCAAAGCTTACAGGGCCTTAAGTTGAGAGGGGGAAGGTTTAAAGAAGATGTGGAGGGCAAGTTTTATTTTACACTGTGAGTGGTGGGTGCCTGGAGCGCGCTGCCAGGGGTGGTAGTGGAGGCAGATACAAAAGTGGCATTGAAGAAGCTTCTAGATAGACACATGAACACGCAGGGAAGGATATGGATTGAGTGCAAGCAGGGATTAGTGTACAGCATCTTGTTTGGCAAGGAGCTTGTGGGCCGAAGGACTACAATGCTCTGCGTTCTATCAGTTCAATGGTTCAATGAAGACAGCACAAGGACAGCACGGTGGTGCAGCGGTCGAGTTGCTACCTCACAGCGCCAGAGACCTGGGTTCGATCCTGACTACAGGTGCTGTATGTACAGAGTTTGTATGTTCTCCCCGTGACCTGTGTGGGTTTCCTCCAGGTGCTCCGGTTTCCCCCCCACGAGGTAAAGAGGGACAGGTTTGTAAATTAATTGTAAAATTGTAAAATTGTCTCCAGTGTGTGTAGGATAGTGTTAGTGTACAGGGTGATCGCTGGTCGGTGCGGACTCAGTGGGCCAAAGGCCCTGTTTCTGCGCTCTATCTCCATAGTCTAAAGGCTTGGAAGGATACCCATAACAATTCAAATGAACTACCAATTCTAACCAGTGCTCACGGTGTTTTAAAAAGTATTGTGATTCAGGAATTCAGGTACTGATTGTGGATGATTAGCCATGATCACAGTGAATGGCGGTGCTGGCTCGAAGGGCTGAATGGCCTACTCCTGCACCTATTGTCTATAAGGCAGCAATTAATGGCAGAATCACGTGATTGTTTAGTTCAGAGATACAGAAACAGGCACCTCGGCCCACCGTATCCGCACCATCCAGCAATCACCCTGTACACTTGCACTATCCTACACACACTAGGGACAATAGACAATAGGTGCAGGAGTAGGCCAATCGGCCTTTCGAGCCAGCACCGCCATTTACTGTGATCATGGCTGATCATCCACAATCAGTACCCCGTTCCTGCCTTCTCCCCATATCCCTTGGCTCCACTATCTTTAAGAGCTCTATCAAACTCCCTCTATCTTTAAAAGCTCTATCTAACTCCCGCAATCTCTAAGAGCTCTATCTAACAATTTACAATTTTACCGAAGCCAATTAGCCTACAAACCCGTACGTCTTTGGAATGGGAGGAAACCGGAGTACCTGGAGAAAACCCACGCCGGTCGCAAGGAGAACGGACAAACTCCGTACAGACAGCATAGTCCGTAGTCGGTATCGAACCGGGGTCTCTGGCGCTGTGAAGCAGCATCTCTACCGCTGCGCCACCGTGATGCCCGTTACTATGACATGAACTGGTGACAGTGCAGCGCCACATTCTTTCACTTCAATGCTTCAATAAAGATTTGGATTTGGCCATAAAAATGTAAAAGAAACGAACAAATTGCAGTGTTTTACAAAGTATTGTGGTTGGGCAAGGCTGCAATTGATGGCAGGATCACGTGATTGTCTGCACTAATGGCGATTAATTGTAGTCACGGCCCGTCTCTCGCATTCACAGCATCTACAACGTTCTCTTTATGCCTGGCTTGACCAAAATGGGATTTTCCAGTCAGTGGCAATGGCAGCACGCACAATAAATCCCACAGAAGCCATGGGTGCAGAATTGTGAAAACCCAACCTCCTGAGTTCCCTGCACTTGTGGTCAAATTTACAAGTTATAGGAGTAGTATTAGGCCATTCGGTCCATCGAGTCCACTCCGCCATTCAATCGAGGCTGATCTCTGCCTCCTAATCCCAATTTCCTGCCTTCTCCCCATAACCTTTGACACCTGTTCTATTCAAGAATTTGTCTATCTCTGCCTTAAAAAATATCCACCGACTTGGCCTCCACAGCCCTCTGTGGCAATGAGTTCCACGGATTAACTACCCTCTGACTAAAGAAGTTCCTCCTCACCTCCTTTCTAAAAGAGCGCCCTTTAATTCTGAGGCTATGACTTCTGGTCCTAGACTCTCCCACCAGTGGAAACATCCTTTCCACATCCACTCTATCTATGTATATGAAGGGACTGCAGAAGCTGGTTTAAACCAAAGATAGACACAAAATGCTGGAGAGAAGGAATGGGTGATGTTTCAGGTCGAGACCTTTCTTCAGAACTTTAGTCTGAAGAAGGGTCTAGACACGAAACGTCACCCATTCGTTCTCGCCAGAGATGCTGCCTGTCCCTCCGAGTTGCTCCAGCATTTTGTGTCTATCCACTCTATCTATGCCTTTCATTATTCTGTAAAGGGCCTGTCCCACTTAGGCGATTTTTCAGCGGACTGCTGGCGACTGTCAAGCTCGCGGCACTCACTGAAAAACCAGGAAGTGGAACAGCGAGTGTCAAGAGTGCAACACACACAAACACATCGCAAAGGCGGGGGGCCAGGGAAAGCGGGGGAGCGCTTTCTAAAATTCACACGGTGCAAAGCCAAGGTGATACAGACACACACTGGCGGAGGATGTGGAGGTGAAGGTTCGACTCGCGGCGCTCGTGCCACACTGGCGGCGGCTGTGGCGGTGACCGTGCCGCACTCGTGCCTCACTGGCGGCGGCTGTGCGGTAAGAAATTATTTTTGAACATTGCTGACTTTTTGTGAGCACCGTGCGGTGTTGGGACCAACGCCGCACGGCCTCGGCAGTTTGCGTTTGACCGAACCCGCGGTCTCTGGCGGTCCACGAGCGGTAGATACTTCCTGTATCACCGCCAATGACCGCAGACTCGTGAGACAGGCCTTTAAGATGGCTAGCACAGTGTACGGTAAGTCCTTTAAGAGAGCGTGGGGGGGCGGAGGGGAGAAGGGGGGGGGGGGGGAGAAGGAATGGAGACACTTTTAAGAAGCCAGACAACTTTTAATAAGCCAGAGATACATAACTGTGAAGTTTGGCGGGAATTTAACATTACCGGTCGGGTTTCTTCGGTTCTGAAAACTCGTGCTAACGTTTTTTTCCCCCAATGAGCCAATGAAAATGCCCGGTCAGCAAAGGAGATTAACTAAAACTACCTACGGCTACCTCGACTACCCATAACTACATGGCGACCCCACGACCACTGCACCTACGACTACAGGATTATCGATTTTCTCCATGGCGACCATGGTCACAATTTTGGTCGCAGAAAATGTTTCAACATGTTGCGATCTCTGGTCGCGACGAGTTCCCAGAATGCGGGAACTCCTCGTGGCCATGAAGGAGACTCACCAGAGACCACCAGCGAACATGTGGCGATTATGAGGCGAGCGCAGAGTCTTCTGCACTCGCCTAAAAATCCGCCTAAGTGGGACAGGCCCTCAACCTTCTAAACTCCAGCGAGTAGAGGCCCAGTGCTGCCAGGTGCTCATCATATGCTACGTACCAGTCCTTTCGTACCTTCTCATATTTACTTCAGCAAACTAATTTCACCATCTCTGCCAACGTTCATTTGATCACTTGGAGGATCGCCATGTGTTATTTGTTGTATGAAGTCACTTTCCAGGAGTCGTCCCATCAGATAAAGGTTCACAATGTTTAGTGTTGGTGGCGGTTGAGCAAGTTACTGTCTGCCTGAATTTTTATTTTTCATTTGACTTCCTAATTTATTAACTGTTGTACTTAGGGTTAGGATTGGTACAACCAACCAACAAAATAATGATCAACTTTTAATTGTGCATGTGAGTTGCTTTAATGGGACCGTGCAAAATGCAGCAACGAAGAGCCTTTTGTCCTGTCAAATTTCTGCTCCGTCAATAAAAGAGTTGTGGAGGAAGGAACTGCAGGCGCTGGTTTAAACCGAAGATAGACGCAAAAAAGCTGGGGTAACTCAGCGGGACAGGCAGCATCTCTGGAGAGAAGGAATGGGTGGCGTTTCGGGTCGAGACCCTTCTTCAGACTGAGTCAGGGGAGAGGGAGACCCAGAGACAAGGAAGGGTGAGGTGTGACATCGAGAGATCAAAGGGGACAAAGATCAAGGATTAACCTACAAACCTGAAGTCTGAAGAAGGGTCTCGACCCTAAACGTCACCCATTCCCTCTCTCCAGAGATGCTGTCTGTCCCGCCGAGTTACTCCAGCTTTTTGTGACCTGTGCAGTTAATCAATTTTCCTGTCTATCGCCCGACAGTCCTGGAAGTGTTTTTTTTTTTCTCTCACGCCTTTCATTTTGAGTTTGACTTTAGTTTATTGCCATGTGCAGTGAAAAGTTTTCATTGCATGTCAGCAGAAAGACAATACATGATTACAATCCAAGCTGTGGAGGCCAAGTCAATGGATATTTTGAAGACCGAGATAGATAGATTGTTGATAAGTGCGGGTGTCAAGGGTGATGGGGTGAAGGCAGAATGATATTCGTGTTTCTACACTGAGATTTTCTCTTTTCAATGCAGCGTCTCACAGACTTTCTCCCTGAGTTTGTTTCTCCGTGCTCTCTGGTCTCGGCGGCAAGGCTGGTTGTTGAAACGATAAGGCGGCTAAAGGGGAGCACGTTATGACGGCCAGCCGGTAGTCTTTGGCTCTGAAAGCGTTGAGCTGTTGAGTGCGCATCCGTGTCGATGTGGCGCGCACGTGGCCGATTATACAGCACAGTTGAGGAACACGGTGCTCTTGTGGTATGTGCGAGCGGGCCATGGTGCAAAGGGTTGAAGTGAGATGTCATTGACTCTGGGTTTGTTTCCACTTGTCCCAACGCCAGTGCACGTGACGACACTGGTGCCCAGAAATACTGCCCATTAATGGCAACTTTGATGAGCAGATAAAACCTAAGAATTGTGCAACGCAAAATTCCTATAGCAAGCAAGATAGTCCACTCGACGAAAAAAGACATAGTACGGTCATGGGCAGATTCATGGGTAATTTTCGGCCCCATTTCCGTAACCGGCTTCCGTCTCCGCACCAAAGATCCCATAGCGGAGCAAAGATACTAGTGCGGAGACGGAAGCCGGTTACGGAAACATCCTCGTAAAAATAAAAGTTCTTTGGTAAAAATCTTCTCCTCATTTTCAGAATTATAATTTATTAACACAAACTGTTCCCCCGCAACGTTGATTACACTGCGAGTCGGGTCGGGTTACTGAAATGGATGAAAAAAAGGCCCACGTTCCGCTCCGTTGCGTACTACACATCAGCCCATTGCATTTAGAAGGAGTGCTCTATCTTGCTCCACTATAGGATCTTTGGTACAACGCACAGGAACTGGCCCTTTGGCCCACACTGCCCGTGCTGGACACGATGCCAGTTTACACTAATCTCCTCTACCTGCTCATGAGGCATATCCCTCCAGTCCTTGCCTATGTAAAAGCTTCTTGAACGCCACTCTTGCAGCTGCCTTCACCACCACCCTGGCAGCGCGCGATGTTGTAAAATATTCTTAAACACCACCATCGTATCTGCTTCCACCGCCACCCCTGGCAGCACACTCCAGGCACCTACCACTCTCTGTAAAATAAAAATTCCTTTAAGCTTTCCCTCTCTGTCCTTAAAAGCTATGCCCCCTAATCTTTGGCATTCCCGTCGTGGGTAGAAGGTTCTGACTGTCCACCCCATCTATATATGATGCCTCTCATAATTTTACCTACTTCTAATCAAGTGTCCCCTCAGCCTCCGGCATTCCAGAGAAAACAATCCAAGTCTGTCCAGCCTCTGCTTGTAGCTAATATTCGCTAGTCCAGGCAGCATTCTGGGAAACACAAAATGCTGGAGTAACTCAGCGGGACAGGCAGCGTCGCTGGAGAGAAGGAGTGGGTGACGTTTCGGGTCGAGATCCTCAGCGAAGACTCTTTCCCCTCAGCTAACAATGTACCCTGCCACCTTTCCTCGATCATCGTCCCCTTTGATCTGAGTTTTCACAAAAGGGGTCTCGACCCGAAACGTCACCCACTCCTTCTCTCCAGAGATGTTGCCTGCCTTACTGAGTTACTCCACCATTTTGTGGGCTGTCTTCAGTTTGAACCAGCATCTGCAGTTCCTCCCCTGTAGCATTCTGGTAAACCTCTTCTGCACCCTCTCCAAAGCCTCCACATCCTTCCTGCAATGGGGTGGCCACATCTCCAAATGGGGCCAACCAAAAAGTCCTCTATAGCTGCACATGTACGTCCGATATACACCACGTTTATCGTGACAGTGAACTTTCACGATGGATAAAGGGACAAAGTGACTAAAAGTATTTTCTGCACAAGGAGCACGAATAAATGATAGACTTATAACCAACTTGTCTGGCCAAATCCAATTGGATTTGGCCAGACAAGTTGCTTATAAGTCTATCATTTATTCGTGTTCCTTGCTTCTGTGCTCCCCGACCAGGAAAGATGTCTATATCAGATCCTTTCACAAAGTTAAACCTGTGTCAGATCACCGCTCAGTCTTCTCTCTACAATGCAAGAGCCCCCCCATCATGCTGAAACGTCAATGACAGGTCTACTGTAACGTTTCAATGCTATTTATTGTTCTTGCCAGCGTTCACAGCAACTTCCCCCTGTATCTCTATATCGTTTTTATATTATGACCAGAAGTGTTGAGTTTAATGTGATTATGAAATAAATGCCGGTTATATTTATTATGAAGTGAGAGCGTATGTTTTTTTATTATGCACAGAGAGAATGGATAATACAAATGCATGCGCAATAATACATCGTTCTGGAACGAAGACGTGAGTCCAGGAGGATTTAATATTTGATCTTGAGATATTTGCATCAACGTTAAACAATGAGCTGGATAGTTTTAATCCCAAAGTGCTTGAAACTGTACCATAAAAACGGCCCAGAACAATAGACAATAGGTGCAGGAGTAGGCCATTCGGCCCTTCGAGCCAGCACCGCCGTTCAATGTGATCATGGTTGATCATCCCCAATCAGTACCCCGTTCCTGCCACTCTCTGTGAGAAAAAGTGTTTCCTTGTCTCCGTTCTAAATGGCTTACTCCTTATTCTTAAACTGTGGCCCCTGGTTCTGGACTCCCCCAACATCGGGAACATATTTCCTGCCTCTAGCGTGTCCAAACCCTTAACAATCTTATATGTTTCAATGAGATATCCTCTCATCCTTCTAAACTCCAGAGTGTACAAGCCCAGCTGCTCCATTCTCTCAGCATATGACAGTCCCGCCATCCCGGGAATTAACCTTGTATCAGAATCAGAACAGAATCAGAATCACACTTTATTCACCAAGTATGTTTTGCAACATATACGAGGAATTTCATTGGCCAGGTCAGTCATACAATTAAAAGTAACAGATCATTCAAAAACACATTTTAACATGAACATCCACCACAGTGACTCCTGCACATTCCTGATGCACTGATGCAGATTAGAAATGGGAGCTTAAAGGGCCTGTCCCACATGCGATTTTTTTCGGCGACTTGCCGGCACCCGTCATAGGTCGCAGCAGGTCTCCGAAAATTTCCAACATGTTGAAAATCCGGCGGTGACCAGAAAAAGGCACGACTCTTTGGGCGACTACTCACGACATGTCGAGGGGTGACGCCTGCATGGTGGCGGCTGTTTGCACGCTGTATGATTCCATGAGTAATCAGCCACAAAGGGGTCCTTTTTGCAGGCACAGATTCGATGGGCCCAAGTGCCCCAAGTCTGGGATGTGTATGAACTACAGAAGTAGGTGGAAGTAGAACACAGTGCTGGAGCAACTCAGCGGGTCAGGCAGCATCTGTCGAGGATGGTGGGGAAGTAGAGTCATAGTGTCACACAGCATGGAAACAGGCCCTTCGGCCCAACTTGCCCACAACGGCCAACATGCCCTAGCTACACTAGTCCCACCTGCCTGCGTTTGGCCCATATCTCTCCAAACCTGTCTTATCCATGTACCTGTCTAAATGCTTCTTAAACTTGTGATAGTACCTGCTTCAACTACCTCCTCTGGCAGCTCGTTCCATGCACCCTTGGAGTGAAAAAAACCTCAGGTTCCTTTTAAATCTTTCCCCCCTCACCTGAAACCTACGTTCTCTGGTTCTAGATTCCCCTACCCTAGGCAAGAGACTCTGTGCGTCTACCCGATCTATTCCTCTCATGATATTATACACCTGTATAAGATCACCTTTCGTCCTCCTGCGCTCCGAGGTATAGAGACCCAGCCTGCTCAACCTCTCCCTGCAGCTCAGACCCTCTAGTCCTAGCAACATCTTCGTAAATCTTCTCTGCGCCCTTTCCACCTTGACAACATCTTTCCTATAAAGTGGTGCCCAGAACTGAACACAATACTTTAAATGCGGCCTCACTGACGTCTTGTGCAACTACAACATGACCGTCTAACGTGACCTCCCTTCTGCTCTTCACCAGCCCATTGTTCCACCCCAACCATTTCACAGTCTCAACTCTTTCCGGGCCTTGTAGAGGAAAAGGCTTTTTTAGGATACATCTGGCGAGGCATGTTCTACCCGCAACAAGACCTGAGCCTTGTGCATAGGTACCGTGCAAAACGATGTGCTGTTTCCCCACCTTCACCCCCACCTTCACCCCTACCTCCACCCCCACCCCCACCTCCACCCCCACCTACACCCCCACCTACACCCCCACCCCCACCCGCACCCCTGCCTCTACCCCCACCTCCACCCCAATAGACAATAGATGCAGGAGTAGGCCATTCGACCCTTCGAGCCAGCACCGCCATTCAATGTGATCATGGCTGATCATCCACAATCAGTACCCCGTTCCTGCCTTCTCCCCATATCCCCTGACTCCGCTATCTTTAAGAGCCCTATCTAGCTCTCTCTTGAAAGTATCCTGAGAACTGGGCTCCACCGCCCTCTGAGGCAGAAAATTCCACAGACTCACAACTCTCTGTGAGAAAAAGTGTTTCCTCGTCTCCGTTCTAAATGGCTTACCCCTTATTCTTAAACTGTGGCCCCTGGTTCTGGACTCCCCCAACATCGGGAACATGTTTCCTGCCTCTAGCAAGTCCAAACCCTTAATAATCTTATATGTTTCAATAAGATCCCCTCTCATCCTTTTAAATTCCAGAGTATACAAGCTCCATTCTCTCAGCATATGACAGTCCCGCCATCTCGGGAATTAACCTTGTAAACCTACGCTGCACTCCCTCAATAGCAAGAAGGTCCTTCCTCAAATTAGGGGACCAAAACTGCACACAATACTCCAGGTGTAGTCTCACTAGGGCCCTGTACAACTGCAGGAGGACCTCTTTGCTCCTATGCTCAACTCCTCTTGTTATGAAGGCCAACATGCCATTCGCTTTCTTCACTGTCTGCTGTACCTGCATGCTTACTTTCATTGACTCCCACCTCTACCCCCACCTCCCTAACCTCTGTAGCTTTTGTTTTAGCTCATCTTTATAGCTGCCTCACAATTTCTAGGCCATTGCTTTTCAGGCAAGGTTCAGTCCAAAGAATGCATGTTTCTACACACACAATATAGTCCATGGCAACTTGGGGATCAGGCCAGTAAAGGCACAGCAATTCCTCACAAAAGCAAGAGCAGAGAATTAGAGGATGGATGCCAAAGGTTGGGTTGAGAGGGAAAGGCAGAGGGGAGAGAGGGAGATGGGAGAGAGAGGAGAGAGAGATAGAGAGAGTGGGAGAGACACAGAGGGGGTAAGAGGAAGAGGGAGAGAGACAGAGGGGGGGGAGACAGGGAGAAAGAGAGAGCGACAGAGTGAGACGGGGAGAGAGTGAGAGACAGAGGGGGAGAGAGACATACAAAGAGAGAGAGAGACAGACAGTGAGATGGGGAGAGAGGGAGAGACAGAGGTGGAGAGAGACATACAAAGAGAGAGAGAGACAGACAGACAGAGTGAGATGGGGAGAGAGGGAGAGACAGAGGGGGGAGAGAGACAGGGGAGAGAGACATACAAAGAGAGAGAGACAGACAGTGAGATGGGGAGAGAGGGAGAGAGAGGGGGGAGAGAGACAGGGGGGAGAGACATACAAGAGAGCGAGAGAGACAGACAGAGTGAGATGGGGAGAGTGAGAGACAGGGGAGAGAGACAGGGGGGAGAGAGACATACAAAGAGAGAGAGAGACAGACAGACAGACAGAGGGGGAGAGAGGGAGGCAGACTGGAAGGGAGAGAGACACTTTATCTGCCCAGCTGGCTGTAAGTTGGCATTGGGCACAACGAGATTTAAACATGCAGATGGGAATATCTGTGAACTGATGAAATGGTGGTCAAGGGCCTTGTTGTGATGAACCCATTCTGTACAGTGGGTGGAGTTTGGCAGCATGGAAGGTTGAGGTACATTGTAGTCTACATTATCCTCTCAATCTTAAGCAGAACAGCGTGGGTTGCTTTAAACTGATTATCTGGTTGTTTTTACTCATTGGGACTTGCAGGAAATGAAAAGTAAGTCATTGTGGGCTGTGCGGCAGTGAGCGTTTTACTTGTAATCACTATTTTTTGGCTTTGTCAGTCGTTTAACCTGATGCCAACAATTGCAGCTGAATCACAGATTCAGACAATTACCGACTTTTTGACATGACTCCACCATCTGTCCCGACCACAGAACACAAGAAGGAGTGAACAAACCGCTGGAAGAACTCAGTCGATTATTCCACATACGTCAACATGCCTGTCACTCCCATCCACAATTCAGACTGACTCACCGAGTAATTCCAGTGTCCTCCAGTCCCTGGCTTCAGAGTTTCACTGTCTGCATTTTTTTCCTAGTTCAGTTTTGAGGTACAGTGTGGAAACAGGCCCTTTGGCCCACCGAGTCCGCGCCGACCAGCGATCCCCGTGCACTGGCTCTGCCCTACACACTTGGCGGCACAGTGGCGCAACGGTAAAGTTGCTGCCTTACAGCGCCAGAGACCCGGGTTCGATCCCGACTACGGGTGCTGTCTGTAAGGAGTTTGGGCCTTCTCCCCGTGACCTGCGTGGGTTTTCTCCAGGTGCTCCAGGTTTTCTCCCACACTCCAAAGACGTACAGGTTTGTAGGTTAATTGGCTTGGTATAATTGTAAATTGTCGCTGGTGTGCGTAGGATAGTGTTAGTGTGCGGGGGTCGCTGGTCGGCGCGGACTCGGGGGTGGGCCGAAGGGCCTGTGACTGCGCTGTATCACTAAACTAAAAACTAAACACTCGGGACGATTTGCAAATTCACAGAAGCCAATTAACCTACAAACCTGTACGTCTCTGGGACGTGGGAAGAAAACGGAGCACTCGGGGAAACGCACGCGGTCACAGGAAGAACTTGCAAACTCTGTACAGACAGCACCCGTAGTCAGGTTCAAACCCGGGTCACTGGTGCTGTAAGGCAGCAACTCTACCGCTGCACCACCGTTCTGCCCTTCGATTCGATTGGGGAAAGAAATCAAGATCATTGCTAATTCTTCTTCTTATCGAGTCCACACATAAGATTAGAAGTTGTCCAGCCAGAGCCGAACACACTTCTCGGCATCTGCATACAATGGTGTCTGTCTTGTCGCTTCTTGTGCGTGGTGGTGGAAAGATTGGTGGAATCAGGGCCGCGACGTGAACGCTCTTTCCTTGACCCCGATTGCTAACTAAAATGTGATTAATATTCTTCTGCCTTATTTTGCAAGGCCCTGGAGAGGGGAATAATGGAGAATTGATGAAATTGGGTCACATGATTGAAAGGTTCGCTTTTCTATTAATAACTTCAATTAGGCATTGCCCACTTACTCGGGTAGATATGATTGATCGCTGAGTCTTTCGCCCAGAGTAGGGGAATCGAGAACCGGACAACATGGGTTTAAGGTGAGGGGGGGGGGGGTAGATTTAATATGAACCCGATGGGTGACTTTCTCACACAAAGGGTGATGGGAACGAGCTGCCAGAGGAGGTAGTTGAGGCAGGCACTATCGCAACGTTTAAGAAACATTTAGACAGGTTGATGGCTAGGACAGGTTTGGAGGGATATGGCCCAAATGCAGGCAGGTGGGACTAGTGTAGATGGGGCATGTTGGCCGGTGTGGGCTAGTTGGGCCAAAGGGCCTGTTTCCACGCACTGTCACTCTAGGGGGCAATAAAAAGGAGGTTAATTTAAAAAAAAGCCAGAACAAAGCAGGGCCGGCAACAGATGACCTCAAGAACGGTGGAGCCCACAATGGCCCATTGTTGGCTGGGGAAGGTGTGATAACAAGAGGGATACAAGGAAGCGAACAGTGGAACTGGTAGAATGACTAGGGTGGGGTGGGGGGGGGAGAGAGAGGGGAGGGAAGAGAATGCAGGACAAAAGACAATAGGTGCAGGTGTAGGCCATTCGGCCCTTCGAGCCAGCACCGCCTTTCAATGTGATCATGGCTGATCATCCACAATCAGTACCCCGTTCCTGCCTTCTCCCCATATCCCCTGACTCTGTTATCTTTAAGAGCCCTATCTAGCTCTCTCTTGAAAGTATCCAGAGAACCGGCCTCCACCGCCCTCTGAGGCAGAGAATTCCACAGACTCACAACTCTCTGTGAGAAAAAGTTTTCCCTCGTCTGCGTTCTAAATGGCTTACCCCTTATTCTTAAACTGTGGCCCCAGGTTCTGGACTCCCCCAACATCGGAGTTACTTGAAATGAGTGGAATCAGCATTCCAAAACTGGGTTGTAATCTGCCAAGACGAAATATGAGGTGCTGTTCCTCCCTTGCCCTGGGCCTCACTCTAACAAAGGAGGAGGCCCAGGACAGAGAGGTCAGATTGGGAATGGGAAGGGGAGCTAAAATGTTTAGCAACCGGGAGATTGCGTAGGCCAAGGCGGTCTGAGCAGAGGTGTTCAGCGAAACGATCGCCAAGTCTACGCTTGGTCTCGCCGATATATTGGAGCCCACACCTGAAGTTCCTTGCTTCCATCTTTCTGTGCAAATGTCCGCTGCTCCAATTACTGCATTATAACGATGATTCCATGTCAAAGTAATTGGCTGTAAAATGTTTTGCTATCCTGGGACTGTGAAAAGCTCTCTAGAAATGTAAGTCACTTTTTTTTTTTTTTTCAGTAAGTCTGTCTCAATTATAAACTTATTCAAGATTTTGAAGGAATAATTGAGGTAATTTGTCCCAGTATAACCAAGTTCCTGGGTTTTAAAAGTAAATACAGGATTTTTGTTGTGGGCGCTCCAGTTGTGGTGTTAATTAAATTCCAATTTAGAGTATTGATTTTTTTCAGACTGAGGCACTCTTGTATCAATTACAGAGCCAGCTCGTTTAACAAAGAGGATTGAACACAGATGCTGAGAGAATGGAGCAGCTGGGCTTGTACACTCTGGAGTTTAGAAGGATGAGAGGGAATCTCATTGAAACATATAAGATTGTTAAGGGCTTGGACACGCTATAGGCAGGAAACATGTTCCTGATGTTGGGTGAGTCCAGAACCAGGGGCCACAGTTTAAGAATAAGGAGTAAGCCATTTAGAACAGAGATGAGGAAACACTTTTTCCCACAGAGAGTGGTGAGTCTGTGGAATTCTCTATCTCAGAGGGTGGTTCTCTGGATGCTTTCAAGAGAGAGCTAGATAGGGCTCTTAAAGATAGCGGAGTCAGGGGATGTGGGGAGAAGGCAGGAACGGGATACTGATTGGGGATGATCAGCCATGATCATATTTAATGGCGGTGCTGGCTCGAAGGGTCAAATGGCCTACACCTGCACCTATTGTCTGTTGTCTATTGTCTATTGTCTATAACACGCACGATCTTTCTGGGTCCCTCTGTTGAAGTGAGCGTGAACATTATTCTTAAACTGTGGCCCCGGGTTCTGGACTCCCCCAACATCGGGAACATGTTTCCTGCCTCTAGCGTGTCCAAGCCCTTAACAATCTTATATGTTTCAAACTTTGCAATCATCATTGGATGTACCCATCACTTGTATTTACTCCCCTCTATAATACCAGGAATAAATACCAGGTGTTTCCACTAGAGGTAGAGTCTAGGACCAGAGGTCACAGCCTCAGAATTCAAGGACGTTCCTTCAGGAAGGAGATGAGGAGGAATTTCTTTAGTCAGAGGGTGGTGAAACTGTGGAACTCATTGCCACAGAAGGCTGAGGAGGCTAAGTCAATGGATATTTTCAAGGCAGAGATAGACAGATTCTTGATCAGTACGGGTGTCGTTTTATGGGGAGAAGGCAGGAGAATGGGGTTCGGAGGGAGCAGTAGATCAGCCATAATTGAAGGGCCGAATGGCCTAATTCTACTCCTATCACATGACCTTATGACCTTCTAATCGATCAGGTAGACGCACAGAGTCTCTTGCCCAGAGTAGGGGGATTGAGAACTAGAGGGCTTAGGTTTAAGGTGAAGGGGGAAAGATTTAATAGGAATCAAAGGTTAACCTTTTTCACACAAAGGGTGGTGGGTGTATGGAACTGCCAGGGGAGGTAGTTGAGCCTGGGATGGTTGCAATGTTTAAGAAACAATTAGACAGGTACATGGATGTTGTTATCAGGCAACTGAATCACCCTACCACAACCAGAGAGCAGTGCTGAACTACTATTTACCTCTTTGGTGAC
>CM075978.1:1821051-1858803 GCA_038087875.1 Malacoraja senta
ATGGAAGGTAATAAAGTTGAATCATCTTCCTCCTTTGTTCACCCCGTGGTGGTCGGGGCCTTGAACCCTCAGCACTGCCTCAGCCGACGGTCTGCTGTTCAAGCCCTCTGGTCGGGATGATCCGGCTCCCGAGTCGGCCGCTTCTTACCGGAGACCGCGTCTTCACGGTGTTAAAGTCCACAGGCCCCGCGGTCGGAGCACTTCCCCAGCGATCCTCGGCAAAGGATCGCCCGCTCCGCGATGGTAAGTCCGCTCCGCGCTTGCGGCTTGAAGTTCCGAGCCGGTCTCCAGGAAAGGCCGCACCAATGGTTGGGGGGAGGGACTCAAATAGAGAATGCTATTAGGCAGGAGGCAGAGAAGGAAAGCACTCAGACCCAACATGTAGGGGGGAAAGAAGAAAACAATAATAAACAGAGAATAAGAGGTGGTGGGGTTCTTAAATGGGTGAGCAGAGAAACAGAGGGGTGTAAAATGCGGGCGGAAGCAATAGGTAGCAAGGTGAAAAGTAAAAGTGGCAGGCAGACAAATCCACGGCAAAAATCAAAAAGAGCCACTTTTCAACATAATTGTGTAAGGGGTAAGAGCGTTGTAAAAACAAGCCTGAAGGCTTTGTGTCTCAATGCAAGGAGCATTCGTAATAAGGTCGATGAGTTGAACGTGCAGATAGCAATTAATGATTATGATATAGTTGGGATCACGGAGACATGGCTCCAGGGTGACCAAGGCTGGGAGCTGAACATCCAGGGATATTCAATATTCAGGAGGGATAGAGAGAAAGGAAAAGGAGGTGGGGTAGCGTTGCTGGTTAGAGAGGAGATTAACGCAGTGGAAAGGAAGGACATTAGCTTGGAGGATGTGGAATCGGTATGGGTAGAGCTGCAAAACACTAAGGGGCAGAAATCGCTGGTGGGTGTTGTGCACAGGCCACCTAGCAGTAGTAGTGAAGTTGGGGATGGCATCAAACAGGAAATTAGAAATGCGTGCAACAAAGGCAAAACAGTTATAATGGGTGACTTCAATCTACATATAGATTGGGTGAATCAAATTGGCAGGGGTGCTGAGGAAGAGGATTTCTTGGAATGTATGAGGGATAGTTATCTAAACCAACATGTAGAGGAACCAACGAGAGAGCAGGCTATTCTAGACTGGGTATTGAGTAATGAGGAAGGGTTAGTTAGCAGACTTGTTGTGCGTGCCCCCTTGGGCAAGAGTGACCATAATATGGTTGAGTTCTTCATTAGGATGGAGAGTGACATTGTTAATTCAGAAACAACGGTTCTGAACTTAAAGAAAGGTAACTTTGAGGGTATGAGACGTGAATTGGCCAAGATTGACTGGCAATTAGTTCTAAAAGGGTTGACGGTGGATATGCAATGGAAGACATTTAAAGACTGCATTGATGAACTGCAAAAATTGTTCATCCCAGTTTGGCAAAAGAATAAATCAGGGAAGGTAGTGCATCCGTGGATAACAAGGGAAATCAGGGATAGTATCAAAGCAAAAGATGATGCGTACAAAAATAGCCAGAAAAAGCAGCATACCAGAGGACTGGGAGAAATTCAGAGACCAGCAGAGGAGGACAAAGGGCTTAATTAGGAAAGGGAAAATAGATTATGAAAGGAAACTGGCAGGGAACATAAAAACTGACTGCAAAAGTTTTTATAGATATGTGAAGAGAAAGAGATTAGTTAAAACAAATGTAGGTCCCTTGCAGTCAGAAACAGGTGAATTGATCATGGGGAACAAGGATTTCACTAAGGAAGACATAAATAATCTGCCGGAAATAGCAGGGGGCCGCGGGTCAAAGGAGATGGAGGAACTGAGTTCAATCCAGGTTAGTCGGGAAGTGGTGTTGGGTAAATTGAATGGATTAAAGGCCGATAAATCACCAGGGCCAGATAGGCTGCATCCCAGAGTACTTAAGGAAGTAGCTCCAGAAATAGTGGATGCATTAGTGATAATTTTTCAAAACTCTTTAGATTCTGGAGTAGTTCCTGAGGATTGGAGGGTAGCAAACGTAACCCCACTTTTTAAGAAGGGAGGGAGAGAGAAAACGGGGAATTACAGACCAGTTAGTCTAACATCGGTAGTGGGGAAACTGCTAGAGTCAGTTATTAAAGATGGGATAGCAGCACATTTGGAAAGTGGTGAAATCATTGGACAAAGTCAGCATGGATTTACGAAAGGTAAATCGTGTCTGACGAATCTTATAGAATTTTTCGAGGATGTAACTAGTAGAGTGGATAGGGGAGAACCAGTGGATGTGTTGTATCTGGACTTTCAGAAGGCTTTCGACAAGGTACCACATAAGAGATTAGGATACAAACTTAAATCACACGGTATTGAGGGTTCAGTATTGATGTGGATAGAGAACTGGCTGGCAAACAGGAAGCAAAGAGTAGGAGTAAACGGGTCCTTTTCACAATGGCAGGCAGTGACTAGTGGGGTACCGCAAGGCTCAGTGCTGGGACCCCAGCTATTTACAATTTATATTAATGATCTGGACGAGGGAATTGAAAGCAACATCTCCAAGTTTGCGGATGACACTAAGCTGGGTGGCAGTGTTAGCTGTGAGGAGGATGCTAGGAGACTGCAAGGTGACTTGGATAGGCTGGGTGAGTGGGCAAATGTTTGGCAGATGCAGTATAATGTGGATAAATGTGAGGTTATCCACTTTGGTGGCAAAAACGGGAAGGCAGACTATTATCTAAATGGTGGCCGATTAGGAAATGGAGATGCAGCGAGACCTGGGTGTCATGGTACACCAGTCATTGAAAGTAGGCATGCAGGTGCAGCAGGCAGTGAAGAAAGCGAATGGTATGTTGGCCTTCATAGCAAGAGGATTTGAGTATAGGAGCAGGGAGGTTCTACTGCAGTTGTACTGGGTCTTGGTGAGACCACACCTGGAGTATTGTGTACAGTTTTGGTCTCCAAATCTGAGGAAGGACATTATAGCCATAGAGGGAGTGCAGAGAAGGTTCACCAGACTGATTCCTGGGATGTCAGGACTTTCATATGAAGAAAGACTGGATAGACTTGGCTTATACTCGCTAGAATTTAGGAGATTGAGAGGGGATCTTATAGAAATGTACAAAATTCTTATGGGGTTGGACAGGCTAGATGCAGGAAGATTGTTCCCGATGTTGGGGAAGTCCAGGACAAGGGGTCACAGCTTAAGGATAAGGGGGAAATCCTTTAAGACCGAGATGAGGAAAAACGTTTTCACACAGAGAGTGGTGAATCTCTGGAACTCTCTGCCACAGAAGGTAGTTGAGGCCAGTTCATTGGCTATATTTAAGAGGGAGTTAGATGTGGCCCTTGTGGCTAAAGGGATCAGGGGGTATGGAGAGAAGGCAGGTACAGGATACTGAGTTGGATGATCAGCCATGATCATATTGAATGGCGGTGCAGGCTTGAAGGGCCGAATGGCCTACTCCTGCACCTATTTTCTATGTATCTATGTATCTATGTAATCCAAGTTGTTAGGCCGCAGGGCAGGGGGCGGAGAAAGATCATATCTCCGTCGGGGTAAGTGAGAGGAAAAGGTCCCCCCCCCCCAGCCCCCACATAAAACATACCGAGAAATACATTTTAGACAAACTAAAAAAACAACACAAAAAGTCGAAATGACACACAGGCCGCTGGCGAGGCTGCCATCGCGGCGCCACCCAGTGGCCTACAAGAGGCGTTGATGGGCTTACTTTATGATTGCGTCAGTGCGCTGGGTCCAGACTTCCCAAAGCGTTGTGTGGCCTGAGAATCATGTTGCAAATGCACTGACTCTTGCAAACGCAACCGAGATTTATCTCTCAACCAACATGGCCACGGCACATCAGCTGCATAATTACCCTGTTGCCATTTGCAGATCCGTGATGTGAAAAGACATCGTTTGCTGTCTGTGCCAGCAGAACAGTAACCACAATTGCAAAAGTAAATTAGTAACATGAATCGACCTGAGACATGGAAGATGCTGCATAAGCCTTATTTGCCTTTATTTATCTTATTTAAAAGTCATCAGTCTGACTATTGAGACTTTTTTGCTGTCAAGGGGGGAATCATCTATTTTCCAGGAGAGAAGGGTTAAGCTAACACCATTGATTATTGGATAGATAGATTGATAGATACTTTATTATCACTGGTGACATGTCACGGTGAAATTCTTTGCTTTGCATTCCGTACACAAGCTATGCAAAGAGTCTTAGTTGTTAGTTTGGTTTAGAGATACAGCACGGAAGCAGGCCCTTCGGCCCACCAAATCTGCATCAACAAGCAATCCCCGCACACTATGACACTATCCTACACACACTGGGGACAATTTACACACACACACACCAAGCCAATTAACTTACAAACTTGTACGTCTTTGGAGTGTAGGAGGAAAACAAAGATCTCGGAGAAAATCCACGCGGTCATGGGGAGAACGTGCAAACTCCGTACGGAAAGCACCCGTAGTCGGGATCGAACCTGGGTATCTGGCGCTGTAAGTGCTGTAAAGGGCCTGTCCCACTTAGGCGATTTTTTCGGCGACTGTCACAGTCGTAGCAAGTCGCCGAAAAAACGGCGACTGGACCCCCCCCTACGATAATGTCTACGACAACCTATCACCTAGTCGACGTCAAGCTACAGACAACCGGCGACCCATTAGGACGTCCACCCACGATCACACCTACAAATACCAACGACCACACAGGCGACAACCGAAGTCAACCTACGTCCACCCGCGACAAGCTACGACAAACAACGACCCTGTCGGCGACAACTGAAGACAATTCAGTCGCCGGTACCTGTCGCCGGTTAACGTAGGTTGACGTAGGTGGTCGCCAATGGAATTCACCGCAGTCAGCACCCGGCGACATCCAACGTCACTTGGCGACAACCTGCGTCGTCCTGGCGACAACCTACGACAGCACCTACGACAGGAGAAGACAAGTTACGTCAAGCCCACAGTCGCCGAACATTTCAAAATCCAGCGGCGACCAGAAAAAAGTTACGACTCTTTAGGCGACTTGAGGAGACAACTCACGACCATACAGGTGTCACCCCGCGACCATGTGGCGACAGCCTAGTCGCCTGTAGTCGCCGAAAAAATCGTCTAAAGGGCCTGTCCCACAGCGTCGACCTAATTGGCGAGTTTAGAAGAGTTTGCAGCATGGTCGACACGAGGTCCTAGGAGGTCTTTGTAACTCTCCTTCATGCTGGAATAGTCCCCGCGTACTCGAGGCCTCAGCTAGGTTGCGGCATATTTTTCAACATGCTGAAAAATGCCCGCGGGTAAAAAAAGGTTGCCATGGAAAAAATCGATATTTTTTTACTCGTAGGTTTAGTCGAGGTAGGTCGTAGTAGGTCGGCATGTTATTCTTACGTAATCGAGGGTGGTCGAAGCTAAAGCTCGTTGAGAAAAAAAGGTAAATAAACCGACCGGTAATGTTAAATGCCCGCTAAACTTTATTTAAAGTTGTCTGGCTTCTTAAAAGTGTCTCCCCTTCTCCCCCCCCCCCCCCCCCCGTGCTCTCTAAAGGTCTTACCGTAACTGTGCCAGCCGTCTTTTACCTTCCTGTTCATCGCGGGTGTGAATTTCAGACAGCGCTCCCCCGCTTTCCCTGGCCCCCGCCTTTGCGGTGTGTTTGTGTGTGTGTGTGCGGTCGGTCGAACCAGCTCGCGGTTTCATCGGTGACGGTCGATCCAGCACGAGGTTTTCCAGGCGAGTGCCCTCGAGCTTGAAGGTCGAAGACAGTCGCTGAAATGTCGCGTTAGTGGGACAGGCCCTTAAGTGGGACAGGGGCTTAAGGCAGCGACTTTGCAGCTGCGCCACCGCGCTGCCCACGTGCCGGCACATATAGGGTGCCTGACAAAGGTACAAAGTATTCATTGCAGTTCGCAATGGTCTCTTTTGTACTTGCCCCCCCCACCCCTACACTGCGTCCCCTTTTGCTCACAGTGCCACCCTCCCCCCCACACTGAGTCTCTCTTTTTTTCACTGCGCACCCCCCCCCACCCCCCCCCCACACCATAATCCTCCTTTTTAAGGCAGTGATAGATAGATTCTTGATTAGTACGGGTGTCAGAGGTTATGGGGAGAAGGCAGGAGAATGGGGATGGGTGGGGGAGATATATCAGCCATGATTGAATGGCGGAGTAGACTTGATGGGCCGAATGGCCTACTTTTCTACTCCTATTCCTTATGACCTCGTGACCCTTTGTTCTCGGCGGTCCCCTCCCCTCAAGCCGGGTCCCCTTTTACGATGCAAGGACCTACAGATGCAAGACTGTGCTTCAGGCAGCATCTGCGGGGGGAATGGACAGATGATTGGGACCCGTCTTCGGCCCTGAAAACCAGTTTAGATCTATTATTGTCGCATATACTGAGGTGCAGTAAAAAAGCTTTTTCTGCACGCAATCCAAACAGACCAGATATACTGTACATAAATACAATCAAAAACAAAGGGACAGAGTGCAGAATATAGTCCTCAGTATTGTCGTGCGTGGCAGTGCATCACTTCCATAGACGACGTCCAATGTCCTCAATGGGGTACGTTACAACCTTCACGTGGTCCGCCCTAGTTTCGACGAATGCAATCAACCCGGCGTGCACAATCAAATAAGATCAAATAGAACAAGTTGTCCTGCAACTTTACGCTGTGCACGCCATACACATGAAGAAGATTGGGGCTCGTGGATTGGACAGCATCTTAACTTATGGAAGGACTGTTCAGAAAGCCTGTTAAAGTGGGGAGGAAGAAGCTGTTCCTGAGTCTGGTGGGGCGCGCTTTCAAGCTTCTGTACCTTCCACCAGATAGGATAGGAGAAGAAGGAATGACCGGGGTGGGACAAGTCTTATGTTGTGTGCAGGAAGGAACTGCAGGTGCTGGTTTAAACCGAAGACAGACACAAAATGCTGGAGTAACTCAGCGGGACAGGCAGCATCTCTGGGGAGAGAAGGAATGGGTGAAGTTTTGGGTCGAGACTGACGAGGATCTCGACCCGAAACGTCACCCATTCCTTCTCTCTCCATAGATGCTGCCTGTCCTGCTTGTTACTCCAGCATTTTGAGTCTATCTTTGATTATGTTGGCTGCTTTACCGAGGCAATGTGAAGTGTAGATGGAGTCGATGGCGGGAAGTCTTAAGGCCCTGTCCCACTTAGGCTATTTTTAGGTGACTGCCGGAGACTGTCATAGTCGTAGCAGGTCGCCGAATAACCGGTGACTGGACCCCCCTACGACAAAGAATTTGAAATAGAATCATTACTTTAACAACAAAAAAAAACAAAGTCAGCACCGGCAACAACCTACGTTAACCTGGCGACAACTACGACAGCACCTACGTCAGGAGAAGTCAAGCTACGCTCATTGGCATCAAACCCACTGTCGACGACTGTCTCCCGAAACTTTTTCAACGTTGAAAATCCAGCGGCGACCAGAAAAACGCTACGACTCTTTGGGCGACTGAGGAGACGACTCACGACCATACAGGCGACACCCGGTAACCATGTGGCGACAGCCTAGTCACCGGCAGTCGCCTAAAAAATAGCCTAAGTGGGACAGGCCCATTAGTGTGCGCGATGGACTGGGCTACATCTAAAACTCTCTGCAATTTCTTGCGGTCTTGGGCAGAGCTGTTCCCAAACCAAGCCGCGGTGCAACCCGATCGTCTGCTTTCCATGGAGCATAGAAACATAGAAACATAGAAATTAGGTGCAGGAGTAGGCCATTCGGCCCTTCGAGCCTGCACCGCCATTTAATATGATCATGGCTGATCATCCAACTCAGTATCCCGTACCTGCCTTCTCTCCATACCCTCTGATCCCTTTAGCCACAAGGGCCACATCTAACTCCCTCTTAAATATAGCCAATGAACTGGCCTCGACTACCCTCTGTGGCAGAGAGTTCCAGAGATTCACCACTCTCTGTGTGAAAAAAGTTCTTCTCATCTCGGTTTTAAAGGATTTCCCCCTTATCCTTAAGCTGTGACCCCTTGTCCTGGACTTCCCCAACATCGGGAGCAATCTTCCTGCATCTAGCCTGTCCAACCCCTTAAGAATGTTGTAATTCATCAGTTTTCCCTATTACAAAACACAAAGTGCCAGGGAAATTCAGCGGGTAAAGGGCCTGTCCCACTTGGCGATTTTTTTCGGCGACTGCCGGCATCATTGACTGACGTATCAGGTCACCGAAAAATTTGCTGCGTGACGCGGCGTGATGATGTATTGACGCGCGGTGTTTTTTCAAGTGTTTTTTTGTCGCCGCTGGATTTTGAAATGTTCAAAATCTTTTGGCGACACTGATATGACGCCGGCAGTCGCTGAAAAAATCGCCAAGTGGGACAGGCCCTTTAGGCAGAATTAGGGGCGGGAATGGAATTACAACGTTATGTGTGGGGGCCGTTCTTCAGACGGATTGAAACCGATTATGTAACAGTTACAGCTCAGTCACAGGCTATTCAGCCCTACTGGGCCATCTTTGCAATCGTGTTGAAACAGGCTTTATACTTTAGAGATACAGCGCGGAAACACTGAGTCCACGCCGACCAGCGATCACCCCGCACACTATCTTACACACACTAGGGGACAGTTTCCAATTTTACCGAAGCCAATTAACCTTCAAACCTGTACGTCTTTGGAGTGTGGGTGGAAACCAGAGATCTCGGAGAAAACCCACGCAGGTCACGGGGAGAACGTACAAACTCCGTGCAGACAGCACCCGTAGTCAGGATCGAACCCGGGACCCTGGCACTATGAGGCAGCAACTCTACCGCTGTGCCACTGTACCACTCTATTGGTTTGGTTTAAAAAATATATAGATTATTATCAATTAAAATGTGGTTGATTATCTTCTGGGTTTTTTTAGAGAGGGGAATAGTGGTGAATAGTTCCTCCTTGCCGCCCACCTACTTTTATCTCGCCCATTCAGCACATTGTCCTGTGCATCACTGCGGGCTTGGATGCCAGCATTTACCCAGCGGAATCTGAAAAGTCTAATGCTTTTTCTTTTATAAAAGAGCTCAGCTTGCAGCTCGCAAACTCTGAATTTGCTTCCACTTTCCAATGTAAGCCACGCATTATCAGCAGCGATGTTATCTGTGCTCCCTCCTCATCTGGTAGTCTCCGTGCCGCGCTGGGGAAAAAAACTTTCCTTGGACAGACAGGGGAGAAAATAAGGTTAGCTAATGCTATGAGGCTGTGATAGTGGAGTAAATTGCATCCCCGGCATTTCATTAAGAGCCGGCTGTCAGGTTTTTCAGTGATTTACAAGGTTTACGAGGATGTTGCCAGGACTAGAGGGTTTGAGCTATAGGGAGAGGTTGAGTAGGCTGGGACTCTATTCCCTGGAGCGCAGGATGATGAGGGTGACCTTATAGAGGTGTATACAATCAGGAGAGGAATAGATCGGGTAGACGCACAGAGTCTCTTGCTCAGAGCAGGGGAATCGAGGACCAGAGGACATGGGTTCAAGGTGAAGGGGAGAAGATTTAATAGGAATCTGAGGGGTAACTTTTTCACACAAAGGGTGATGGGTGTATGGAACAAGCTGCCAGAGGAGGTATTTGAGGCTGGGACTATCCCAACGTTTAAGAAACAGCTGGACAGGTACATGGATAGGACAGGTTTGGAGGGATATGGGCCAAATGCAGGCAGGTGGGACGTGTAGCTGGGACATGTTGGCCTGTGTGGACAAGTTGGGCCGAAGGGCCTGTTTCCACGTTGTATCACTCTGTGTCTATGACAACGGGAACATTTATAATTGAGTGAAACGAAGTCAACAGCAAAAGTGTATCCTCCAACAGTAAGCAGGCATTACCGAGCGAGCACTTTTTGACATGAGACGCATTGTGTAAGTGGCATTTATTGGAAACGTCGCCCATTCCTTCTCTCCATAGATGCTGCCTCACCCGCTGAGTTACTCCAGTATTTTGTGTCTACCTGCGATTTAAACCAGCATCTGCACTTCTTCCTTACACATGGAACATTCCAGCACAGGAACGGGCCCTTCGGCCCACAATGTGTATGCTGAACATGATGGGTCATACAGTCTGAAGAAGGGTCTCCGCCCAAAACGTCGCCAATTCCTTCTCTCCATAGATGCTGCCTCACCCGCTGAGTTTCTCCAGCTTTTTTGTCCACCTCGGACTCCTATTAAATCTTTTCTCCTTCACCTTGAACCGATGTCCTCTGGTTCTCGATTCCCCTACTCTGAGCAAGAGTATCTGTGCGTCTACGCGGTCTATTCCTCTCATGATTTTTTACACCTCTGTAAGATCTTCTCATCGCCTTGCATCTAATTTTAAAACTCTCACTGCAATCATTGATACAATTAATTGCATCTTCAAGCAGTTATCACTGCTCCCATCAGTTGATTCGTGGTATCGTCGTCGAGCATTCTACCCTTTGAAGCTGGAGTATGAATGAACAAATCATTAGGACGATTTATTAGGAAAGTAAGCTAAAGATCCTCTATTGAACAAACAATTTTTCAATTGATTTTAATCGTCAATTATTGCAAGGTTGCCCTCCATCGGCAGATTTAAATGAAGGTTAAAATACAGCATATGGGTGATATTTAATTAACACTGATCTATTTCAGAGTATTTGCATGAGACAACGCGGAATTAATTCCCCAATACATCTGCGGCATGTTAGTATTGGCAAATCAGGTTAGGGAAATATGATTTGTACAATTTCTCTGGCCTGTAATAAATTTGCAAATTGGATCGTGCCTATCCTACAGCGAGCAGAAACTTAACCGAAACCTACCGAATAGTGAAAGACAATGGACAATAGGTGCAGGAGTAGGCCATTCGGCCCTTCGAACCAGCACCGCCATTCAATGTCATCACGGCTGATCATCCACAATCAGTACCCCGTTCCTGCCTTCTCCCCATATCCCCTGACTCCGCTATCTTTAAGAGCCCTATCGAGCTCTCTCTTGAAAGTATCCAGAGAACCTGCCTCCACTGCCCTCTGAGGCAGAGAATTCCACAGACTCACAACTCTGTGTGAAAAAGTGTTTCCTCGTCCCCGTTCTAAATGGCTTACCCGATATTCTTAAACTGTGGCCCCTGGTTCTGGATTCATCCAACATCCGGAACATGTTTCCTGCCTCTAGCGCGTCCAAACCCTTAATAATCTTGTATGTTTCAATAAGATCCCCTCTCATCCTTCTAAACTCCAGAGTGTACAAGTCCAGGCCTGGATAGAGTGGATGTGTAGAGGATGTTTCCCCTCGTGGGGGCGTTTAGCATGGGAGGCCACAGCCTCAGAATAAAATAATGCACTTTCAGGAAGGAGATGAGGAGGAATTTCTTTAGCCAGAGGGGTTGATGAATCTGTCAAATTCATTGATGGCTGTGGAAGCCAAGTCAATGGATATTTTTAAGGCCGAGATGGACAGATTCTTGATTCTAGCCCCACCTGCATGTACGGGTGTCAGGGGTTATGGGGAGAAGGCAGGAGAATGGGGTTGAGGGGGAAAGATGGATTCGATGGAAAGATGGGCCGAATGGTCCAATTCTGCTTCTATATCTTATGAATGGTACTGAATAGTTTTGAAGATTTAATTCTCAGAATTCACAATATCTTGTATTTTATAAACTGAAGTTGAAGCAGAAGTGTAAATGGACCTTTTCTTTCCCCCGAAGCGATTTATAAAATTAGTTTAACGTTCCTACCCAACTACACAGGCAACTGTTTATGATTGGACATTCTGTGGCTCTGAAGTGAAGTGGGCAGCTGCTAAAGATGCACAGCACCTTCAAAGAGAGAGATTAGCGCAGCTTGCTGCCTGTACATCGGGAGATTATCTTTAAAATACAGTAGCGTATATGAATGAGAAACCTTCAAATGCTACCGACGCAGTGTAGTGTTCTTTTGCATCATGTTGTGATACCACTGGTCGTAGTCAGTGAAGTTCTCATCTTCAAGTGGGGTTTGACTGATTAAGATACTAAAGAGATGTGACGAAACAAGATAGAAACATAGAAACATAGAAAATAGGTGCAGGAGGAGGCCATTTAGCCCTTCGAGCCAGCACCGCTATTCATTGTGATCATGGCTGATCGTCCCCTATCAATAACCCGTGCCTGCCTTCTCCCCATATCCCTTGACTCCACTAGCCCCTAGAGCTCTATCTAACTCTCTCTTAAATCCATCCAGTGACGTGGCCTCCACTGCCCTCTGTGGCAAGGAATTCCATAAATTCACAACTCTGGGTGAAAATGTTTTTTCTGTCCTCAGTCTTAAATGACCTCCCCTTTATTCTAAGACTGTGGCCCCTGGTTCTGGACTCGCCCAAAGATAGACACAAAAAGCTGGAGAAACTCAGCGGGACAGGCAGCTTCTCTGGAGAGAAGGAATGGGTGACGTTTCGGGTCGAGACCCTTCTTCAGACTGGTTAGGGATAAGGGAAACGAGAGATATAGATGATGATGTGGAGAGATGAAGGAAAATGAATGAAAGATATGCAAAAAAGTTAACGATAATAAAGGAAACAGGCCATTGTTCGCTGTTTGTTGGGTGAAAACGAGAAGCTGGTGCGACTTGGGTGGGGGAGGGATGCAGAGAGATGGAATGCCGGGGCTACCTGAAGATAGAGACATCAATATTCAAACCGAAGGTAGACACAAAAAGCTGGAGTAACCCAGCGGGACAGGCAGCATCTCTGGAGAGAAGGAATGGGTGACTTTTCGGGCCGAGACCCTTCTGCAGACCAATAGTCATACCAGTGGGCTGCAAGCTGTCCAAGCGAAATATGAGATGCCACGGGAGTCATCAAGGAAATTCCCACTCCTCTGACACAGACCAACCTCCCTTCCATTGACACCATCGACACTTCACGCTGCCTCGGCAAGGCCAGCTGCATCATCAAGGACCAGACTCATCCCGGTCACTCCCTCTTCTCCCCTCTCCCATCAGGCAAGAGGTACAGAAGTGTGAAAACGCACACCTCCAGATTCAGGGACAGTTTCTTCCCAGTTGTTATCAGGCAACTTACTAAGCAAGAATCTGTCAATATCTATCATGGCTGATCTATCTCTCCCTCCTAAACCCCATTCTCCTGCCTTCTCCCCATAACCCCTGACACCCGTACTAATCAAGAATCTGTCTATCACTGCCTTAAAAATATCCATTGACTTGGCCCCCACAGCCGTCTGTGGCAATGAATTCCACAGATTCACCACCCTCTGACTAAAGAAATTCCTCCTCATCTCCTTCCTAAATGTACGTTTCTTTATTCATGAGGCTATGACCTCTGGTCCTAGACACTCCCACTTGTGGAAACATCCTCTCCACATCCACTCCATCCAGGTTGTGTCAGGCAGCATTCCTGGATGGCATGGATGCTGAGGTTTCAGGTTGGGACACTTCTTTCATTGCTGTTAACACAGATTATCCTGACTCCTCTTTCTGCCGAACATCAATAAAGAAATTGGTGAAAAGAGATGTTTTACTTTACAATCTCATTTTGAAGCAGATTTGAAGTAAATTTGATTTAACCATAGATATAGATAGATATTTATTTGTTGTCATTTGAACCTAAGTTCAAACGAAATTCTGTTTCTGCAGTCGTACAAACAAGTAAAAAGAACCAAGACACAACACAATTTACACAAACATCCATCACAGTGAATCTCCTCCTCGCTGTGATGGAAGGCAAAGTCTTATCTCTCCCCTGCACGCCACATTCTCCTCCCGATGTCAAAGTCAAAGCCCAAAGCCCCCGGCGGGCGATTGTAGATATGTCCCGCGGCCATTAAAGCCGCGCCGGGCGATGCAAGGTCACGCTCCGGGTCTTGATGTTGTAGCCCCCGGTAGCGCCAGCAAGTCCCACGGCCACCAATGCCGCGCCGGGCGATGCCAGACCTCGCTCCAGGTCATCTTCAACCCCGCAACTCGGGCGGGAGTAGTTGCCGTTGCGGGAGCCCCGAAAAGCGGTCTCCCACCATGGACCCGCGAGCTCCCGATGTTACCATCCACCAGACCTGCGGCTGAAGCCTCCGAATCTCCGGGGTCGGGTAGCAGCAGCGCGCCACCACAGCTCCTCCCGCTCCGAACTCGGCCAGCTCCACGATGGTGAGTAGTCCGCAGGCACCGCGACTGGAGCCCCAGGTCGTTCCGGTTGGAGGCCGCTCCACGGTGCTAGGCCCCAACGACAACGGAGACCCGACAGAGAAAGGTCGGGTCTCCCGTGCAGGGAAAAGATTTTAAAAGTTTCCCCACCCCCACCCCCCGCCCCCCGCCCCCCCACACATACCCAGTTTAAAAAAAAAACACTATACAAAACTCAAACGAAACAAAAGAAAAAAAAAAGACAGACGGACTGCAGAGGCCGGTGCAACGTGAGTCGCGCCGCCAACCAACATTGTCATAGAGTGATACAGTGTGGAAACCGGCCCTTCGGCACAACTTGCCCACACCGACCGACATGCCCCATCTACACTAGTCCCACCTGCAAGTTTTTGGCCCATATCCCTCCAAACCTGTCCTATCCATATGCGCCTGTCCAAATGTTTCTTAAAAGTCACGACACTACATGCCTCAATTACCTCGTCCGGCAGCTTGTTACATACACCCACCACCCTCTGTGTGTAAAAAATTACCCCTCAGGTTCCTATTAAATCTTCTCCCCCCCCCCCCCCCCCTCACCTTAAACCTGTGGCCCTTGTTCTTGAGTCCCCTACTTTGGGCAAGAGACTCTGTGTATCTATTCCTCTCATGATTTTGTCATGATTCTCTGCCACAGAAGGTAGTTGAGGCCAGTTCATTGGCTATATTTAAGAGGGAGTTAGATGTGGCCCTTGTGGCTAAAGGGATCAGGGGGTATGGAGAGAAGGCACGTACAGGATACTGAGTTGGATGATCAGCCATGATCACATTGAATGGCGGTGCAGGCTCGAAGGGCCGAATGGCCTACTCCTGCACCTATTTTCTATGTTTCTATGTCTTGACTAGAGGCCGTAGCCTCAGAATAAAAGGACGCATCGTTAGAAAGGAGACGAGGAGGAATTTCTTTAGTCAGAGGGTGGTGAATCTGCGGAATTCATTGCCACAGACGGCTGTGGGGGCCAAGTCAATGGATATTTTTAAAGCAGAGATTGACAGATTCTTGATTGCTCCGGGTGTCATGAGGCGATTTAAATGTTTTTTTTACCCAAATGAAGATTTGCTTTTTAAAGGATGGTGTTTGCATAATAACATGAATTATTAACCTTTTATTGGTTCCCTTTGGCCTTGACTATATATCTTCCTGCCAAGAGTTTCCTGGAATGCCGTGCTGTTTCAGTCCTGATACCAGTCTAGACAATGATAGTATTTGCAGTTTCCATCATGTGGGCTATTGAACGTTATTTTGGTGCCAAACTCTGCTAAGAATTTTGACTTGAACCAAGGGAACTGCAATTCGTGGTAATCTTTGGTTAGCAAATTTACTCAGTTTTTAAAAAAAATAGCGGAATGTCATGGTGTGTGTGAAAGAGATAACAATGCAGCTTCATACAACACCAAGCTGGTACAATTATAAAGTCTGAAAATGCCGGCTTGGAAATGTTCGAGAAGGTGGACACAAAATGCTGGAGTAACTCAGTGGGACAGGCAGCATCTCTGGAGAGAAGGAATGGGTGTCGTTTCCCGGTCGAGACCCTTCTTCAGACCAGTCTGAAGAAGGGTCTCGACCCGAAAGGTTCCCCAAAGACCAGTCTGAAGAAGGGTCTCGAGCCGAAACGTCACCCATTCCTTCTCTCCGGAGATGCTGCCTGTCCCGCTGAGTTACTCCAGCTTTTTGTGTCTACCTTCGGTTTAAACCAGCATCTGCAGTTCCTTCTTACACGGCTTGGAATTGTTTGTATATTTGTGAAAAGGCTGCTGGGTCAGGGGAATGGGCAAAGGTTCATGTTCTAAAGTGATAGGAGTTGAATTAGGCCATTCGGCCCATCAAGTCTTCTCAGCCATTCAATCATGGCTGATCTATCTTTCCCTCTCGACCCAATTCTGCCTTCTCCCCATAACCCCTGGCACTCGTACTAATCAAGATACCCGTACAAATCAAAGTGCTGGAGCTACAGAAGTGTGAAAACGCACACCTCCAGATTCAGGGACAGTTTCTTCCCAGCTGTTATCAGGCAACTGAATCATCGTACCAACAACTAGAGAGTGGTCCTGAACTGCTATCCACCTCATTGGAGACCATCGGACTGTCTTTGATTGGACTTTACCGGATTTATCTTGTACTAAACATTCACATTGTTCCCTTTATCATGTATCTGTACATTATAGATGGCTCAATTGTTTATGATGTTTTATCTTTCCGCTGGCTGGTTAGCACGCAACAAAAGCTTTTCACTGTACCTCGGTACACGTGACAGTAAATTAAACTCAACTCAACTCAACTCAGGAATAGGTGACGTGTATAGGTGACATTTTAGCAGCAGTAATTAGTAACATTTCACAAGCGCTCAAATATAAACCTCGACGTCGCTTGTCAATTCTTTTAAGAGGTCACGACTTGGGTGAAATCTTCAATCCTGGAGGCCTCTAATACATTTGAGGCTTGGCAACATGAGAAATCTGTATCGTGTTAGAGTCACAGAGTCACAGAGTGATACTGTGTGGAAACAGACCCTTCGGCCCAACTTGCCCACCCCGGCCAACATGTCCCAGCTGCACTAGTCCCACTTGGTCCATATCCCTCCAAACCTGTCCTATCCATGTAGCTGTGTTAAAGAAGGAACTGCAGATGCTGGAAAATCGAAGGTACACAAAAATGCTGGAGAAACTCAGCGGGTGCAGCAGCATCTATGGAGCGAAGGAAATAGGTAACGTTTCGGGCCGAAACCCTTCTTCAGAAGCTATCCATGTAGCTGTCCAACTGTTTCTTAAATGTTGGGGTAGTCCCAGCCTCAACTACCTCCTCTGGCAGCTCGTTCCATACACACATCACCCTTTGTGTTCGGGGCAGAAAATCAATACTTTTATCCAAACTCAAGGTGTGCTTCCCCTACTTACAACTTAAGCAGCGTGTTTGAGGACTTTCCTGCACCTACTCAACCATTGGAGTTAAGTGTGGATTTAAATTGTGTAATTTGGAGCCGGAGCTCGTCTGCTCAGCCTGTCGGCAGAGATTCCCTGCGGCTGTCAACACTAAAAGTAAGGAAGCGGCAGAAAAAAAAAAAATCTTATTAGCATTCCGTGGGGTTGCCTCCATGAAACTGCAGAGCAATTTTGGAGAACAATTAAAGAAATCTGTGCTGTTTGTCAAAACGGAGCTGTTGCTTTGATCATGATTGAGAGCCCTGTTATGGAATGATATTGGGGGGAATTAAAACGGGAGAATGGCTCTGCGTTCAGTTCCTCATGCATCGCTGGCATTTACCCAGATGTACGAATCTCCTTCAGCGTTTGACTTCAGTCAAGTGCCCAGCCTGAGGGTTGAGGCATGTAATCTGTTTGATTCATGTCAGGAGCAACATCTAGAGCGGAGAACAACACAGCACAGCCCGCAATGTCCGTGCCGAACATGAATGCCAGGTTGTTTAAGAAAGAACTGCAGATGCTGGAAAAATCGAAGGCAGACAGAAATGCTGGAGAAACTCAGCGGGGGTGAGGCAGCATCTATGGAGCGAAGGAATAGGTGACGTTTCGGATCGAAACGTCACCTATTCCTTCGCTCCATAGATGAATGCCAGGTTAGACTAATCCCCGAAGACACAAAATGCTGGAGCAACTAGGTGGGCCAGGCAACAGCTCTGGAGAGAAGAAATGGGTGACGTTTCGGGTCGAGGCCCTTCTTCCACACTTCAGAGACGCTGCCTGTCCCGCCAAGTTACACCAGCATTTTGTGTATATTTTCGGTGTAAACCAGCATCTGCCGTTCTTTCCTAAACTGATCCCCTCTGCCTGTACATGATCCATATCCCAGCTGATCGACATCGGTGAGACCAAGCGTAGGCTTGGCGATCGTTTCGTCGAACACCTCCGCTCGGTCCGCATTAACCAACCTGATCTCCCGGTGGCTCAGCACTTCAACTCCCCCTCCCATTCCGAATCCGACCTTTCTGTCCTGGGCCTCCTCCATGGCCAGAGTGAGCACCACCGGAAATTGGAGGAGCAGCACCTCATATTCCGCTTGGGCAGTCTGCACCCTAGCAGCATAAACATTGACTTCTCCAATTTCCGGTAGCCCTTGCTGTCTCCTCCCCTTCTCAGCTCTCCCTCAGCCCTCGGGCTCCTTCTCTTCCTTTCTCCTTTCTTCTCCCCACCCTACATCAGTCTGAAGAAGGGTTTCAGCCCGAAACGTTGCCTATTTCCTTCGCTCCATAGATGCTGCCGCACCCGCTGAGTTTCACCAGCATTTTTGTCTACCATCCATTGACCTCCATTGCCTGCATATCCATCTGTCTATCTAAAAGCCTCTTAAATGCCACTTGTCGTATCTCATTCCACCACAATCCCTGGCAGCACGTTCCAGGCACCCAACACAAGTATAAAAAACCTTCCACCGTACATCACCTTTAATCTTTGGCCCCCCTCACCTTTAATTAACTATGCCCTAACAAATGCTGGCACTTCGAATATGTTTAAGAAGGAACTGCAGATGCTGGAAACTCGAAGGTAGACAAAAGTGCTGGAGAAACTCAGCGGGTGCAGCAGCATCTATGGAGCGAAGGAAATAGGCAACGTTTTGGGCCGAAACCCTTCTTCAGACTGATGTTGGGTGGGGGGGGGGGGGAGGTGGAAGAAGAAAGGAAGAGGAGGAGCCAGAGGGAGAGCTGAGAAGGGGAGGAGACAGCGAGGGCTACCGGAAATTGGAGAAGTCAATGTTCATACCGCTGGGGTGTAAACTGCCCAAGCGGAATATGAGGTGCTGCTCCTCCAATTTCCGGTGGTCCTCACTCTGGCCATGGAGGAGGCCCAGGACAGAAAGGTCGGATTCGGAATGGGAGGGGGAGTTGAAGTGCTGAGCCACCGGGAGATCAGGTTGGTTATTGTGGACCGAGCGGAGGTGTTCGGCGAAGTGATCGCCAAGCCTACGCTTGGTCTCACCGATGTAGACCTTCTAATAGACCTTTTCACTTTACTGCATTTCTGACTATCACCTTTAAGCCCCATTCCATCCTGATTCTGATTTTAGTTTAGTTTAGTTTATTGTCACGTGTTCCAGTTAGCAGAAAGACTATACATGATTACAATCAAGCCGTCTCCAATGTACAGATACAGGGTAAAGGGAATAACGTTTAGTGCAAGATAAAGTCCAGTGAAGTCGATTAAAGATAGTCTGAGGGTCTCCAATGAGGTAGATAGTAGGCAAGGATTGCTTTCCAGTTGGTGGTAGGATGGTTCAGTTGCCTGATAACAGCTGGGAAGAAACTATCCCTGAATCTGGAGGTGTGCGTTTTCACACTTCTGTACCTCTCGAGTGATGGCAGAGGGGAGAAGAGGGAGTGAGGGGAGAAGAGGGAGGGGTGAGACTGGTCCTTGATTGTGCTGCTGGCCTTGCCGAGGCAGCGTGAAGTGTAGACGTGGTCAACGGAAGGGAGGTTGCTTTGCGTGACGGTCTGGGCTGCGTCCACAATTCTCTGCAATTCTTTGCGGTCTTGGATGGAGCTGTTCCCTAACCATGCTGTGATGTTACCCTGATAAGATGCTTTCTGTAGATGTTGGTGAGAGTTGTTGGGGACATGTCAGTGACTAATGTGTCAGCTGGAGCTAAGCTGGGGGAGCATTCTTGCCTCTTTGCCAAGTCCCACCTCAAACATCTTGGGCTGAAATCCAGGCCGACTTTCCACATCCAGTTCAGAGGAAGAGCTCCATTTACAGAGGTGCCATGTTTCAATCCATCTGCCATTTCTCCGCCCATTTCTGCAGCTGATCTCTATCCCGCTGTGTCTTTGTACAGCCGTCCTCGCTGCCTGCAACTCATCCAATTTTGGTTTTGTCAGCAAACTTAAGGGCCTGTCCCATTTACGTGTCCTTGGCACGCAAATTACGCGACCTCGTGGTCGCGTTGAGCTGCGACGGTCCCGCGAAGTTCGGGCGCGATTACATGCGTCCGCACAGCCTTCTGGAGCGCGTGACGTCATTTGAAGATGGACACAAAGCTGGAGTAACTCAGCTGGCCCGGCAGCATCTCTGGAGAGAAGCAATGGGTGATGTTTCGTGTCGAGACTCTTCTTCAGTCTGAAAAGAAGGGTCTCGACCCGAAACGTCACCCATTGCTTCTTCCCAGAGATGCTGCCGGTCCCGCTGAATTACTCCTGCACTTTGTGTCTATCTTCAATTGTCTTGGCCCGCTCTGGGAGTAGAAGTGGGGGCGGATCCGGACCGCAACGCCCGTGAGCCCCAGGCCGAGTTCGGCGATCGTTTGCCTGCTTCTGCTGCTGTTGAAGGTGAGACGTTGCGTCGCGCCAGGGTCTTGGGCCTGTCCCACTTTGGCCGTCAGTTACGCGACAGGCCGTTGGCGTGCGAAAATTTCGTTCACTACAAAAATTTTGGAGCCCCACGCGATGTCGCGCACAACTCCATACCCCTCCGCGCTTCTCAGTGGGACCAGCCCCGCGCGGCCATATGATGACCGTGCGCCTCAATGCGACCACGAGGTCGCGTAATTTGCGTGCCAAGGACACGTAAGTGGGACAGGCCCTTTACTCACTGACCCGTCTACATTTACATCCAGTATCTCATTTCTTCTGTGCCAATTAGCGGCCTCTCCTCCCCTCTCCCGTCGAGCAAGAGGCGCAGAAGTGTGAAAACGCACAGCTCTAAGTTCAGAGACAGTTTCTTCCAAGCTGAACCATCCTACCAACAACTAAAGAGCAGTCCTGAACTCAACTCTACTCGCTGGAGTTTAGAAGGATGAGGGGGAGCCTCATTGAAATAGCGAAAGGCCTGGATAGAATGGATGTGGAGAGGATATTTCCACGTGGGAGAGTCTAGGACCAGAGGTTATAGCCTCAGGATAAAAGAACTTACCTTTGGAGAGGAGAGGATAAGACATTTCTTTGGTCAGAGGGTGGTGAATCTGTGGAATTCATTGCCACAAGCAGCTGTGGAGGCCAAGTCTGTGGATATTTTTAAGGCAGAGATATATAGATCCTTGATTAGTACGGGTATCAGGGGTTATGGGGAGAAGGCAGGAGAATGGGGTTGAGAGGGAAAGATAGATCAGCCGTGATTGAATGGCGGAGTAGACTTGATGGGCCGAATGGCCCAACTCTGCTCCTATAACTTATGAACATGAACAATTAACCTCATTGTAGACCCTTGGACTATCTTTAATCGGACTTTGCTGGAATTTATCATGCACCTAGCGCTATTCCTTCATGTACCTGTACACGGTGGATGGCACGATTTTAATCATGTATTGTTTTTCCGTTGACTGGTTAGCATGCGACACAAAGCTTTTCACTGTACCTCGGTACGCATAATAAGAAACAAACTAAACTGAACTAAACCATTGGTGCTAAAAACAAAAACAAAATAGTAAGAGCTCATCATTGTTAGTAACAATATTTTATATCGTCTGACAGAGTGGAAGTAAAGTGGGAGTTCAATGTCAAATTAATTAAGCGATTTAATACAATTGAAAGGTTAATTGTTACAACAGTATTCCTCGGAGGCATAACAGGGTTAGATTTTGTTTTGTTGGAAACACAGCCTTTGTTAGTGAAAGTATCATTAGCTACTTAAGGGCCTGTCCCACTGTACGAAGTAATTCAAGTTTCCCCTGATTCGAACTTGGAGAATTACGGTAATAGCCGCTTGTGGGTACTCGGGGCTCTCGTGGACATTTTTCGACATGTTGAAAAATCTTCACGAGTCTTCACGAGCTTACCGCGTTTCCCGAGTACCTGCCATTAGCGTTAAACCCCTGTCCCACGGTACGAGTTCATTCCAAGAGTTCTCCCGAGTTTGCCCTGATTCGAACTCGGAGATTTACGGTAATGGCCACTCGTCGGTACTCGAGGCTCTCGTGGACATTTTTCATCATGTTGAAAAATCTTCACGAGTCTTCTCGTGCTTACCTGCCGTTAGCGAGTCTTCCCAAGTACCTGCCGTTAGCGCTAAGAGACGTCCCGAGCTCCGACGTACCCGCTACGTACATTCTACCTGCTGACCACGAGTTTGATTTTTTTTTAAACTCGAGAGTGCTCTTGAATTACCTCGTACAGTGGGACAGGCCCTTTAGACTGAGAAACTAAGGTGAGGGGGAAAAGATTTAATTGGAACCTGAGTGGTAACTTATTTTACACAAAGGGTGGTGGGTGCATGGAACGAGCTGCCGCTGGAGGTAGTTGAGGCAGGGACTATCGCAACTTTTAAGAAACATTATGCAGGTACATAGGTTTAGAGGGTTGTGGGCCAAACGCAGGCAGGTGGGACTAGTGTAGATGGGACATGTTGGTCGCTGTGGGCAAGTTGGGCCGAAGGGCCTGTTTCCATGCTGTATGAATCGATGACTCTATAAATATGGTATCTGGAAATAAAAGCTGTAGTATATTTCTTGCCCTTTCTAATCGGGGGCAAGTTGTGCAGCATTTTAACGCGAAAACGTGAAATCTTTAGAATTGTACCATCTTTTATAAAATTGCCTGCAAGAACTAATTAAATATTGTATATTCGGTTGAACTCTGAATAATATTTCTTGTACACAAATTGTTCAATTACTAACCTTTCAAAGAAAAAGCCATTAGTGTTTTGTAGAGAGCGCTGGTATAACTGCGCAGAGTAGAAAAATGAGAAAAGGATGCTTAGCATTGTAATGTTAATTAAGCTGGGTTGACCAAAGTAATTTAGAAGCAGAGCTATACAGATATTAGACACAAAATACTGGAGTAACTCATGGGTCAGGCAGCATCTCTGGAGGACATGGATAGGTGACGTTTCAGGTCGAGACCCTTCTTCAGACATTCAGAATGTCTGAAGAAGGGTCTCGACCTGAAACGTCACCCATTCCTTCTCTCCAGAGATGCTGCCTGTCCCGCTGAGTTCCTCCAGCATTTTGTGTCTATCTTCGGTTTAAACCAGCATCTGCAGCTCTTTCCTACATGCTCTGCAGATAATTTTGCTTTGTGATTCGCACATTACCAGGAGGTGAACTAGTGGGTGTTCTGCAGACTTCTGAACGGTCCTGACCCGAAACATCGCCATCAACTAGTCAGAGGGTAGTGAATCTGGAATTCTTTGCCACGGAAGGCTGTGGAGGCCAAGTCAGTGGATATTTTTAAGGCAGATATAGATAGATTCTTGATTAGTACGGGTGTCAGGGGTTATGGGGAGAATGGGGTTAGAAGGGAGAGATAGATGAGCCATGATTAAATGGCGGAATAGACTTGATGGGCCGAATGGCCTAATTCTGCTCCTATAATAGAAACATAGAAACATAGAAAATAGGCGCAAGAGGAGGCCATTTCGGCCCTTTGAGCCAGCACCGCCATTCATTGTGATCATGGTTGATCGTCTCCTATCAATAACCCGTGCCTGCCTTCTCCCCATATCCCTTGACTCCACTAGCCCTTAGAGCTCCATCTAACTCTCTCTTAAATTCATCCAGTGACTTGGCCTCCACTGCCCTCTATGGCAGGAAATTCCATAAATTCACAACTCTCTGGGTGAAAAAGTTTTTTCTCACCTCAGTCTTAAATGACCTCCCCTTTATTCTAAGACTGTGGCCCCTGGTTCTGGACTCGCCCAACATTGGGAACATTTTTCCTGCATCTAGCTTGTCCAGTCCTTTTATAATTTTATATGTTTCTGTAAGATCCCCCTCCTCCTTCTAAACTCCAGTGAACACAAGCCTAGTCTTTTCAATCTTTCCTCATATGACAGTCCCGCCAGCCCAGGGATCAATCTCGTGAACCTACGTTGCACTGCCTCAATCACAAGGATGTCCTTCCTCAAATTAGGAGACCAAAACTGTACACAATACTCCAGATGTGGTCTCACCAGAGCCCTATACAACTGCAGAAGAACCTCTCTACTCCTATACTGAAATCCTCTTGTTATGAAGTTATAACTTGTGAACGTGTGAATAAAATGGGTGTGATCTTATGATGAAGCCTGACGAAGGGTTCGACCCGAAACGTCACCTCTCCTTTTTCTGCGGAGATGCTGCCTGACCCGCTGATTCTGCACTTTTTATCTGTCTTCAGGATAAACATTGAACTTCCGATTTTGGTAACTAACCTACACGCAACTCTCCCCCCCCCCCCCCCACCCTCCTCACTTCACTTATGGATCTTATGAGAGTTTAAATGGTTGGCAACCGCGGACTGAGCGCAGGTGCTTTTGATGAAACAGTCGGCAAGTGATTTCTGGTCGCTGTTATCTGTAGCCGTGGAGCTTGCAGCGCGCAAATTGCCTGCCGTGTTTCTCGCATTATGGCAATGACTGCATTTCCAAGTTACTTTATTGATTGTGAAATGTTTTAGGAACCTGTGAGGCCGCGGAAGGTGGTGTGGAAAAAGTAATTCCTACGCAGTATGCCACTGGGTGAGGGGAACGAGTGGCGATTCACTGGAACATGTAACATTCTGAGAAGGATTAATAGTGTAGATGTCGAGAAGCTGCTTCCCAAGGGCCAGCATTGCTTCAGGATAAAGGATCGCCCGTTTAGCACTGAGAAAAAAATAATTCTTTACTCTGAAAGTTGTGACCGTTGGGATTATCTACTTCGGAGGAAGTGGGGATACAAAGTCGTCATTAAGTCTATTCAAGGTAGACAAAAATGCTGGAGGAACTCAGCGGGTGAGGCAGCATCTATGGAGCGAAGGAATAGGCGACGTTTCGGGTCGAGACCCTTCTTCAGACTGATGTGGGGGTGGGGGGGGCAGGAAGAAGAAAGGAAGAGGCGGAGATAGTAGGCTGTGGGAGAGCTGGGAAGGGGAGGGGAAGGAGGGAGAAAGTAAGACTACCTGAAATTGGAGAAGTCCATGTCATACCTGTCTGCCTTCCGCAAAGACCGCTCCTCCGTAACTCCCTTCTCAATTCTTCCCTTCCCTCCCGTACCACCCCCTCCCGGGTACTTTCCCTTGCAACCGCAAGAGATGCAACACTTGTCCCTTCACCTCCCCCTCGACTCCATTCAAGGACCTAAGCAGTCGTTCCAGGTGCGACAGAGGTTCACCTGCATCTCCTCCAACCTCATCTATTGCATCCGCTGCTCTAGATGTCAGCTGATCTACATCGGTGAGAACAAGCGGAGGCTTGGCGATCGTTTTTGCCGAACACCTCCGGTCGGTCGTAATAACCAACCTGACCTCCCGGTGGCTCAGCACTTCAACTCCCCCTCCCATTCCGTATCTGACCTCTCTGTCCTGGGTCTCCTCCATGGCCACAGCGAGCAACACCGGAAATTGGAGGAAATGCACCTCATATTCCGCTTGGGCAGTCTACATCCTGGGGGCTTGAACATTGAATTCTCCCAATTCTGCTAGCCTTTGCTGTCCCCTCCCCTTCATCAGCCCTCTGGTTGTCTCCTCCCCTCCCCCAGCCCTCGGGCTCCTCCGCTTTTTTCCTTTCTTCCTCCCACCCCCTATCAGTCTGAAGAAGGGTTTCGGCCCGAAACGTTGCCTATTTCATTCGCTCCATAGATGCTGCTGCACCCACTGAGTTTCTCCAGCATTTTTGTGTACCTTCAATGTTCATACCGCTGGGTGCAAACTATCCAAGCAAAATATGAGGTGCTGCTCCTCCAATTTGCGGTGGGACTCACTCTGACCATGGAGGAGGCCCAGGACAGAAAAGTCGGATTCGGAATGGGGTGGGGGGGGGAGGGGTTGAAGTGCTATTCTAGACAGACTTTCGGATTATTGAGTCATAGAGTTTAGTTTAGTTTAGAGATACAGCGCGGAAACATGTCCTTCGGCCCACCGAGTCTGCGCCGACCAGCGATCCCCGCACACTTACACTATCCTATACACACTAGGCACTAATTGACATTTATACCAAGCCTGTAAGTCCTTGCAGTGTGGGAGAAAACCTGTGATCTCGGAGAAAACGCACGGCGGTCGCGGGGAGAACGTACAAGCTCCGTGCAGTCAGGATACAACCCACGACTCTGGCGCGGTGAGGCAGCAACTCCGCGGCTGCGCCATTGTGCCGAGTTATTGAGTCATACAGCGTGGAAACAGGCCCTTCAGCCCAACTTGCCTGCACGGACCAACAGCTTACGACCCAGCAGTATGAATATTGATTTCTCTAACTGCAAGTAACCCGTGCATCCCTTCTTTCTCCGTCCCTCCCCCACCCAAGTCGTGCTACTGTCGTCCTGCTTAAGGGCCTATCCCATTTGGCGATTTTTTCGGTGACTGCCGGCGTCACATCAGTGCCGCCAAAAGATGTCGAACATTTCAAAATCCAGCGGCGACAAAAAAAACGTCGCGACACTTGAAAAAACACCGCGCGTCAATACGTCATCACAGCGCATCACGCCGCAAATTTTTCGGTGACCTGGTACGTCAGTCAATGATGCCGGCAGTCGCTGAAAAAATCGCCAAGTGGGACAGGCCCTTTAGTTTCACTGTTTGTATGTACTCATTATCACCTTCACAGCCAACAATGGACTATTGTGGGCCCCATCTTTCCTTCATCTTCTGGCTGTCTTTGATTTGTTCTTTTCATGCCCTTCATTCATTAGTTCTTTGTACCTTTTCATATCTCTTGTTTCCCTCTCCCCTGACTCTCGGTCTGAAGAAGGGTCTCGACCCGAAACGTCGCCTAATCCTTCGCTCCATAGATGCTGCCTCATCCGCTGAGTTTCTCCAGCATTTTTTGTCTACCTCGGACTATCTTTGATCAGACTTTACTGGACTCTACCTTGCACTGAACATTATTCACGTTGTTCCTGTCATCATGTATCTGTACACTGTGGGCGAATCGATTGTAATCATGTCTTGTCTTTCTGCTGACTGGTTAGCACACAACAGAAAGCTTTTCACTGTACCTCGGTACACGTGACAATAAACTAAACTCAAACCCCCCTACTCTGGGCAAGAGACTCTATGCGTTTACCCGACCTATTCCTCTCATGATTTTGTGCACTGCCTTTGCAAAAGAATTGAGTGGAGATATGAAGATATTGAACGGTGGTGCAGGATTGAACTTCCATGAGGCCGGCCGCCTGTTTCTCCTCTTTCCAGCATTCTTCTGCTGAGCAGAGTCCGTCATCTCCTAGCAACTGGTAAGCTGGGGCATTGCTTTTTAAATATTCCGAGCAGGTTCCCCCAGCTGTCAATATATTTAAAATTTACCAGCAGCGATCTGGATGTTGCATTTTCTTGTAAAACAGAATCACATTATATTTGTACGTTGAGATCAATAATCTTCTTCTTGAGGAAGACTTGCTTGCTGCTCCGGTCGTACGGGTCCTGAGGTGGGTAAAGAGGCCTAACTGGGATCCACAGGGCGGGCAGAAGGATTCCAGGATGCGTAGCGGCAGCCACAGGGGAAGGGTCTCGAGTCGAAACGTCACCCATTCCTTCTCCATCTGTGAAGATAGTAAACAATATGATAAATGAGAAAAAAAGTTCAATGTGTGTGAATGCACAAGCACATACACACATGCACGCACGCATGCACGCATACACACGGACGCACGCACACACACACATCCGCACACAAACACACGCACGCGCACACACGCACACACACACACAGCCGCGCACCAACGCACGCACACACACACACACACACGCACTCACACACCCGCACATACCCGCGCGCACACACACACACACACACACACACACACACACACACACACACACACACACACACACACACACACACACACACACACACACACACACACACACACACACACACACACACACACACACACACACACACACACACACACACACACACACACACACACACACACACACACACACACACACACACACACACACACACACACACACAAATAACAAATCTATTGTAGTTCAGAGCTTATTTGGAGGTTGTAGTATTTAATAACCTAATGGCTGATGGGAAGAAGCTTTTCCTCAACCTGGACGTTACAGTTTCCAGGCTCTTGTACCTTCATCCCGATGGCAGGGTTGAAATGAGAGCGTGGCCAGGGTGGTGTGGGTCCCTGATGATGCTGGCTGCCTTTCTGCCTGTAGATCCCTTCGATGGTGGGGAGGTCAGTACCCGTGATGGACCGTGCAGTGTTCACCACGTTTTGCAGTCTTCTTAGCTCCCCGGCCTACAAGTAGCCGAACCAGGCCGTGATGCAACTGCTCTCTACTGTACACCCGTAGAAGTTCAAGGGAGACACAAAATACTGGAGTAACTCAACGGGACAGACAGCATCTCAGGATAGAAGGGACCGACTCGAAACGTCACCCATTCCTTCTCTCCAGAGATGCTGCCCGTCCCACTGAGTTACTCCAGTATTTTGTAAGTAAGTAAGTAAGTAAGTAAGTTTATTGGCCAAGTATTCACATACAAGGAATTTGCCTTGGTGCTCTGCCCACAAGTAACAACATGACATACAGGGACAGTTACGAATGACTCAGAAAACACTAAACATTAATAATAATAAAACATTAATGATAAAACACCATTGATCAAGCATGTGAACCAACAAAATACCAGATCAAAAGGAGGCTACAGATTTTTGGCTGTTGAGTAGAGCTACTACTCATGGAAAAAAAGCTGTTTTTATGTCTGGCTGTGGCGGCTTTGACAGTCCGGAGTCGCCTTCCAGAGGGAAGTGATTCAAAGAGTTTGTGGCCAGGGTGAGAGGGGTCAGAGATGATCTTGCCCGCTCGCTTCCTGGCCCTTGCAGTGTACAGTTCATCAATGGAGGGAAAGTTGCAGCCAATAATCTTCTCTGCTGATCGGACGATTCGCTGCAGCCTCCAGGTGTCGTGCTTGGTGGCTGAGCCAAACCAGACCATGATGGAAAAGGTGAGAACAGACTCTACGATGGCCGTACAGAATTGGACCATCATTGCCTGTGGCAGATTGTGCTTCCTCAGCTGCCGCAGGAAGTACATCCTCTGTTGTGACTTTTTGTGTCTGTCCTGGGATGAGCTGTGGAGGACCCGACTGGGACGTCGTGAAGGTGGCCACAGGTCTGGCTCATGGCTGTGAAGAAGGAGCCGGCGGGGCGCTGCCTGCAGCGGGCGAAACTCGGAAGCCACCGAGCTCGGTCCCGAAGACCAGAGAGTCGAAGAGGAGGGAGCCGCTGACGACGGTGGACGCCAATAATGGGCCAGTTGTTTAGTTTGGGTTAGTTTAGATCAGAGATACAGCTGAAAGACAGGCCCTTCGGCCGACCAGCGACCCCCGCACACTTACACTATCCTGCACGCATCGGAGACAATTTACAATTTTACCATACCAATTAACCTACAAACCTGTACGTGTTTAGAGTGGTAGGAAACCGGAGCACCCGGAGAAAACCCACGTTGGTCACGGGGAGAATGTACAAACTCCGTACAGACATGAAACATATATGATTGTTAAGGGCTTGGACACACTAGAGGCAGGAAACATGTTCCCGATGTTGGGGGAGTCCAGAACCAGGGGCCACAGTTTAAGAATAAGGGGTAAGCCATTTAGAACGGAGACGAGGAAACACTTTTTCTCACAGAGAGTGGTGAGTCTGTGGAATTCTCTGCCTCAGAGGGCGGTGGAGGCAGGTTCTCTGGATGCTTTCAAGAGAGAGCTAGATAGGGCTCTTAAAGATAGCGGAGTCAGGGGATATGGGGAGAAGGCAGGAACGGGGTACTGATTGGGGATGATCAGCCATGATCACATTGAATGGCGGTGCTGGCTCGAAGGGCCAAATGGCCTACTCCTGCACCTATTGTCTGTTGTCTATTGCCACCCACAGTCAGGATCGAACCCGTGTCTCTGGCGCAGTAAGGCAGCAAATCCACCGCTGGGCGCCACAGAGCCACCAGGCCGCTAGGAGAGGGGCCGGGGTATTGCCTCCAGCGCCTTCAAGGTCGGCTGCAGGAGGCGTCCCCGGGACACAGAGGTGGGCGGGTGAGGAGACGGACGTGGGTCGGTTCGCAGGCCGAGTCGGTCGAGGGTGGCGGAGGAGGCCCTGCAGCAGCCTGGGACTCGTTTGGATCGGGAGCCGCTTCAGTGCAGCGAGTGCGTGGACTTTTGTAAATAGCGCCAAAAATGGCGACTCGTGCATGTGTGATCTACGCAAAAGGAATTTCACTCTGCAGTGCATACGGCAGAGACAATGAAGACCCATTGAGGATTCTGCGGCAGGTGAGAGAAGTGGCGATGGACGTAGGTGACTTTTCTGAGAAGTTGTGTGCACCATCTGCTGGCTGTGGATACTCCTTGCCTGCTCCCATCATAAGTTCATAAGTGATAGGAGCAGAATTAGGCCATTCGGCCCGTCAAGTCTCCTCCACCATTCAATCATGGCTGATCTATCTCTCCCTCCAAACCCCATTCTCCTGCCTTCTCCCCATAACCCCTGACACCCGTACTAATCAAAAATCTATCTATCTCTGCCTTAAAATATCCATTGACTTGGCCTCCCACAGCCTTCTGAGGCAAAGAATTCCACACTCACCCTCTGACTAAAGAAATTCCTCCTCATCTCCTTTCTAAAGATAAGTCCTTTATTATGAGGCTGTGGCCTCAGGTCCTAGACTCCCCCACTAGTGGAAAAACATCCTCTCCACATCCACTCTATCCAAGCCTTTCACTTCTCGGTAAGTTTCAATGAGGCCCCCCCCCTCTACCTTCTAAACTCCAGTGAGTACAGGACCAGTGCCGTCAAACGCACATCATATGTTAACCCAGTCTATTCCTGGGATCGTTGGTATGTATGTTGTTAAAATCTTTCCTCATGTGTCGATGCAAAATATCCCATTAGTTCCACCTTTACAGTTGATTAACTTATTTTCCCCAGGAATCATTCCAGGGATCTTAGGAAATGGATTTCCCTGCAAGTACGTGCTAAACCTATAAAGATGTCGCAATGTGATTAGGTTGAAGACGTATGTATTTTTGCCAATACATAGTGGTTCACTGTCCAGAGAATATTTAAGCGCTGTTCCATTTAGAAGTTGTGGAAGGTGTTTTTTTAATGACATTGCCCAAACTGTTGTTTCAATGGAAAATGCTTTTATTGATTGTGGAGACCATAGATTTAGATATAGTTCATCGTTCCTTAATTCTTAATTGGCATTTTTTCTTGGTTCACTTAGATTCTGTAATATCGGGCAGATTCATTTTGTCACCTGATACTTGTTCAGTTATTTTCTATAAACTGGCACTTGAAAAAATCCAAGTAGCGATGTAACATTCACTACAAGAATCAAATATTGTACATCATGGGGAATAGTGTTAACACTGTGGCCTTGACAAAATAGCTCTGGGTGCATTGCTGCATTACATGCTTGGTACAATTATTGACGCTTCTGACTTATAATTTACATGAAACATTGAGAAATCGGTAAGCCTATTTCTTTCCCCAAGTTTTACCTGTCCTGATATGATATGAGATGTCCTGGGCCTCTTCACTGTCAGAGTGAGGTCCATTGCATATTGGAGGAACAGCACCTCATATTTCGCTTGGGCAGCTGACACACCCCAGCGGTATGAACATTGACTTCTCTAACTTCAACAGGGAGGGATGGAGAGGGAGGAAAAACGGCTAAGGCCTGTCCCACTTGGGCGTTATTTGCGCGTCATTTACCGCGACATAATTTACGCGTCAACGGACGCAAGACGCGCGCGCGCATGGCATGCATTGCGCTTGCATGCGCCTGGTGAGACGTGGTGACGTAGGCAGTGACGCGCGGTGAGTGCGAGGCGCCCCAGGATTTTGGGATGCTCAAACTGCGTGACGCGCAAATGACGCCCAAGTGGGACAGGCCATTAACCAATTGAGAAATTGGTAAGCCTATTTCTTTCCCCAAGTTTTACGTGTTCTGATATGATATGAGATGTCCTGGGCCTGTTGTCAATTCTTCCCTTCCCTCCCATACCACCCCCTCCCCTGGTACTTTCCCTTGCAACCGCAAGAGATGCAACACTTGTCCCTTCACCTCCCCCCTCCACTCCATTCAAGGACCCAAGCAGTCGTTCCAGGTGCGACAGAGGTTCACCTGCATCTCCTCCAACCTCATCTATTGCATTCGCTGCTCTAGATGCCAGCTGATCTACATCGGTGAGACCAAGCGGAGGCTTGGCGATCGTTTCGCCGAACACCTCCGGTCGGTCCGCATTAACCAACCTGAACTCCCGGTGGCTCAGCACTTCAACTCCCCCTCCCATTCCGTATCTGACCTCTCTGTCCTGGGTCTCCTCCATGGCCACAGCGAGCAACACCGTAAATTGGAGGAAATGCACCTCATATTCCGCTTGGGCAGTCTACATCCTGGGGGCTTGAACATTGAATTCTCCCAATTCTGCTAGCCCTTGCTGTCCCCTCCCCTTCATCAGCCATCTGGTTGTCTCCTCCCCTCCCCCAGCCCTCGGGCTCCTCCTCCGCCTTTTTCCTTTTTTCCTTTCTTCTCCCCACCCCCTATCAGTCTGAAGAAGGGTTTCGGCCCGAAACGTTACCTATTTCCTTCGCTCCATAGATGCTGCTGCACCCGCTGAGTTTCTCCAGCATTTTTGTGTACCCTTAACCCTCGTTTTCCCTCCCTCTCCATCCCTCCCCCACACCAGTTCTCCGACCAGTCTGACTGTCCTCCTGATTAAATTTTACATTGTACACCTCATTGTCAGCTTCCCACAGCTAACAAGTTCAAGTTTACATTTATTGTCACATGCACCAATTAGTACAGTGAGATTTGAGTCACCATACAGCCATACGAATAGAAAGAACACAACACACGATAGAATTTAACACAAACATCCCCACACAGTGGAATCAACGTTTTCCTACTGTGAGGGAAGGCAATAAAGTTCAGTCATCTTCCTCTTTGTTCCCCCGTGGTCGGGGCCTTTTGAGCGCTCCGCAGTCGCTGCTACGGGCCGACGATGTTCAGGCCCTCTCGCCGGGATGATCGGAACTCCGACGTAGGAACGGAGAACATTCTTGGAGTTTCCGAATCGGCCACTTCTCTCCGGAGACCGCGGCTCCCGAAGGCCACAGGCCAAGCTGGTCGGAGATTCAACGCTGGCGGCCCTCGGCAAAGGGATCACCAGGACTCCGCGATGTTGCAGTCAGCGCTGCCCGCGGCTGAAAGCTCCGCAAACCACAGCTCCACGGTGTTAAAGCAGCAGCCCAACACTCCGGAGGTTCAACGTGGCGATCCCCGGTAAGGCATCGCCCGCTCCGCGATGGTAAAGCAGTGCTGCGCTGCTGCTGAAGCTCTGGTCGGTCTCCAGCAGGAAAGGCTGCGCCAATTCAAATGGTAGGCCGCGAGGGGGGGGGGGGGAGCAAAGACGCAACTCGGAGAATAGACGCATCCTCGAACAGGAAGTGACAGAAACGGATTCCCCCTTACCCTCCCCACCTCCCCCACATAAAAAAGACTAATAAATACATTAAACAGATTAAAAATAACAAAAAGACGAAAAAACAGACAGACTGTAGGCAAGGGCTGCCATCGTATGGCGCCCCCGGTGGTCAATGATCTATTCTACATTTTCCTTGAGCTTCGTCCCCTTTGATCCCTCGTTTTCACACCTCACCCTTCCATATCTCTCGTTACCCTCTCCCCTGAGATACAGAGTGCAGATTATAGCATTGTAATATGTAGTATTACAATGCTATAATCTGTCCAATGTAGTCCAATGTAGTCAATGGAGTAGTCCAATGTAGTCAATGGAGTAGAGGTGAATCAGACAGTACACCTAGCTTAACTAAACATGCACTAAATGTTTAAGAAGGAACTGCAGATGCTGGTTTAAACTGAAGATAGACACAAAAAGCTGGAGTAACTCAGCGGGACAGCAGCATCTCTGGGGGAGAAGGATGGGTGACGTTTCGGGCCGAGACCCTTCTCCAGCCTGAAGAAGGGTCTCGACCCAACACGTCACCCATTCCTTTTATCCAGAAATGCTGCCTGTCCCGCTGAGTTACTCCAGCATTGTGTGTCTATCTTTGATGCCCATTGTGAGTTTTTGGTTCCATTATTCCAAAGTGCCTGGCAGAGTTGCCACAAAGCGATGCTGCATAATAATTCAAGCAGTGTTTTCTTTATATAGTGCTTGTAAAATAGGAAAGCTTCTGAAGAGTGCTTCAGACAAGTTCCCAAACAATTGTTGATGATGAGGCGATAAAGCACAGGTTCAAAGCGTAATCCAAGAAAATGCTGAAGGGTGAAAAAGCGGCCGTCGAGATTTCATGAGTGAATTCTAAAAATGTAGGGCTTTAAGCGACTAAAATCACAATTGTCAGGAAAAGGATTTAAAAAAAAAATCTCAATAGCGGAGGAGCACAAAGATCTTCCTGGAATAGGGCTGAACAGATTACCTCACAGAGTCCCAGAGTTTTAGGTGGCGCAGCGGTAGAGTTGCTGCCTCACAGCGCCAGAGAACGGGTTCGATCCCGACTGCAGGCGATGTCTGTACAGAGTTTGTACGTTCTCCCCGTGATCTGCGTGGGTTTTCTCCGAGATCTTCGGTTTCCTCCCACACTCCAAAGACGTACAGGTTTGTAGGTTAATTGGCTTTGGTAAATGTAAAAATTGTCCCTAGTGGGTATAGGATAGTGTTAATGTGCGGGGATCGCTGGTCGGCACGGACCCGGTGGGCCGAAGGGCCTGTTTCCGTGCTGTATCCCTAAACTGAACTAAACTAAAAAAAGTTATACAGCGCGGAAGAATGGTTCAATTGTGCTTCATTTGTCACGTATGCAACTGCACTGTGACATTAATTTTCACAAGTTCACAAGTTATAGGAGTAGAATTAGGCCATTCGGCCCGTCGAGTCTACTCTGCCATTCAATCAATCATGGCTGATCTCTGTCTCCCAATCCCATTTCCCTGCCTTCGCCCCATAACCCTTGACACCTGTTCTAATCAAGAATTTGCCTTAAAATATCCACTGACTTGGCCTCCACAGCCCTCTGTGGCAATTAGTTCCACAGATTCACCACCCTTGGACAAAAGAACTGAGTCAGTCACCGAGTAAAGAACTGACTACCCTGGGGAAAAGGCTGGACATTCACCCTACCTATGCCCCTCATGGTTTTACTTAGCTCCAGAAGGTCACCCCTCAACCTCTTACGCTCCAGCGAAAAAAAGTCCCAGTTTGTTCAGCCTCTCCTTCATAACTCAAACCTTCCAGACGTAACATACTTGCAAATCTTTTTTTTGTGCCCTTTCCAGTTTAATGACATCCATCCTATAGCAGGGCAATTAGAATTGTACGCAGTGCTCCTCAAGTGGAGTTACCAATGTCTTCCAAAGCCGCAACACCAAGTCCCAAGCTAATGGCATGTTGGCAATGTTCCCGATGTTGGGGGAGTCCAGAACCAGGGGCCACAGTTTAAGAATGGAGATGAGGAAACACTTTTTCACACAGAGAGTTGTGAGTCTGTGGAATTCTCTGCCTCAGAGGGCGGTGGAGGCCGGTTCTCTGGATACTTTCAAGAGAGAGCTAGATAGGGCTCTTAAAGATAGCAGTCAGGGGATATGGGGAGAAGGCATGAACGGGGTACTGATTATGGATGATGAGCTATGATAACATTGAATGGCGGTGCTGGCTCGAAGGGCCGAATGGCCTACTCCTGCACCTATTGTCTATTGTCTAATCGCCTTCAGAGCGAGAGGATTTGAGGTTAGGAGCAAGGAGGTCCAACTGCAGTTGTACAGGGCCCTGGTGAGACCACACCTGAAATATTGTGTGCAGTTTTGGTCTCCAAATATGAGGAAGGACGTTCTTGCTATTGAGGGAGGTTCAACAGGTTAATTCCCGGGATGGCGGGACTGACATATGATGAAAGAATGGGTCGACTGGGTCTACAGTATATTCACTGGAATTTAGAAGGATGAGAGGGCATCTTATCGACACATATACAATTCTTAAGGAATTGGACAGGCTAGATGCAGCAAAAATGTTCCTGATGTTGGGTGAGTCCAGAACCAGGGGTCACAGTTTAAGAATAAGCGGTTTGTTTAAGAAAGAACTGCAGATGCTGGAAAAATCAAAGGTTGACAAAAAATGCTGGAGAAATTCTGCGGGTAAGACAGCATCTATGGAGCGAAGGAATAGGTGACGTTTCGGGTCGAGACCCTTCTTCAGACTTCACCACCTATTCCTTCGCTCCATAGATGCTGCCTCACCCGCTGAGTTTCTCCAGCATTTTGTCTACCTAAGAATAAGAGGTAGGCGATTTAGGACTGAGATGGCCATGATCACATTGAATGGCAGTGCTGGCTCGAAGGGCTGAATGGCCTACTCCTGCACCTATTTTCTATGTTTCACTCAATACTCTGACTGGTGAAGGCAAATGTGCCAAATTCAGGTCTTTCTGTGTTGCTACTTCAGGCAACTAGATACCTGCACCCCTTGGTCTCTCTCTTCAATCTAACATCATGCAACACATTGCACTTATTATCTGAGTTAAACTCTATCTGCCATTCCTCAAGCTTAATTTTATATACAAATTGTATAAATTCTCAGAATAAATGGACTTACAGGTGAACTACTATCTACCTCTTTGGTGACCCTCGGACTATCCTTGATCGGACTTTGCTGGCTTTACCTTGCACTAAACGTTATTCCCTTATCAAGCGCTGTACACTGTAAATGGCTCGATTGTGATCATGTGTCGTCTTTCTGCTGGCTGGATAAGCTTTTGAAGCAACAAAAGTTGTTCACTGTACCTCAGTACACGTGACAATAAACTAAACTGGAGAAAGGAGATTAGCAGGAATTTCTTTAGCCAGAGGGTGGTGAATCTGTGGAATTCATTGCTGCAGACAGCGGTGGAGGCCAAGTCATTGGGACTGACAAAAGAGAGACTGACAGGTTCTTGATTAGTACGGGTGTCGGGGGTTATGGGGAGAAGGCAGGAGAATGGGGTTGAGGGGGAAAGATAGATCAGCCATGGTTGAATGGCGGAGTAGACTCGATGGGCCGAATGGCCTAATTCTGCTCCTATGAACTTATGAGTTATGTCACCTCCACCCTTCAGTCCGTGATGATAATTGTGTCCGACGCATCTCAATTCTGTGGTTAATTCCCTGACTCATGTAAATTAATTACAGAAAACTTTACCGTCAGTTCATGTAAGCCTGTCTTTCTTAGTCCTTTAATTCCTTCCCTGGATGTCAAAGGGGATAAAGCAGTGATCCTCTCCATCTGCTTGTCCGTGTCCAACTAATCAGCCAGTCGCTCCGTATGGAGACCTTTAACATGATTTATGGTAAACTTCATGGAAGATAATCCTCTTTCATCTGCAGATTGCTGTGGCCCGGAATGAAATAAAAAATAGCTTTTTTTGTGAGCATGCTTACCAACTGGCGAAGAGTCTGGTAATGTTTGCAGTGTTACAGAGTGTATAACAGTACGCTCGTGTAGGGAAGAACTGCAGATGCTGGTTAGCACCGCAGATAGACACAAAAAGCTGGACTAACTCAGCGGGACAGGCAGCATCTCCGGAGAGAAGGAATGGGTGACGTATCAGGTCGAGACCCTTTGTTCGGGGGTGCTGATTGGGGTACTGATTGGGGATGATCAGCCATGATCATATTGAATGGCGGTGCTGGCTCGAAGGGCCTACTCCTGCATCTATTTTCTATGTTTCTATTTTTCTATTAGGACCTCGACCCATTCCTTCTATCCAGTAAGCTTGTGTATCTGTACGCTGTGAATGCCTCT